>WTXJ01000031.1:7500-347279 GCA_022376545.1 Russula dissimulans
CCATCCGCACCGCATTTCCACTGTATAAAGGGTATTGATATTGGTGCTGCACACAAACTCGAACTATTTGGCAAGTAGTTCGAGGGGACACATGGTAACTATGACAGTGTACATGAGTCGCTTGCCATCCGATGGCTTACAATCTATGTACTATGGACGCTATGCAGATCAATGTTTGAGAACCATTAACTCAGAATGAAAGGGCTTGTGATGATCAACTATGTTGGACTATTCTGTTGATAGTGGCTACTCTATGGGTGTCGTTGCGCATCGTTCTATGATCCTCGTGTTTTATCCTTGCATGGACTGTGATGTTCCAGGCGTTCTTAGATGAACACGTGGTCCGTCCGACTCTCTCTCATCGGGATAAAACACGAGGCAATCTGAATGCGCTTAATCAAATTTGC
This sequence comes from Russula dissimulans, assembly GCA_022376545.1. Classification (NCBI taxonomy): domain Eukaryota; kingdom Fungi; phylum Basidiomycota; class Agaricomycetes; order Russulales; family Russulaceae; genus Russula; species Russula dissimulans. The sequence goes on from WTXJ01000031.1 coordinate 7,908, forward strand.
AAGTGTCATACGGCTCCAATGTTTCGGGAATAAACCTTATATGGGATTGTCAGGGACGAGCATTGAGCCGCTCGCCCCCACCTGGTTATGTTGGAAATAGTAATAATGACGCTGAACGCTATCTCTTGGGTGGTGCCAGAGTGGATAACAGTCGTCTCGGAAATGGTCGAGATTCCCCGGACATGTCGAAGGGGATCTCGGGAACAAGGGTTAGCACGAGGACCTTTGACATAATAGAACGGCCATGAGAACCTTAAAAAATGTATTGCACCGCTTGACTTCTGGTTTACGTGTGACGGCGGATAGGGATGAGAGAGCTCGCATAAATATCTTTTGTTGAACATCCCCCGCCATCGCAATGCTCCTCACATTCTTTTTTCTTTTTTATACAATGTCCCACACTCCTTCTCACAACATCTCTCACTCGCGCTCTCTCTCCGACGGTGAAGGGAGTGGCAACCCTGGTTCGAAACGGAAACGCTCGGGTACAGTCCGAGGTCGCGCCGCTCCTCTGCCCCTCATCTCTCTGGACGCTACGCTTTCGGAGAACATGGAGGTAGACCTGGGGAAACCCAGTGCAAATGTTCTGGTGAGCTTCGGTTCGCTCGGACAGGACGGTACGGCCCTCCCGCCAGCAGCGTACGAGACCCTCGCGCTTGCTCTTGGAGAAGCTCTTCAAGAACGGGTACCAATGGGGAACGTCGTCCTCGCACGCTATATCCTGGCCGATCCACAAGACCAGTGGACGCTCACTCGACAGATTGAAAAGTCGTTTAATGATGGCATGGACCCGACGGTTCACTTGATTCGGGATGGGGTCTTCCCCATGAAACTTTGGATGCAGCCGTTGCCGCCACTTGCCCAGAACCTACGGAAGAAAGTGCAGAACAAGGCACTCATTGACAACATCGGGATCACTCAGCGCTGCGTCAAGAACAGATCCTTCGTGATCTGTGGTCAGCTGGCACAGTTTTGGCCACCGCCCATCGTGGTTGGACCGGAGGACAAGTACGATGTCCTTTGGTCCTTCAAAGTTACGGACCCCGCCGCGGAGCACATGGTCATTGCGGCAATGGGGTTGGTGCTGAACAGACGGTACAATGGTTATTTTGGCAGACGGGTACATTGTGTTTGGATTGGCTCTGCGATCAACAGGTCTGACGCAAAGCATAGTTCGATAGGAAAGGTGTCCACGTCGAAGGCGGCTGGCACCTTGTCCTGGTAGCAAAGGACAGGATGCCGATCAATGATCACTCCGTGGTCATGGATTGGCTGAAGGGCTCGACGGCGGGACACTTGGTGCAGGAGTCGGTAGTCCAGCGGATCCGCTGCGGATTCTGCTGGAAGGAGGCACACGAAGGCGGAGGACAGTCCGAACACTCATCCGCTAGCTGCCCTCTTCTCTCGACTCTGTGCACCATGCGCGGGAACGGAAGGCTTACCCCGCTCGTTATCGAACACAATACCATCTCTGCGGACTTACAGTGGCAACAGGTGACGGCGGAACAGGTGCAGAGGGAGCTTCAAAAGGATAAGAGGGAGCTGAAGGCTCTGATCGGTGCGTTGGATAAAAGGTTGGCGGCGGTCGAGACGGGGAGGAAACAGAAGGCTCAGGGTGACTCCGAAGCCGGAAGCTCTAACCCGCATCGGCCCGGTAAAAAGTCAAAGGTTGGTGGTACGGTTGGAACAGCTGAGGCCGTGGAGGAGGACTTAGAGGAGCCTCCGTGGCGGGTGATAAAGAAGGGCAAGGGTAGAGACGGGAACAAGGCAAAGTAATGGTTGCCTGTCTTTAACTTAGTTCTGTGCCTGGACACTCAAAGTACGTAGGCCTAGTTAGACTCAGACAAATAGATACTGCCCACTCGAGGGCAGGCCCAGGTTTGACTTGGCTGATTTCTCAGTAAAAGCGAAAAGATAAGACCCCTTTTGCCTCTCTAATGTCATTATGAACTCCGGTAATGTTGACATTCAAAGCCCTTATAAATTTCTATGGCCGTTGTATGCCCCGGTTACAAAGGCCTTAGAAACCGTTAAAGGCGGTCAATGTCACCGTTAATACGGGTATAATGGCATTAGAGAGGCTACTAATCGCTAATGGCGTTGTATGCCGGTGTTGTATGCCTTAGTAGGTGCAAAGCGGTGACATTAGAGTCGTTATAAGGCCCTAATTTTACCGTACAATGCTGGGATAGAATGGTATTAGAGTCCGAGTACCTCCTTAAGGGGTCTGCATAGTAATGTAATAAGTAGAATAGTACCTCTCGTGTTTTATTTTCTAATGTAGTTGTCTCCCCAATAATAAAATGGTTACACCATCATACTTGCTTGTATCGAGAAGGACAGTGCCGGGACAGACCCGCTCCGGAAAATTCTAAGTCGAGACCCTGCTCCGGAAAATTCCAAGTCGAGCCCGCTCGCTCCGGAAACCGCTAAGTCGAGACCTTGCCCCGGAAAATACCAAGTCAGATCAACCTGCCCTGGAAAATACTAAGTCGAGACTTCGCTCCGGAAAATACTAAGTCAACTCCATCTGCTCCGGAAAATACCAAGTCAACTCCGTTTGCTCTGGAAAATACCAAGTCGAACCTTCTCGCTCCGGAAATTGCCAGACTGAATCTGTCTGCTCGGAAAAATTGCTGAGATAAGCCTACCCGCTCCGGAGAGTACCGAACCAAGTCTTCTTGCTCCGGAAAATGCCGAACCGAGTCTACTCGCTCCAGAAATTACCAAACCAAAGTCCACTTGTTCCGGAACGCTCCGAACCGAGTCTGCCTGATCTGGAGAATGCCAAACTAAACCCGCTCACCTGGAGAAATACCAAATCAAAGTCCACTTGCTCCAAAAAATGCCGAACAGAGTTCACCCGCTCCGGTAGTTGCCAGACCAAGTCGACCTGATCCGGGAAATGCCAGACTGAAGCTACCCACTCCAAAAATTTCTGAACCAAGTCTACCTGCCCCGAAAAGTACCGAACCGAGTCGACTGACTCTGGAAACTGTCGAAGGCTTGCTATGGGATGCATCAAACTGAGACCCCTTGTTCCAATAAGGCACTAAGTTAGACCTGCTCGCTCTAGGGAATGCTAAATCAAAACAGCTTTCTATGAAAAAGACCGATTCGGATCAGTCCACCCAGAGAAATCTAATTGAATTGGCCCACCCTGGGGAGAGTAAGTCAGAAACCACCCCCCTCGAAAGGGACAAAATCAAATCACTGCCCCCGGAAGCATGCCCAACTTGAAAGGATACAAAAATCGAACCCCTGTCCCCCAAAAAAAATTGAACTACGTCTAAACTGTCGGAATGGTTCACCCTGGGATGACTGGATCGAGACCGCCTACCAAGGAAGGAATGAAGTAGACCCACCCGTCCCAAGGAGAACTGGGATGGATGGCCCTACCCGGTACCAGTCGCTATGATCACCCACAACAACCACAGTAAATTGATGCCACAAAGGAAGTTGAATTGGAACCACCCGTGACAATGACCATAAAGCCAGACCTGCTCAATATGAGGGGAAAGAAGCAAAAAGCTGCCTGCCACGATGGCAGAAAAAAGGCTAAACCTCCCCCCCAGAAGACCAATAAAGCTATGTGGCCAACTGGAATGGTGGATACATCAAAACGTCCAAGAGCTGTAACAAATTGGGGCTGCCAACAGTAGAGACAACAGATCTTAGAACTGATCCTTAATCGTCTTTGGTGAACTTTCGTTTTGGACTATAGTAACGAGTGGCGGACGGACTAAGGGCTAAGACTACAACGGGGCCACTTCTGAGTCTACCCGGGCCAATTGAGATGCTGTAGTATGCCCCCTGAACTCCGCGACCGCTTGGCATAGGATGAGGGGTCTGAGAGCAGACGAGTGTTAAGGACTGGGGACTTATTGCGTTTTCACCTGCTTACGTTCTGCGAACTGACTATGTACAAGGCATTCAACTGCCTATGGCTCCGAAACATCTATGAGTGGCACGGCCGCGACTCTGTGTCTCAAGGTCTCAATACGGTACTAGTATCTCACAGTGTACGATTACTAAGGCTGACTGAGTGATGACCGAGATTGCTGACTGATCGTTCATAAAACCAAGTAAACCAACTGATAGTTCTGACTGATTGCTTACGAGTTCGGTTATGAATCCAACTAGCTACTGTACTATTACTGACTGCTCGCTTACTAGTTGGATTACTGTACAAGTACGACGACTGTACCGGTTTGTAAGGCGATTACAAACCGAACCTGTATATAAGCCCAGTGGGCAGAGTAGGATGAGCTCTAAGCTCGACTTAATCAACTTCTACTCGCATATTCCTGTCTAGCAAGCACCTCAAGAGAGTGGACCTTTTCGCCTCTACCCTCTTACGTTGCGTTCAGGTTAACATCTGAGCAGAACCAAAGCTTAGTGCTTGTGCTATAACAAGCAACACTCACGTACTTGGAAGCGTTGCGACGGCAAGTAGGACTTGCGCAACAAAGTTTATATCAGGGGTACGCCAACCTTGACACACAGCCTTCACCTTGATGTCAGCGGATTGTGACTCTTGGTTAAGGCCGAAAGCAGGCCTTGCAGGGTGTGAAATTTTCAGTGTGATATTACATGACTGTCTGACTGAGGAGGGTGTCCAAATATAGGGGAAGGGATAGTATCTGGGGATCAGCACTCGTTGCATTTGCAATGCTCTAGTCTGACTTTTCAAGCCATAACTATTGCATCACCCATGAGATAGTATTCATTGTCATTATTACTATTTCCAAATGCCTGGCAAGTAGCTCCTGGACCCAGTGTTCCCCAGAAAGGGCAGATGTGTAATATGGTATGCGATTATAACGTGGAGCAAGCTCTTCAACTATGTAATTGTCAATGATCTGGAGGATGAGAGAAAAGAGCAGAAAAACAAGTTGAATGTCAGGTGTCATTGCCACCTGGCTGTGAGGTTGCTGCAGTAATGGTTGGTCACCCTCTTGGTCATCCTCTTCTTGGTTTTGTTGCTGTTGCTGTTGATGAGACATGGGACCAGAATGAAGGAAAGGAGGGGAACAACTTTGGGACTGCAACACAACAACAAGCATAAGCATGAGCACATCCCTCATAGTGTTGGGGAAGTTTGGTTTGTGCCTTAAAACCACTTAGTGAAATGAAGGTTAAGACCTTATCAGATTGCTTAGAAAATTTAAACACACCTTCTTCTAGATTTGGGGAGGGTGTGTTCAAATTTTCTAAGCAATCTGATAAGGTCTTAACCTTCATTTCACTAAGTGGTTTCAGGCACAAACCAAACTTCCCCAACACTAGTCCCTCACACAACTTGTAACCCTAAAAAAAAACATGTAATATGTCATGTCACCACGGATGCCCCTGTCACGCTCGTGACCTCCGGAAAACCCCGAAAAATCTCAAACTGAAAGTTCGTGTCAATAATTCTGTTGCCGTATAGAGCCTAGTTATAAACTGTATTTACAATGGCCCCTATCCTACATTGGGTCATTTTGACTCATAAACTAATTTTCTTTTCTTGTAACTTCTTTTAACGTGCTTAATTGTCAGCGCGTCACCGCGATGACTTTGGAGCGCACTCACTCCTACGTCACTCCGTCTGTACCATCCTCCCCTGCTGTCCTCCAAGTTCCGTCGCAGCTGTATCGCTCCTACTTGTCTGGCCTCGTTTGCCCCACCCCCTGCCACCTCCTAGTACTCTTGCCCCCTCGCCACCCTATCTGAAGGATCTCTTTTGCATCTCTGCCATGTCCGCATCTTCCATATGGGGCGACCGTGTAGGTTATTGTGGGACTGAGGTGGGAAGATGAGGAAGAACTCGTGTCGGCCATGAGGCGAGCGAGGCGATATAACCCGAGTTGGGTCCACTCGTCATCCTTTCTTTGATACTTATACCTCCTCCGTATCCCCCCGTCCACCGGTACTGTATCCCTATCCTGTCCCGTGCTGCACCCTCCTTTCTTCCTTCTGACCTGCGCAGCACCCTTCACGCCCTCCCTCTCCCTTATCGATTGGACTTAGGCCTCTTCATCAATTTGTTTTTTTCACCCCACCTCACCTCGTCCCACTCAAACCAAACAACATGTTCGCTCACGCTCCCAGGCTGGTCCAGCAACGCCCGGTTGCCCCTCATGTCTATGAACGCACGCCATCTCATGTTCCCCCACTAGCCCCCAGGTCTCGGGCACCCTGTGAGGATCCGCCGGAAATTGGGCCCCGGAGTGTGGCAGAACATCATACATGACCTGGTGTTTGGGGATAATGAGCATGGTTACTCTGTTTTTCGTCCAACAGCGTCTGGTCTCAACCGCCTGTAATTATCCTTTACGCCCATCGTTTGACTCTGACGATACAGTACCTATCACGATACGGTGCTCGCTCGTTACTTTTCCTATTATCTTGTCTCATAGGGATTCTCACTCGTACCCCTCCCTTGTTCACTCAAAACGAGACAAGGTACCCACACATCAAATAATGACACTGCATCGAATATCAATACACGACAGCGCAGGTGTGATACATCGCGAGGATACATGAACATTGATATTTCGGTGCGACACCAAGGACACGAGCGACGGGGAACAGGAACGGGAAACGCAGGCAACGACTACGCCAATAGATAGAACACAAAAGTGTTTTCCAGTCCCCTAAGCCCGCGCACGATATTCCGCCCAAAGTCGATCCACGAACGAGGGATCCGTCTATCGAGCAGAAAAAAAAAAAAAAAGTGTAAACGAAAGGGACGTAGACGTGAAGAGAGTGAAGAAACGCAAAACGCACGTGGATAAGCGTGAGCACCTCCCTCATAAACTCGTTCCGGTCCTTGGCATGCTGCAACGACCCAGAGCCAGAGCCAGAGCCATTCGAGTGCGAGTGCGACTCCACAGCCTCGACAATCGCAGCGCTCGCCACCGACTTGTTGGTCAACACCGCCGCGCCGTTCGTCTGCGCGTTACCGGGCACGCCGACTTTGCCGTTCGGTCCGTTGGCACTAGCATTATTGACAAGCGGCTTCGACTTGGAGGACTTGACCTTGTTGCCGCCGGGAAGCATCGTTGCCTGTCCTCCTCCTCCTCCGGTAGACGACTCAGGAGCCTTCACCGGAGCAGATGTGGCGTTGAATGGATTGACTTTGAGAACGCCCGGCTGCGGGTAAGGCGAAGCCCCCAACCCAGACCCAGACCCACTGGCAGGCATCACCCCAGCGCGCGCTGGAACCGGTGATGGCCTCCCCAAAACCGCATGCGGTGAGCCCGCATTAACGGCGTTCGCAGTGACACCTCCAGGCACATCCCAGGAGCGTTCGATCTCCTCACGTTCCCTCGCTCTGTCCTTCTTCGACAGCTTCCCTCCATTCTTACCATTCTGACGCCTTCGTTCGAACGCATCGACATCGCTGAGCGCGCTCGTGTCCGCAAAGTCGAGTTCGACGATATCGTCGCGGTCGTCCAGCGGCGCGCGTGGGTATGGCCACAGTGACGAATCGTCATGGTGAAACGGCACCAACGCACGGGGCGCAGGAGAGGCGCCGACGCGAGGAGCGGGCACGGTGGGGGCGGGGTCGGGGTCAATGACGGTCACCACCACATTTGGGGTGGGTTCCGAAGAAACTGGTGCAGGTGCAGATGGGACAGATGATGCCGCGGTCGGCAAAGCAGATGGTGCGGAATGATGGGACGGCAAAGGCGCAGCAGCCGCAGGGTTGGGAAGCACCTTCTCTGACGACGCGAATCCGCGCAGCGGAGGGCGGGGCGTGACGTCCCCCAATTCGTGCTTCCTCGGGTGACCGCGACTCGCGTGCGTCTGCAGTCGTTCATTGATCGGCGAGTCAGCCTCATGTAGATCGTCGCTACTCTCAATGTCACCCTCGTATCGGCGGTGGGAAGATGCAACGCTACTCGTGCGACTAGGTGGCATACCGAGCAGCGCCGAGATCACCTCCTGGGTGAGAATCTGCGGGAGCTGTGAGTTGGTCGGCTGCGGCGAGTGAATGAGTTGCGCCGCAGCATGATACGATGTGGGAGACGGTGGCTCGGAGGACTCTGGCTCGGAGGAAATCTCGCCGCCCAGATGCGCAGTGGCGTAAGCTAGGCGAGTGGATGGGGGTACGGATGGTGGGGGCGGGAACGGCTCCGTGCTCACGTGATGAGTGACGGGGGGCGTTGGCGACGCGATCGTAACTGGTGGGGGGGTGGCGGAGGCAAAGATTGTGTCAAGGAGGGCGAGACCTTTGCTGGTCGTGGTTGGTGGTGGTGATACAGCATTGGGAGTTGAAGTGGAGGATGGACAAGTGGAGGCAGAGGCGAAAAGGGTTTCGAGTGTCACCTTATTGTTCAAAGGATTGGGTGCCGGCGAAGCGGCAGGGATGAGTTTCGAGAACAATTTATCAATCTGTGAGCCTGTTCCGTCTATGGCCGTTGTTAGGGATTGGGTTCCGTTGTTTTGGTGTTGTTCGTAACCTGGGAGGGTCACAGAAGGGGCATCAACGGGCAAGGTAGCGCTCGCTTCCTGGGCCTTCACAGGGGCAGGATGTTCTATGGGTGGTGGAGGCCGATCGAGATTATACGGGTACGGCTCTCCTTTACGAATAAAGGACATCAATCTAGGAAGTGCTCTCAGCCTGACATTGAAGCGTCGACAGAAACATATACTCGCCGTTGTATTGTGTCCGATAGCGGTTCATGCTGTTCAGAGTCCGAGCCTGCGAACCAAAACATGACGGTTTCATGGGCACCCTTGTCCGGCTTTTGATTGAGCAGATAGCGCCAATTCGTGAGCGGGTCGTTGGCGGACGGTGCTCGGTGGTGGGCATCCGTCCAGCTGGCCGTGAGCGAAGCGGGAGCCGAATCGGCCATGGCGAGGCGCTTGGCGGTAAACTCGGGGTAAGAGCGGTACATCAGGAGCTCGCCCTGGGGCTGAATCTCGTCTTCGGGGTGTATGTGGTGTATGTGATCGTGCATCCCGGCACGATTGAGAATGAAGAGGCCATAAGGGGGATACGCGGCCCTAAAACGTTGGAGCTGTGAGAGGGGTGGCACGGCGTCGATGGCCCGCCCAGTACGCACCGCTCGAAGAGAAAAGAGGCGCCCTCGAAACCATCCTTGAGCCACTTGCCTTGATGAAGACGGTAGAGACATATGTGGCTGAACTGGTCGATGATGGAAAGTATAGTGGGGTCTATCCGGCGCAGGCTCTTCAGATTCTTCTGATACCGAGCGGCGGCGGTCACGGTGGGGCTTTGTGCCTGCGCTTGCGCTTGCGTCTGTGCTTGAGATTTGGAGGCGGGCGAGTGGTTGGGGGTTGATTCTGGCGGGGGTCGCGGCTTTGTAGGAGACATGGGAGCGGGCTTTGAGCGTTTGGGGGTGGTGTTGGACGGAATGCGGGACCTCCTAGAGGGTTTCATTGTTGTCGTCGATGGTGAGAATGAGTCGGGTCAGACCGCGGTCTTATTGCCTTTCTAAGCAAAAGGTCGACTACACCGTGCTCGCCCTCGCCTTGTCCACCTTGCCCATCCACCTCACCTCCCTCTCCACCTTTTCCTCCCGAGCACGTCGCCTCCGCTTATTCAAGTGGCTCCAGTCCTCCCCAACCCCAACCTCCGCACCAATCACCTCTCCATCCTTCTCCTTCGTCAAAGACGGCGCCCTCGATTTCTCCACCACTCGCCACATCCAGGTCGACACAGGATGCGAAAGCGCCGCGGTTGAGGTCTTTTTGAGTTGCGCCTTGGTCATGGTCGCCTTGCGCTGCTCGATTTCTTCCGGAGACAACACCCGTTTTATGTGTACCTTCTTAATGTCCTGCGTGCGAACGAGATCCTCCAAAACTACTCGCTTCAGGTAGCTACATGTGTCGGGCATATGTGAACGCCCCACAGCAGTGACGTCACGTTGTAAACGCACCTCATAGATCGTATAGGATGGTTGGGATGTGGTGGAGCAGGCTTGATGTTACTTAAATGTCGTGCCGAGGGCGTAATAGGTTCGCTATTGGACCGGGGTTGCGCTGGCACCTTGATGGCCTTTTCGAAAAGCTCGCGCGAAGAAATGGGCGCATCGTGTGACCTGATGACTCGCAATGCAATATTTCGAGCCTCAGAGGTTGCTTGCTTTGGCCATGCCAAAAGACGTTGTGCGGCCATTGACGGTGAGTGGTGAGTGTAAAAGAGAGTAAAATTCCCAGGCCCGGAGAAAGGAGGGGCGATAAGATAAGATAGCATCGATCGACTACACGTTCCACTCCTCGTCCTCTCGCCTAAAGGTCTTCCCCATGTCCCAGTAACTCATCAACTTCGCCCCGAGCGCGTCGCGCGCAGAAGAGTCTGTCGGGCAGCTCTTCGGTCTGAAGTTCGTGAAAGCACGCTCCCGAATTGGCCCTTCCCACACCAGATCGCACCGGTTCCCTTCAAGAGATACCTCCCCACTAGGCCCTCCGGCTGCTTCTTCGCCTGTCCTGCCCTTGTCGCCCTCGCCACCCTCCTCGCCTTCAGTCAGCTCGACGTCCTCTCCACCTCGCGCCCGTGCCGCCTCGGTCCACGCAATCCGGTGTAACATGAGCCGCTTGTAGCTTTTCATGAATTTCACCGCGCCCTCGACGTACACCATGCTGAATGCGGGATTGAAGATCACAAGCCCAGTAAGGCCCATCTGCTCTGCATTCTTGCGCACTTTGAACCGATGCGCCGGATCCGAGAGCGTAGAGATTTTGAAGGCTGCGCCAAGAATGCCCCTCTTGTCCTCCTCTGCTTTCTTCGTTTCCACTTTCTCCCGCCGTTGCTCATCAGTAAGCTTGCGTTCAGCATTCATCTTGACGTGCGTGTGTTTACGCATGGCGACTTCCCGGCGTACGCGAGCCTCAACCCGAGTAGGATCTTGGACGGCATCGGAGGTAAGGACCTTCATCAGGTTGGCCAGTCGCACTGCGACGAATCGTGAGCGAAACGACAACTTGACAGAAAATGGACAAACTGACCTTTTGGCGGATCAGGAGGAATCAAGCCCATTCGAATGCGATCTCTCTTGTCCTGAAGTTCAGCTTGGCGTCTCTGCTTCCTCATCTTCTTTTGCTCCTAAAAGTCATCATGAGAACGTCGATCCGTTTTCCAACTCAATATACCGCACCTTCTTCGTCAACATCAGTGGTTTCGGTGCTGGTTTATCCTTATCTCCCGGTGCAGGGATGGGGATTGGGTGCTGAATATAGATAGTAATTGGCGAATTCTCTGTCCGAATCTTGAGATACGCAGGGTCGAACTCATCCAGGTCTGAATAACGACCCGTCGGGAGGAGTGGTGCATCCCACCACTCGGCAATAGGAGGTGCTTCACGCTACAATGCATCAATGAACGTCAGCAGAGAACTACGAAGATCCGACGCACTCTGATATTTTTCTCCAACGTATCAAACTCGCTGTCCAATCCCGCCTTCCTCGCACTTTCCGCAATGCGCTGCTTCAACGCCTCCAGCTGCGAATCTTGACGAATCTGGTTGGCAATGGACACATATTTCCCCTTTGGATTGAACCTCAAAGACCGCCCCACGCGCTCACGCGGCGTGCCTTCGAAGCCGGTTTCGGCAGACGCACTGGCAGCCGTGGCAGCGTAGGGATTTTCCTTCGCGACAGTGGGCACAGGTGGGGCCGCCGCGGGCGGCGGTGTCGGGATGTTGCGTGCGTTGGCACGGATGGACGCAAATTTGGGTTGCATCGGCTTGTACCGGTCTTTCTTCGACTGCGGTGCGGGGGTAGAAGTGTCGAGCAGGAGCGGATGTGCGGCCATCTTGAGGCCGGCCCCTTGCGGCGCAGGCTCGATGATGTGACTTTTCCCGCGGGACGGCGCGGACGACTGTGACAGCCTGCGGTCAGCCAACCAGCTCCACGGCCCACTGTGTTTTGGAGAGAGGGGGAGAAAGGAAGTACCATGTACGGGTTGTCTTTAATCGCGTGCTTGTTTTGGGCTTCAGTGACTTTGCGCTTTGCCTCGGCGATGCGCCTCCCCACATCATCTGCAAAGTGCGCGGAAGCAGCTGAGGGACCAGGGCTCGGGGTATGCGCAGGCGCTGACGTGCGCGGGGCCGGCGATGCGAAACCGGTGTTCGAGCCTGATCGCATCGCGGCTAGCTTTGCGGCAATTTCGGCGCGCTTTTGCGCAATAAGGGCTTCTTTCTGTGTACGCACGAGGTTAAGAAAGGTCGCTTTACCGCCTAAGAGGGAAAGTACAGGGACGTACATCGGCGAGGCTATCTGGTCCATTAGAGGAAGTCTGGGGGGTAGAAAGGTTATAGAAGCAAGTCAGAAGCGAATATTGACGGCCGTATTCACCTTGGAAAAGGGGGAGAAAGGGTACTCACGGTGGTCTCACTGTTGAAAGACAGTCAGGACAAGTAAACCAGGACAGTCAAATGCAACAAACACAGACCTCCGGGCCTTCTTCGCAGCCAAGGAGGGACCACTCTCCTCGAGGGCCCTCTTTCTGTCGCTCATTGTTTAAGAGTGAAGTATGAAGAGGAAAGTGGGAGACGACAAGCGTGCGTGCAACGGGCCTGGTGGGAAGTCAAACCAATTACATAATCCCACATGCTCTTCTCTCTCCGTTCCCTCCTCAGCCCCGCCCTGCGGACGCAGACATCGGCGACGCCAAAGCATGGCGGCCCACCACTCTTGCGATTCAGGCATCAACTCGCTCCGCGCAGAGTGAAGTTCGTCAAGCGGCACAAGGGCGTCATACCCATCCCCATCGGCGGCTCCGTCAAGGGCACCACGCTCGCCTACGGAGACTGGGGCATTCGCATCAAGGGCAACGGCGTCCGTCTCACAGCCAAACAGCTCACGACCGCCGAAGAGGTCATAAAGCGCAAAATCAAACCCGTCAAAGGGGCCAAGGTTTACATGCGGGTCTTTCCTGACATCCCCGTTTGCATAAAGGCATGCAGCTGCTTCTCGCCTGCGAATACAGCCTTCCAGGTAGGCTGACGACAATCTAGGGAAACGAGACTCGTATGGGGAAGGGAAAGGGCACATTTGAATATTGGGCGACAAGGTAGGTTTTTGGACGCCCCGTATCTGTCGAGTCAAGTGCACTAAAATGGTCATTTGTCCAGGGTGCCGACTGGACGTGTCATTTTTGAGATTGGCGGAGCTCCAGTTCGTGAGGAATTAGCTCGTGAGGGTGCGACCTACCGCTTCTCCCCTGTGACACCATTAAATGTATATGTACGTTCAGCGCTTCGCCAGGCCAGCCACAAACTCCCAACGACCATGGAGTTCATTGATCGGAAGTCACCACCTCGACTAGGGAATCTACTTCTTTATCCCGAGGTAGAAAATAGCCCAGACTCATCCGCTACTTCGACGTCTCCATCGTAGCATACGATTACCCTCATCGCACTCATAATTTTACTTGATAGAGCTGACAATCACAGTGCCACGCGGACTGTCCAAAGATATGCTTGGAGGGCTACCGGAGAATCTTGCTCTGCTGAACCGTACGTCGCTGGAGAAACTGTATGGTCTGTCCGTGTAGTCCTCCCACTGCGCGCGGCCCTGTCTGAACACCGAAGCGTTAAACTTAGCCAGAGAATTATCTTTGCTATATACAAGATGAGACACTAGTAACGGGTAGGTAAAAGCGCGAAAAGTGTTGCATTGCATCGATCTGTCGGCATACAATACGACTGAGACTAAGGATTAGCGCACCTCCTCTGTAAGTTGATTGAGGATACGAGCAACGTTTTCCGCAGCTTCCCTCACCACCTCGCGATCGCCTTCCACAACCCTTTCCAGCACCTTGGGAAATTTGTCTGGGTGCCATCTCAGCATCTCTGAGCGGATAGCCTTGGCGCCCTGCCCCCTAGGCGAACCCTGCACGGACGCGTACAGCGGATGACACACAAACTCTTGAACGCGCTCAACGGTGATGTCTTCGACGCCCAGTACGTTCCCAAACGATGGCCACGGGATATCGCAGAAGCGGAGGGGTCTCACCGCGATGGTGGAATTACGCAGCACGGCCCACTTTTCCTGGTAGGTGCGAAGTTGCGCGCCCAGAAGCGCCTGTGCATAGGCAGCCTCAGCCCCGGCGAGGGGCGGTGGGGTCCCCTGGAGGAAGGACGGACGCTCGCGTCTCTGTTTCCGGTGCGCTCTCTCGTGCTTGGCGCGTCTGCGCCGTAGCTCTTCTTCCGCAGCCTCTCTGCGCCGTTCCTCCTCCTCGGCCTTTCTCCGTCGCTCCTCCTCCTCTTCCACAGCCTTTTTGCGCCGTTCCTCCTCTTGGCGCCGCCTCTCCCTCTCCTTCTCCTTGCGCGCCGCCTCCTCGGCCCGGCGTTGGGCCTCCCGGGCCCTCCGCAGGTCCTCCGCGAGCAAGCGCGCAAACTCCTCGTCCTCCGCCCGGCGATGGGCGGCCCGTGCGTTCTTCAAGTCCTGCTCGACCAGACGGAGATACTCCGCCCTGTCGTGGGCCGCCCGCGCCTTCTTCAAGTCCTTCTCGAGCAGGCGCGCGAACTCTGCGTCCGCCGCCGCCGCCGCAGCGTATCGTCGCTTCTTGCTCTCTGCGCGCCGTCTCGTCTTTGTCTTGGGGGGCTCTGCGCGCCGCCGCGCCCGGGCCTCCTTCGCCGCCCTGCTGCGCCGCTCGCGCGTGCACTCACGGAGGGCCTCGCGGCCCTCTCGGAGCGCGTCGACGAAGATCTTTCGCCGGACGAGAGCGGGCAGGTGTTTGTCGTCCATCAGGGGGAACCCGGGAACGGCGAAAGACGGCTCGAACGCGCCGGGTGGTTGCGGGTGCGTGGTCGGTGGCGGGAGGAGGACGGTGTTGGAGCGGGTGAGAGGAGGCTGCATCTGCTGGCGTTTGGAGGTACGGTCAGTTCCGTGACCGTGAGGGTTCGCCGCTTTGGGTTTGGCTTCGGTTGAGCGCGGAATGCTGTTGCGAGTAGGTGTGTTGCGGATTCTTCCTTTTCCCATACTCCTGGCAGCGCGGAGACTTGCTGATCGTGCGGCGACGCGGGGGTTGCGACATTGGAAGATGTTGGGGAGTTTAGTGCGGCGAAAATTGAATTGAACCTTACGGCCTCCGATAGAGTGGAGGAATGTAATGAGGGTGTTGACATAGAGGCGCATAGCGAAAAGGAGGGTTTGTAACGATTGATTTTTAAAACTATAAGGGCGGTCGTGTGATCTTGCTCTTGAGGTATTCTTGGCGAATGTCCGCCGAAGGTGTTGGGATTGGATTTGGAGTGGTATGGTTGTGGGGTAAAGACTCGAGTGTAACCAAAGAAGAAAGAGTGTGCGGGATTTTTTATACACCCGAACAATGCGTAGGTCCGAGATGTGGCAGACGAGTGGCACTGAGGTCATGTATGAAAGGCTCGTCCCCTCGGTGGCATGACGATGAAATGTGATGTGGCATCTTTCTCTCATGTCGATTTCGCATTGCTGCCACATCCCCCGACAGAAAACGAGCTTGTGGAAGTATGATCTACAACAAGCCCTTGCGTGCAGTCGAAAATCGAGGTTCACTGTTGTGTCAGAATTGCAGCAGAGAGTTACTGTAATAGCTGGTCCCAAGAATATCTCACAAAGGCCCAAATCATAGGCGTCACTATCAATTTTCCTGGTGTCAGAATAGCAAGACAGTCTCAGGAACGAGAAACGTAAAGGGGCCGCAAAAGTATGCAACCTCTATTGTTGTGAGTGGGTCCGGATTCTTTTGTGACATATTACACTTCTGAGAGTGTCGAGACAGAGACGGACTCTGGACCATGGGATCTCATCCTCTTCAGTTATGACAGATGGTGTGGCGCCTTTCAAGGAGATGCTTCGTCCGCGCTCACATCCGTGCCAACGACGTGACGGGGGAAGCGAGAAGCGGAGGCGAGGCGTAGCAGGCCCAAAAATGAGAAAACCTAGGTGTATTAGAGAACAGGGCGACTCAAAAGCCGGGCAATAAGATGAAGGAGGGGAAGCAGAAATGAAAGTATGTAATCCATTGATGTCGGCCTCTTTTGGCCTGTTTCTTTGTCTCTCCTCCCACCTCCCACACCACGCTCTCTCCCCTTTCCCCCTCCTCCCATTCCTCCGTTAAGACCCTCGAAAACCCTCGACGCCACAAAAATTATTTTGGAGGTACTTGGCTTTATCTCAATTTGTCTTCGTTTGTCTAACCGTCAGAGATGTCAACCCAGGTCGTTCCTGCAAACCTTATCAAACCATCGGTTCATCGACAGGCTTCCTGCGCATACCCACCCTCTCACTCGAACGATGGCTTCACCTCTGAAGCCATGGGAGCGTAGCGGCACTATCGCAGCGGCCGCAGGAACAGCAGCATCAACGGTATCAACATCTCCTGCTCCTGCCGTCGGCGCTTCTGCATCAGCACCTGCCCTTCCCACCTCCACTTCGATGCCCGCGAGTGCCGGATCCACTTCTTCCTCCACACCGCCCTCTGTCCCTCCCCGACCAGCCTCCTTCATGTCTCCCACAGCATCCACAACGGCCCCATTCTCCTCCCCCTTCTCCAACCCGTACAACCGCTTCGGCGCAGCCTCTTACGCGCCTTACGGCTCCTCCCTATACGGCGGCATGGGGTCGCTCGGCGGGTACGGCGGGTATAGTGGGTACGGGTACGGTGGGTACGGCATGAACGGCATGTACACGGGCGCGTACGGCGGCATGGGCATGGGCATGGGCGGGATGGGCATGTACGGCCAGCCAGGCATGCCCCACGACTCTGCGAACCCAAGCGTGACGCAGGCGCTCGAGTCAACAACAGCGACGACCTTCGCGCTCCTCCACTCGGTCGTGCAGACTTTCGCCGGCCTCGCGCAGATGCTCGAGTCTACCTTCATGGCCACCCACTCGTCCTTCTTCGCCCTCGCCGGTGTTGTCGACCAGTTCGCTCAGCTCCGCAACGCCCTCGGCAGCGTCCTCGGCCTCTTCGGCCTCGTCCGCTGGCTCCGCGACCTCCTCACCGGCCGCCGCACAGCCGCAGGCGAGATGCGCGGCGAATTTCGTGAGTTCCTCAATGGCCGCCCCGTGCATGGCCCCGCCACGCGCCCGCAGCAGCGCCCGCCAAACGCGAGCAAAAAGCCGCTCGTGTTCTTCTTCATCGCCTTTCTTGGCATCCCCTACGCCATGCACAAGCTCGTCAAAATCCTCATGGAGCGCGCGGCTCAGCAGCAGCAAGAGCAGCTCCAGCTCCAGCAGCAACAGCGCCACGGCGGCGGTGCCGGTGTCGGTGCTAGTGCTGGCGGGGTCGTCGCGACGCCGAACGGACAGACGCTGCCGCCGCTCGACCCGTCGCAGCTGGCGTTTGCGCGCGCGGCGTACCCGTTCCAGGCGTCGACGCCGTCCGAGCTCAGTCTGCAGGAGAACGAGATCGTGGCGGTGATGGGCAAGCTGGACCCGAACACGGGCATGGAGGTCGACCCGCGGATCGAGGTCGAGACCGAGTGGTGGAAGGGCCGGACGCGCGAGGGCCGCGAAGGCTGGTTCCCAAGAAAATTCGTCGAGGTGTTGGGGAGGAAGGCGGCGGCGCCGGAGGCTGCCAAGAAGATAGAATAGTGCTTGTCGGTTAGAAGAAGAAACTGGGCCGTCCCTCTATCATTGACATCATCACACCGCCCCCCCCCCCCCCCCCCCCGTACACGCGACCTCGTTGACGGACGCCCACCCGTTCTATTTATTTTATCTCATTGTTTTTTTTTTTTCGTCCCCCTGTTCACCCATCCTTTCCTTCGTCTTTGTTCTGTCTTTTTTTTTTTCTTTCTCATGAGGTTTCCTTTCCATGCACTCTCCCACTGCTTCGCCTCGCAGCATATTCATGTTCCATATGTATAACAGATCTGTCGAGAGAATTTTCCCCGAAACAAGGGACTTCCTTGCTGTCAAGTGGGCCTGTCTAATAGTATATGCGGCGACAGTGCAATCGCCTCAAGTCCAATACCATTAAGGTGCAGCACATGCAACGACGGCACCCATCCACCTTAATTTAAAGCGCCTGGAGGAAGAGGAGCGGATTAAAGATCCCTATTGGCAATCATAGTGTTCTTATCTGCTAATTTACAGAAACATAGCTACACCCAGCAATTTCCCAAAACGCACCGTGCGAAAAGGAAACACTGAAAAATAGGACAAAGGTGGGTAAATAGTTGGCTTCGGAAGCCTACTTTCGAACAAGAGTCAACAAAATGAAAAAAAAAAGAGAGGAAGAAAAATAAGTCGAAGAAAAGCAAACACCAGAGAGCGACGAATAAAATCTTACATGTGGGGCAAGCTAGCCGCACGACACAGCTTTCATGACGACGTCGACAGTCCGACTTCAGCGGGGGGATCGTGATCGAGGGGGGCCTCGTAGACCCAGGCACGATGCTCCCCGCGCGACTGCGCGGCACGAGCTGGCCGGTCTCCGCGACCCTCGCGCCACGCTCGACGCTCTGATGCCTCGACGCGCTGCGGCTCGCCTGGCGCAGATCATGCAGGGACCCATGGCGCCACCGGCTCCCGCGGTGCTCAACGGGCGAGTCCGGGCCGGCGTACGACGACGAGAGCGACGGGGGCGGGACGGACGGGTACGAGAGCGGCTGGGGCGCGATGGTCATCGGCGCGACGACGCGGGGCGCGGAGGACGACGGGGGCGTGGTCGCGGCCGTCGCGAAGCTCGCAGGGTGCGTGGAGAGCGAGAGTGAGGGCGAGAGGTACGGCGAGTCCGAGGCGGACGACGGCGAGTGCGAGAGCGGCGTCGTCGACTCGGATGTCGCGTTCGGCGGCGGCCGGTGCACCTGCGAGGGCGGGCGCGGGATGGCCACGCTCGGCGAGGCGCGCACGGGATGGGCGCCGGCCCCAACGCCGCCGGCGATCAGGGGCGCGACTGACGTCGAGGGCGATGAGGCGTTGGAGGACGAGCGCCGGTGCGTGGGCTGGAAGTACGGGTCGTGCGCCGATAATCCGATCAGGTTATCCACGGGGAGACCTAACTGGGCGAACCCCAGACGTTTACGGTGTTTATACGTTTACACACAGGGGGAAAGGCGAGGTGGGACAAAGACGCACCCGTCGCCTGTGCTGGATCAGCTCTTCCCTGTATATCTCGTTGAGCCGCGATATCCGGATGAACTCGCGCTCGGTGTCGACGAGGCGGTTGCGCAGCTGTTCGTTTTCGCGGCGCATGGCCTCGAGCATGTCCTCTGAACTCGGCGGGAGCGGGTTGGGCAGACGGAGGAGGGTGGGCGATTGCGTGCCGTCGCCGTTGACACTGGTGGCACCGCCGGGCCCGCCAGGGGATCCTCCATTCTGCTGGTTGGCGAGCTGTTGTGCGAGCCGCGAGAGCTCGCGAGAGAGGCGGTTTACATGCGATTCTGACTCTGCCTCCAGTGCATTCTCGAGCTCAATCTTCTCTTCCTGTAGCTGGGGAACGTTGTGGCGTACGCTGAACAAAGGATGACCAACTGGTAGTTGCTGAGGAGACTCACCTTTTCGAGCTTGCGAGAGAGCACGTTGATTATACGTTCCTCCTCTGCCTCGTAGGCATTTATGAGATCCTCCTCACGCTTGCTGCTACTGCCACTGCTTGCACCGGAGAGTCTGCGTATGGGGGGAGAAAGAGACATAAGATCCGATGGGGGAATCCGACGTGTGGCGGGCAGAGCCTTTTCGAATTTGAATTATTTAACGATATCAAGACATGACGTCAAAGAAATATTTAAAAAAACAAAAGAAAAGCAGCAGCCTAAGAACCTCAAAATTCGCTTCCCTCCACTTTGAACCGCGTCCCGTATTGCAAGAACCGCTGCATGACGAGCAAAATAGGCTCTGGGAGTCCCATACTCAACAGCGTGTTCCATATCTTCGCGTGGCCATGCACTTGTTCTAGCTTGAAAAGCAGACGAGCAATCTGTGTCGGGTACTGCAATCACCGTAATCACCATTTAGTTCTCACACGAGTCATGCGAAGCGAACATACCGCAAGTTCACAGTACTCCCCGTACTGGTACGCAGCCACACGTATCGACACTTGCAGTGTGCGTGTCAAGTCGCCCTCCTCCCCGTACATTTCCAGCAACTTTGCCCATGGCTTGATCGAATACCGTGGTGTGTCCAACGCCCGCTGGAACGCTTCCTTGGCTTCCTCCTTGTGATGGAGCCGCAAGCCGAGATCTCCGAGAATTTCCCATTCCAAGCCCGTCTTGCGATATGCCACATGCTGCGTCTTGAAGTGCGCGACTTCTGCCCGGAAGATCGTCCAAACACGGAGGTCCTAGCGCCCCGTCAGCCAACAATAAACCACCGGAGACCGTAACGCCGGCTAACCTCATACAACACCATGAACAGATTATCCAGCCAACGCTCGCACAGCCGTTTGTTGCTAAATGAGAACGATTCCTGCGCGCCTGAGCCATTGTGTGGCGTAGCGTCTTTGCTCTCCCCGTCACCGTCACCGGCAGCTGCTTGAGCGGGTTGCTGCAGCCCTTCCAATGCGGTCTCGCCGTTCGCGTTCTCCCGGCCATTCACTTTCGCAGCAGCGGCTGCCTTCTCCTCGCGCCCAGATTCGGTAGAGATGCGGATCGTCGGGATCATGGTCTCCGCGTCAACCGAATGCGGCTGGATGGGACTCTCGGTGGGACTCGACGTCGGCGAACCTTCTAGATTCACTGAAGGCGGCGCTCGTACGCCCTTCGTCGAAGCGTCGTCATCCGCGACCGCCTCCCGCGAAGTGGCAGCAACATCCACCTGCGCTTTTTGCATCCTGTACTCCTCTTCCATCACGAACACATAGCTCCGTGTCTTTAGGAGTTCATCCCATCCAATTTGTGATACGAGCCGCGTGAGTAACGAATAGGCCCGCGCCCATGTCCCGCGTAACCCCGGAGCTGGTAAGCGTTGCAATGCAGGATCCGCCTCGTCGTCATTCGTCTTTTCGCGCTCGGGCAGGATCTCCGCCACCGCCATTTTGACGGGCAGATGTAGTCGCAAGGCGGTGAGGCTGCGGTGTGCGTCGCGTCCATTGAAGGTGAACATTGGACACGAATTCAGAGTGAGCAGCGCCTGTACAAGTCCATGTCACCTCCGCCGACGGTAAAAACCGCAGATGAAGAAACGCACCGACTCGTACTCCCCAAGATCGATATAGATCTCCGTAAGCTTCTCCCACGTTACGAATTCACTTGGTGCGCAGTTGACTGCCTGGCGCGCGAGCTTGAGCGCCCATTCATTTTTACCTTTACTTCGCAGAAAGTCGCATTGTATATGGAGTAAGAGGTACGATTGTGGCGTCTCCTTCATCGCAGCGGCCATCACCTGTACGGCCTTGACCTCCTCGTCTGAGCCCAGTTAGGGTGCACGACCGTTACGAATTCTCAGCGGATTACTTACTCATCCCAATGTAACTCCGCGCGAGGAGAGAGGACACTTCAGGATCGCGCGCAACTAGCTTTTCAAAAAGGTTCGCGGCGTGCTGCCAACGTCCACTATCGCCAAAATATTTGAGGATTCCGGCGGTGAGATGATTCGATACGACGGTCGCAACCTGGATCTCGGGATCCGATCCCACCTGCCATCCTGGTAGATTCCAAGTCAAAGTCATATCACTGCAGGTCAGCCCAAAAAACGATGCGTGCGAGGGGCGGGCGTGTTTGCACCTTTCAGGAAGAGGGCCTCCGCGGCCTGAAGAAAACGCATCTCCGCATCAGGCGAGGAGATCGGTTCTAGCCGGCGATAAGCCTCGAGAAAGTAGGTCGGGTCATCGGAGTACAGGACCGCGCGGAGCACGGCGGAGAGATACGTTTCTTGCCAGATGTCAGGGGAGGCTTGATGTCTACGTGGACGTTAACCTAATCAATAGACAGAGCGCGGGAAAAAAGGTAGGAAGAGGGGAGGGGGGGAGAGAACGCGCACCTCTCGCCTCGTAAGTCTATGACATAAGCATTCACGCCTCCGGGAATCTTGACGTCGACGCGAACGTCTACGCGTGAAAACGCGTTGAAACAGCTGGAGACCGCGAGATGTGAACGGGACAAGAAACGACGACGACGGCACGCCAAGGCATGAAAAGAGGGGAGGGGGGGGGGGGGGGGGGGTGCGTGGGCGTTGTCAGGAGAACGAAGAGAACGTAAGAAAGGGACACGACGCACCAAAAGCAACCGTTTTTGACTTTCCAAGTCGGACCTTTCGTGAACCACGCCTGCGGCTCCTCGATGGAATACGTGAGCGAGTTGATGTAGGCCGCGAGGGACGCGGACGACGACGTGTCTATGCCAGAGACGTAGTGATACGAGCCCATCTGCAAAGCGAGTGGAGGGTGCGGCAAGAATAGAATGACATGACGCAATGGTCAGGGTCGTGGTCAGTCAGTCAACCTTCGGAGAAAGCGAATGACGCTGGGCGACTCACGTCGCGCTGGCCGGCGCGTCCTGTGCTCTTGACGACATGGCAAAGGTCTGGCGGGCCGAGTTCACGAAACGTTGCTGGGAGAGAGGATTCAGTGAGATCGACTGTGGAAAGAGCACGCTCCTAGGGTTTCGGGAGATGGCGCACCCAGAGCCTCGGTTCGTGCGATGATGGCCTCCCCCAACTCGACCTGTGGGAGAACTTGATGAGAGGGTATGGGCTGATGGGATTCCTGTGAGGACTTGCCTCGAAAATCTCCGGTACGTCTTTGAACGCTGCCTCTGCAGCCATTTGGATCGGATCTAAACTGGACAAGCGGAATCGCACGCAAATGCAGCGCCTGCTCCGTTCGGAAAACTCCGTATCGTTATTCACTCCAAATCGGGTTCAGTTTCGCTAAAGTTCACTACAGTACCCCTAAGCTCCCTAGGGTCAATCTCCTCGGGCTCTTCAACCATGACTTTCGAATCAGCCCCACGCCCTTCAGTGACGGTGAGCAGCTGATCACGTTCTGCAAGCGTCTCCAGCGCGAGCTCCGCGGCTTCGACCATCTTTCGTGCCCCTTCTGTATATAGCTGTCAGCACAAATCACGCACCGGCGCAACGAATCGCTTACTTTCGAGGCTAAGTAGAAAGAGCGTCTAGCAATATACCGCGACCGAATGAGCCAACATCCGATGCCCAAAATTACATATAACCAAAAGAGACTTACGTTCTTCGCGTGTTGATCGCCCCACACCTCTTGCTTCAGACGCTCCTCGAATCCTTCCTCCTGCGCAATCTCATCGAGCAGCTCCTTGAGTTCCTCCGGTACCGCGTACTGGTTCAGTATATCCTTTCCTCGTGGGTCCAGTTGCAGACCCAATGCATCGCCATGTCCGTTAGAGATAAAGAAATACCGCGTGTGATCGCGCAACCTGAGCACCTCTTTCAGTATCATCGCGGGCAGCGGCTCCATCCGTGCACGCAGGCGGTCCTCCGCTTCTTCAAGCGTCTGCGCGGGTTGCATGGCAGGACTGCAAGACCGCCCGGGCTCCCTCGACGAAATTCTGGCAAGGTTGGCCTGGAGAGCCGGTACTACGTGCGACGTTCTTCTACTGGGGCCTTCCCCGACATCCACCTTGATTTTCTGTGTCGGTTTCTCCTGGCCTTGTCGATATCGACGGACAGCGCGATCGAACCGTTTGTCTTGCGTGACTTTCTGATACTTGGAAGAAAAGCCATCGGAGATAACTAGAGCACACTGAATTCTGGTTGGCTACGAGGCGCAAATCGGAAGACTTACCAGCAAAAAGAATAGTCATTGCGCCAACGCCAAATAAAGCCCAGACGACAAATATAGCACGGCCTATGGGGGTTTCGGGTGCCAAGTCCCCGTATCCGATGGTCGTGAATGCGATGAAGCCTGCTTTGTGTTATTCTGGTCAAATCTACCAGTGTCATTGGTAAAACTCACAGAAGTACATGGCAGAGCCATATCCCCAACCCTCCGTCTTGGAGAAGATGGCAGAACCAACCTTGAAGAGTAGAATTTAACACACGGTCCGGGATCTTAGGGGACTAAGCCTCGCCAGGGGAATTACTTACAAGCCAAAACGTGAAGAACATGACCCACGCGAGCCCAAGCTGACATCAGAGAGGCTCGTTAGCCCATGCTTTCGTATTCCCGTGCAATGTAGGACGGACCTTCGTATACAACAACCAACGCTCTTCTTTCTCGAGGGCCTTTATAATGTCCTGAGCACTCATGCCCTCGTTTGGATCTTCCCGAGAAACCGGCGTCTCATCGCTGTCATTCGCAAGACGCAGCGCATGGCGCGCCCTCTCCCACCATACGCCGCCCCAATTCCCACCTTTTCGCTCATGCAATGTGCCGTCGTCGATCGTCCACGTAAAGTCCAGCGATACTCCTGCGGGACGCCCTGCCTGCCTGCCTTGTCGTTGCGGTTGCGGTTGCGGTTGCTGCTGTTGCCCGTCCTCGGGCTGATTCTGATGATGGTGGGGGTGATGATGTTGGCGCGCGCGCCGTCCAAATTTACGCCCAATAAATTTTTCAGGGGGCACGCCCGCCTCACGTGCCGCCGACTCCAACACGTCAGGAGGAAGCGCCTCCGTGTTCAGGTACATCGCCTGCGGCACGATTTTTGATCCAAGACGGTGGGGCGTCGGCCGCACCTGAGGGCGTGAAGGCAGCGCCGGCTTATCCGGCGTCCAGACATCAAGCCCACGCTCGACGAGGCGCTCTTCGACGGCGGCGCGCCAGCGACGCACCAGCCCACGCTCGTGTTTCCGTGCTTTCCGGCGCTTCTTGTACTCTGCTAAGCGTCGGCGGTAGCCGACCTGGAGCCCCTCTAGGACAGCCTCAGACGTGAGGCGCACGCCTGCACCGAGGATGATGATGCCGAATACAGCATAGAGGCAGACGACAGTACGCTGCACCGGAGTTATCGGCACGATGTCGCCAAAGCCGATGGTCAGTGTCGTAACGATGGTGAAGAATAAGCCGTTGAGGAAGGTGAGTGACATTAAGAGAGAAGTTATTAACGCTCCAAGTGCAATATAGGCCAAAAAGATCATTGTAATGATCATGAGAGATCGTTGCTTGGGGGTGATGCCGCTGCCTTTGCAGGGCTGAGCACACAACTTAAGATGTCGAACATAAGGAGACGTACCGGCCTCGGCGAAGTTGGGCGTTCTAACGAAATCCCAGATTAAAGTCAAATTCGTTATTGAGGATACAACGGTTGAAAAGAGAGTCATCCAGAACGCTTCACCATTCACGAAACCGTCACTGAAACGATGCTGGATCCCGAATGTAACGATAGTCACAATGTTTAGTATATCTGACGGGATGAGTTTACACTTTGTAGAAGCAGGAAGATAAGGGGATTTACCATGTAGGGTCAGTGTGAGGATGCAGAGGATGGTCATTGTCTTGACCCGTCGCTCGAGGAATCGATAAATCAGGGCGATGTTTGCGATGATCGCCAGTGCCATGGAGAAACTGAGAGAGACGATGACGAGCGGAGGTGTTTCGCGCGTCTCGACGACTTGACCGCCGTCTGTGCGAACATACCAGTGTTCGGTCAGGCCGGGGATCTCGAGAAGGATGGAAAAGGGAATGAGGCTGCCAGAAATGATAGGGGCTCGCCGGTAATTCGGAAAATAGACGTCGTGTTGGTGTGATCCAAAGAGTGACTCTTTCGCCTTGATGAGCCAGTTGGGCAGCGTCGGTCGCAAAACGGAAAGCGACGACATGGTCCCGGTAGACGTCAGAGGCACCCCCCGACGCTCATCCCCCCCCACCTCTGGCGAGTCGTTATCCCCTTGTTCGTCAAAGTCATCGAGGTCTCCATCGTCCTGATCGTGGTCGGCTCCATCGTTATCGAAGGCCTGTCCTCGGTCCTCCCTCGAGTCCCCCTTTTCTGGGTCCCGGTCTGAGCCGGGCTCGAACGATAAGGATGAGGGGTCCCTTGCCGGTTTCTTTCCCGGCAAAATATGGGCCAGAACTGCAGCAGAGAGAAAAGAAGGCGACATGCTTAGGGGCCCATTCAGTTATTTGTCCCCACGAGGAGAGGGGTTTATAGGGTGATATTGTCAGGGTCGGACTTATCCCGGCCGGTGGGATCCGACCGAATGTGGGGAAGGGCAAATAGGCCAAATTTCAAACGGCCGACGGCTCCACGCAGCCCGCGTCTCATCATGCCAACTCTGGAGGCTTATCAGACCCAGTTGGTCAACGACTCCCTCACCATAGGCGCACTCAAGTTCGGATCCTTCACCCTCAAGTCAGGCCGGTGCGGATCACTCATCGTGTACCCAAGTCGCTCAGCCCAACATCTCCCCCAGAGTTTCCCCATATTTTTTCAACGCGGGGCTTATCTCCACCGGCCCACTCCTCAACTCCCTATGCACCGCCTACGCCCACACGATCTCAAAGGCGCTCTCCACCCCCTCGCCCACGCCGCTTCCAAAATTCGACGTTCTTTTCGGACCAGCCTACAAGGGGATCTCACTCGCCGCCATCACCGCGGTTCTCTTACATACGCAGCACCAAATTAGCGTCGGGTTTGCGTACGATCGCAAGGAAGCGAAGGACCACGGCGAAGGCGGGCGCATGGTTGGCGTTCCCGTCGCAGGGAAGCGCGTCCTCATTTTAGATGATGTCATGACGGCAGGCACGGCCGTTCGGGGTGCCATCGAGATGATTCGTCAAGCTGGGGGCGATGTCGTCGGCGTCGTATTAGCGCTCGATCGCGAGGAGATCGGCCAGGAAGGGAGAAGCGCCGTCAAGGAACTAGAAGCAGAGCTTGGCGGGGAAGCGCGCGTCATGGCGATCCTGCGCATGCGCGATTTGATGGCGTGGCTGGAGGAGAAAGGGCGGCACGAGGACATAGAGCGCATGCAGGCGTACTGGGAGCAGTTTGGCGTCAAGGAGTAGTTTTGGGCAAATGGGCAATGCCAGTGCGATACACAGACGACACGACGTCATCGAGCGAGCGTGAAAAAAAAAACCCCGCGCACTCATTCATTCTGTTCCTAGCCTTTGACCTCCCCTACCCCAATCGTATCCCGTTGCGCGGGCAGGTGGTCCCCGCTCCTGCTGCCGCGGAGGAACGACGTGTACGCCAGTCCCAGCGACATTCGGGCCCCCACCATCGCTAACCAGAGCGCGAACCCACGATGGCGCACGGCCAAACTCACGCACACCAGGGAGGCCTCGCCCATCCTCTCCATAGATCGCCCACCACCACACGTGCCCAACAACAGCACCCGTCACGCTTACGGCTGCAGCCCTGGGGCCACTCATAATCAAATCCAGGCCTGTCATTGCGTGAGCGGATGGAAGGGTACGAGAGATTGGGTACACACCGATCATGGCATACGGAAGATACTGCATCGGGAGAGTGATAATTCCCATGAGGGAAGTCTGGCTTCCCGCGGGAGCAAGTGTGGAGGAAAGGTAAAGTATGCAGAGAGTGAGGGCGCGCGAATGCACGAATGAGCCAAATGGAAGATTGAGCGTCTGGGGATAGAGCAAGTCACGCCAACCGTTAAGAACGGGAAGACACGGACGAACGAGTATGGCTCCTGCCGCGACGCTCAACTGCCATGCATAGTCTGGGGATCTCCGGGGGTAGTGATCCAGTTCGAGAGCGTTTGAGTTGCGACTGAATTTAGCGTGCGTCATGCGGAACATGAATAG
The DNA here is from genome assembly GCA_022376545.1 of Russula dissimulans. Lineage (NCBI taxonomy): Eukaryota > Fungi > Basidiomycota > Agaricomycetes > Russulales > Russulaceae > Russula > Russula dissimulans. The sequence continues at coordinate 35,473 of WTXJ01000031.1, forward strand.
AAGAACGTACGAACAAGGCGACGAGACGTACTATAACATGATCAACTCAAAGACATAATTGAGACCCGAGCCTGCGATCACGCCTCAGTATCCATGCCGCACATGAAACGGGACGACTGGAACCTCCAAAGAAGAAACTCGACCAAACCCTCCACAGCTGCGGTTCGTTAGAATACAGGCGCCCTCTCGATTCACGAAAGCGTACCTCGAATCGTTGTGTCACCAGGGTACGCACGAAAATGACCTTGTACGGGCTCAACAGTTGCAGCATGACCGGAACCGATACGGCCAGCGAGGAGCCACACAGGAAACGCGTCACTGGCGGTATCTTGCGAAGTTCATCCCAGAATCCCGTGTACGACATTGGACTGGGCCGAGTATAACTAGAGTAGGAGTTGGAGTAAGTCAGAGCAAGATGTCGCCTCTACTGTATTACGTCCAGTGCCTGACACGTCAACGCCGCCCGCTTATCCAAGCATCCCTCTAGACGCCCTCCCGCACTGCACTGCCGTTCATTTCCGCGTACCTCCTCGGGGTGGGCTAACTCAAAATGTGGGGTCACTGAAGAGGTTTCCCGGTCTGGGCATTCAGCAGCCTGTGATACACGGCCCCGTTTCACCTGCACTTTCCACCGACTCGGACGTGTCTCAGAAAGCGCGGCTCCACTGACGATGGATGACAACCAAGCCAAACTTGTCTTTGGCCGCGCGCATGCTATCTATAACCCCCTGGGAGTGACGTTGCCGTCGACTTACGTGCGTAGGCACTTTCAACTTCATTTCAGATAGGCTTTCTGACTTCCACACGAGCGCGGTGGAATCTCTGTCCTAAGGAACCTCTATCTTCTGTGGATGCCGAAATCTCGGTGTCCAGCAGGATACCCAACCTTTTTGCCCGGTGTTGCCCAGCAACGTCTGAACGGGGCCTTACGTTCAAAGTTCGAACCCCCACGTACCGGTGACGATATGATCGGCGTGACCCTCAAATGGGCAGCTGTAGTTGGGCACGTTGGTGAGCACTACACAGGATAGGCCCACACACATGTCAGTGATGCTCCCTTCCTCGGCGTCTGCGCATGCGGACATCTCTTCGTCTTGGTCGATGGATAGCTAGGTCTGGTCTGGGTTCCGGGAAGTACGTAAGCCACAGAAGAAATCCGCCTGGCATGACGCTTACTCTGGCTATCCTCGCAGCCTCATCACCCCAACGGCCATTCCGTGGAACGGCAGTGCCCTGGCATTACACTGCTACCCCCGCTCACGTGAACCTCCGAAATGGGATGGATTGTCTGACATGTAAAGTCATGCGATCCGAATTGAATGTAGCGACCCCAAATCTTTTTAGCATGTTTCGAACAACTGTCACGCACACCAGAAGAGCAATGTTCCGAGAGAGATGACGGATCTCCGAGTCAACTCAGTATAAAAAGCGCTGACCTGAGAGTGCGATGGAGACGAGGTGCTGATTTACCATACTTGTAGAGAGGGATGGAAGAGTGGACAAAGGTACACTGAGTCATGCCGTCAGGACGACAGCACCGAAGATGGTCGCGACGTGTTCCTCAGGCGTGAGCGTGCTGACAGTGACGTGGTACATAGAACAGTGGCTTGCTTTGGCTTTGGAACGCGGTCGACGCGTGCAAGGACGCCCTTGTACACAGGCGCCGCAGACTAAAATTGTGCGTACAGCGAAAATTCAGGACCAAGAAAATATAGCCCCTAACGCGTGTGAAGAGGGACATAGGCACAGATCCTCATCTTCACAGCGAATAGCGGTTATATGGTTGCTGCTACCGAGCGGACGGGCGCGAAAAGAAATTAAATCGGCATTGCCAAATTCAGCATTGAGACAATATGGAGGCCCTAATCGTGGACCACTTGGAATGAAGAATATGGAGAGACAATACCTCTGTGTCAACACTGATCAGGAGAGTCGTGTGGTCCGGTCATCGGAGGGTGGGTAGAGCGCTATATGGGCTCTGAGGATACATCTCGCAGCTGACGATGGAATTTTGCAGGAGAGACGGAAGAACTTGAATCAGTGGCCTTAGGCAAATTGCGAATCATGGGACGTTGGATTTGGCAGATGCCACTGACAGTGTCTGGCGCTATCATAATATTTGTGTATTCATGACCAGGCACTGGCACTAGAGACGAGCGTTTATTTGAAATGCGCGCCGATGGGCGCAATTCTGGGCGTCTGCAACACCAACACGTGTCGGCACATCCCTACCTCCGGTACTTGCATTGCAATACAAACTACTTGGCCCCCAGACGTGGCATCCTCACTTATGAGTTTTCTCCTGTACGTCGAGCGGGATCCATTCTCACTATCCATGAAGTACTAACCAAGTCCCGTTAGTCGTCTTCATCAAGTCCCCACATTACTCACTGGCTTCGTCCAGTCATTATTGCCTTGCACCCCCCGCTCGTCGACTCGAATTGATTTCTCATCTGAGGGTCTCGTGATAGGTAGTCATTCTGTATGCCTCCGGGAAGAGTCGGGTTTAGCACGAGATCGAGGTATGCCGTTTGTGCAGTGTCCCGAACAAACGCTGACCCTTCCAATGCAGGCCTGGTGACAATTGACATCCTCCCGGACGATGTGCTCGTCGAAATATTCAATTTCTTTATAGACATTGACGGTCTGCACTGGTATCCTCCACGGAATACGTGGCATGCACTCGTCCATGTGTGTGGTAGATGGAGATACCTCGTGTTTGCATCACCGCGTCGCCTCAACCTACAACTCACGTATGGTGGACATCGACCATTGTCGAAGGTGCTGGATACCTGCCCAGTTCTGCCTATAATACTAGCATCAAACGAACTTCTTTATCCAAAGTCGGACCACCGGCGTTGGGATAACATGGTTGCTGCGCTTGAGTCCGAGCACTACAATCGCATCCGTGAAATCCACATCTTGGATATGACCAATTCGCGCTGGAAGAGATTCGCAGCAGCGATGCAGAAGTCATTTCCGGAGCTGACACATCTGGAAGTTTTGGCACATGATGATGTGAGGCCAGTCCTTCCTGATTCATTCTTGGGCGGATCTGCCCCACATCTGCGAATACTCTCGTTGAGACGGATTCCATTTCCATCAATCCCGAAACTACTTTCACCTGCCAATGGCCTCGTCAAGCTCTCCCTTCAGGACATTCCTAATTCTGGGTACATTTCACCCGACGCGATGGGAACCGCCCTGAGAGCGATGACTAGACTTGAAACCCTTCATCTTCTATTTCGTTCCCCTCGAACTCGCCCCGACCGAGCCAGCCAACCTCTGACTTCGCTCATACGCTTTGTCCTCCCTGTTCTCACCAATCTTATTTTCCAGGGTGTTTATGAGTATCTAGAGGACCTTCTGGCCCGAATCGATGCACCTCTTCTCTACCACCTCCGCATCACATTCTTCATGGACTGGGATTTTAACGTTCCACAACTTCACCGGCTTATCGGTCACGCAGAGGAGTTCAAGACATGTGACCATGCAAAAGTGTTGCTTTCCGACTATTCGATTCGGCTGGATCTTTACCCCAACAAAGAATTAGTCGATCACCGCAAGCCGCCTCTCAGGCTAGAAATCATTCGCGGAGAGTTAAACTGGCAGCTTTCGTCTCTCGCCGAGGTCTGTAGTTCATCCTTCACCCTCAGCTCCGCTTTGGAAGTTCTCGAAATCAAGCAATATGAAGATCTTGAATCATGGCACGGGGAAGGCAACATGGAGTGGTTGGGATTTCTAGATCCGTTCACTGCTCTGAAGGATCTCTATCTTGACCGTGGGACTGCACAATGTGTTTGCGGTGCCCTTCAAGGACTTTCCGGAGAAAGGGCAACTGAGGTGTTACCCGCGCTACGCAATATATTCGTAGACGGGTTCCGATCATTGGAACGCGTCCAGGAGGCCATGATGCCATTCGTTGTTGCACGACAACTCTCCGGTCACCCTGTAGCCATCGGCTATTGGTGATGGTAAGGTACATGATGGAAGCCCGTATCCGAGGGTCGATGAATTCTGTCCCATTTTTCTTCCAATCGCATCTACTCTAATTTACTTTCTTCCTGAAATCGTCCGAGTCCGTTATTCGACTGTTGAGGACACCAGTTACAATACTCTTTCTGCCATCACCCCGATCCCGTCTCTCTGTGTCTGTCTCGTACCTTGCAGCCAATACGATTTATGACACCTATCATGTAGGCAGCATTTTGCCTGTTCAAATCTCTTCCGAGTCCAGATGGGACCCTCACGCGTATATGCCTTGTTCAGTCACGGTTTAAAACAAAGCCTAATCTCGAGACACCCACGTCACATAAGGACAATGCATTGAAGATCGATACACAATATGATACACCTCAGCAATACATGGACACTGATATCTTGGCACCACACCAGGGATGCGGAAAATGGTACGCGAAATCTACGCCGATAGAACAGAAGGGCACCATTGCACGATATTCTGTCTATAGTCGATCCACGTTCGGCCGATGGCTCCAGGCTGCCCGACCCAATCGACCGTCTCGTTATTTTTTTTGCACCGAGAATGGCTAACAGGCATGCCACCTTCGCGGCGTCGCTGAGATGGTGGCCTGAACAAGTTGAGAACGTTCGTCAACATCAGATGAATGTTTTTCGCGACCAACGATGCAAAGCGACGTCCTGTTACATGCACCTTCCGCAATATCAAAGCCTTTCCAGACATGTGTGAAATCGATTCCGACGAGGTTCTTCTGCAAGAGGCAAGATGTCGGTTACGCACATACTAAGGAAGTTGTGGATGGGAGATGGTCGGATGGGATTTTGCAGGTGAGACGGAAGAACTTGACTCGGCGATGTGCCATGCAGTCTTAGGCAAATTACGGATCATAGGACGTTGGATTCCATGGATGTTACTTGGTGTCTGGCGCGCTATCACAATATTTGTGGTTGCAGCTTGGCATCGTCATCGCAGTGGCATGAAATATCGGTACACGTGACCAACTGCAACACGCGTCCACTGAGGCTGTTCCCCGCCTTACCTGCGGTACTTTCAAAACAAACCAATTGGGCCCTCAGACGTAACATCCTCACTGATGAGTTTTCTCCTGTGCGTCGAGCGAGAATCATTCTCATCATTCCTGAAGTATTATTAACCAAGTCCCATATACTAGTCGTCTTCTTCATCAAATCCCCCCATTACTCACCGGCTTTGTCCGGTCATTATCATTGCCTTGCACCCCCCGCTCGTCGGCTTCGACTGATTTCTCGTCCCCATCTGAAAGTCTCGTGATAGGCGGTCATTCTGTGCACCTCCAGGAAAAGTCTGGTCTAGCACGAGATCCACGTATGTCGTTTGTACGGTGTCCTGAACAATGCTGACCCTTCCGATGTAGGCTTGGTGACAATCGACATCCTCCCCGATGATGTTCTCGTGAAGATACTCAATCTCTATATAGATATTGGCAATCAGCACTGGTACCCTCCGGAAAATACGTGGCTTGCACTCGTCCACGTGTGTCGTAGATGGAGACACCTCGTGTTTGGATCACCGCGTCACCTCAATCTACAACTGAAGTATGGTGGACATCAACCCTTGTCGAGGGTGCTGGGTGCTTGGCCAGTTCTGCCTGTAATACTGGTATCGAGCGATTTTGACCATCCAGAGTCGGACCACCGGTGGGATAACAGGGTGGCTGCACTCGAGTCTAAACACTACAACCGTTTCTGTGAAATCCACATCACTGATATGACCGATTCGCGCTGGAAAAGATTCGCAGCAGCGATGCAGAAGCCATTCCCGCAGCTGACATGTCTGGAAGTTATGGCGCATGGTGATGTTGAGCCAATCCTTCCCGATTCATTCTTGGGCGGATCTGCCCCACATCTGCGAACACTCTTCCTCAGAAACATTTCATTTCCATCAATCCCAAAACTACTTCTATCTGCCAATGGCCTCGTCACACTCTACCTTTGGGACATTCCTGATTCTGGGTACATTTCACCCGACGCGATGGCCACTGCCTTAACAGTCATGACCAGACTCGAAACCCTTCGTCTTTGGTTCAATCCCCCTCAATCCCACTCCGACTCGGCAAGCCGACCTCTACCCCTCCCCACACGCTTTGTCCTCCCTGCTCTCACCAAATTTAGTTTCCAAGGTGTTTATGAGTATTTGGAGGACCTTCTTGTTCGAATCGATACACCTCTTCTCTATAACCTCCACATCGAATTCTTCGTGAACGGGAACTTTGACGCTCCACAACTTCACCGGCTTATCGGTCAGACGGAGGAGTTCAAGACATTCACCCACGCAAAGTTGTTGATTTCCAATTTCTCAATTAAACTGGGGCTTTACCCCGAAACAGGGTTAGTCGATTACCGCGGGCTCGGGTTAGGAATCCGAGGGTTCAGCTTGCAGCTTTCGTCTTTGGCCCAGATCTGTAGATCACCCTTACCCCTCATCTCCGCTTTGGAGGAGCTCAAAATTACCGAATTCGATGATCTTGGTTCATGGCACTGGCAGGACGACATGGAGTGGCTGAGACTTCTGGATCCGTTCACTTCTGTGAAGAATCTCTATCTTGACCGTGGATTTACACTGTATGTTTGTGATGCCCTCCAAGGGCTTTCCGGAGAAAGGGCAACTGAAGTGTTACCCGCGCTACGCAATATATTCGTACGGAAATGGTCATTGCGAGCTGCCCAAGAAGTCATGATACCATTCGTTGCTGCACGACAACTCTCCGGTCACCCGGTGGCCATCGGCAGTTGGTAATGGTAAGGTACATGATGGAGGTCAGTATTCGACGATCGATAATTTCTGTTTATTTTTCTTTCACTCGCATAATTTACTTTCTTCCTGAAACCGTCCGAGTCCGTTGTTTGACTGTTGAGGACACCAGTTACAGTACTTTTTCTTCCATCACTGCGATCCCGTCTCTCTGTGTCTGTCTCGTACCTTGCAACCAATACGATTTATGACACCTATTATGTAGGCAGCATTTTGCCTGTTGAAATATCTTCCGAGTCCAAATGGGACCCTCACGCATATATTCCTTGTTCAGTCACGGTTTAAGACAAAGTCTAATCTCGAGACACCCACGTCACATAAGGACAATGCATTGAAGATCGATACGCAGTATGATACACCTCAGCAATACATAGACACTGATATCTTGGCACCACACCAGGGATGCGGGAAAGGGTACGCGGAAATCTACGCCGATAGAACAGAAGGGCTCCATCGCACGATATTCTGTCCGATTCCATAGTCGATTCACGAACGAGGAATCCGTCTCGAAATAACCACGAACACCAAGGAAGGGAAAGGAATGATAAGGGAGTACAAGGTCGCGTCCATGAAGAACGAAGGAATAAGCGCACCTGGCACATGAACCGGGTTATAACCTCCTCCGGATCTTCACGGTCATCAGCATCATCTCCGAGTCATGCAGCCCTGCCAGTGCTGTGCTGTGAAAATGGACTGCTCGGCCCTCTGCTCTGTAACCTGCATTGTACCTGGGACTGATTGTGGCGTTGGGTGTAGAATTGTGACTGCCATACTAGTAGAAATACTGGCCCAGGCCGGGATCCCATCGTCCAAGTCAGGTCCTGTCATCACTCGCCTGCTAGATGAGCAATCACTACGAAATCTACCACGGTGGCCATTTCAAGTTAGGGGTCGGCACGTTCGCGACGTCGAAGTGGACGCCATGGAAGAAGCGCGCCATTAGCTCTGCCGATAACTCCGCGCTGGGTGCTGTAAATGCTCTGTCGCGAGAATGACGAGCGTCTCCTGCATTATCTGCAGCACGTCCCGCGGCAGTTTGTCGTCGTCGAGAAACATGTTGACCTCGCCTGATAAATAAAGAATTGATAAAGCGGCATCGTTAGGACACATGGTCGAGTAATATACTACACGCGCATGATATGTTTGTACAAAGGAAGTGCTACATGGGGCTCTGTACCCCGAGGCGCACAGCAATGGATTCGGCTGATGGCTCCAAGCCGTCCGACACAATCGATCACCGAGAATGGCCAACAGGCATGCGACCTTCACGGCGTTGCTGAAATGGTGGCCTGGCAGCGTGAACAAGTCGAGAACGCTCGTTGACATCAGATGAATGTTTTTCGCGACCAACGATGCAAAGCGACGTCCTGTTACGCGCACCTTCCGCAATATCAAAGTTGTGCCAGTGGATGGGAGATTGGACAGGATTTTGCAGGTGAGACGGAAGACCTTCAAAGTTGACTCGGCGATGCGCCATGCCAATGCAGTCTTAGGCAAATTGCGAATCATAGGACGTTGGATTCCGTGGATGTTACTGGCAGTGTCTGACGCTATCACAATATTTGTGGTTGCAGCTGGGTATCGTGATCGCGGGAATTTCTGGCATGCTTATTTGGAATAGGCCCACGCGTAGGGCGGGCACAATACGCCTTTTCGTCGTGTAAGGTACTACTCGATCATACTCGCCTAAACAGCCTTCAATCTATACAGTCGTCCACTTGCTTCCCTGTTCCCCACCTTACCTGCGGTACTTTCAAAACAAACTAATTGGGTCCCCAGACGTAGCATCCTCACTGATGAGTTTTCTCCTGTACGTCGAGCGAGAATCAGCCTCATCATTCCTGAAGTATTAACCAAGTCCATATACTAGTCGCCTTCTTCATCGAATCCCCCCATCACTCACCGGCTTTGTCCGGTCGTTATCATTGCCTTGCACCCCCCGCTCGTCGACTTCGACTGATTTCTCATCCCCGTCTGAAAGTCTCGTGATAGGTGGACATTCTGTACACCTCCAGGAAGAGTCTGGTCTAGCACGAGATCGACGTATGTCGCTCGTACGGTGTCCTGAACAATGCTGACCCTTCCTATGTAGGCTTGGTGACAATCGACATCCTCCCCGATGATGTTCTTGTGGAGATATTCAATTTCTACATAGATATTGGTGATCGGCACTGGTACCCTCCGGAAAATACGTGGCATACACTCGTCCACGTGTGTCATAGATGGAGATACCTTGTGTTTGGATCACCGCGTCACCTCAATCTACAACTGAAGTATGGTGGACATCAACGTTTGTCGAGGGTGCTGGGTGCTTGGCCAGTTCTGCCTGTAATACTGGTATCAAGCGAATTTTACCATCCGGAGTTGGACCACCGGTGGAATAACACGGTTGCTGCGCTTGAGTCCGACCACTACAATCGCATCCGTGAAATCCACATCTTGGATATGACCAATTCGCGCTGGAAAAGATTCACAGCAGCGATGCAGAAGCCATTCCCACAGCTGACATATCTGGGAGTTTCGGCGCATGGTGGGGTGGAGCCAGTCCTTCCCGATTCATTCTTGGGCGGATCTGCCCCACATCTGCGGACACTCTTCTTGAGACGGATTCCATTTCCATCGATGCCGAAACTACTTTTATCTGCCAATGGCCTCGTCAAACTCGACCTTTGGGACATTCCTGATTCTGGGTACATTTCACCCGACGCGATGGCCACTGCCTTGAAAGTGATGACCAGACTTGAAACCCTTAATCTTTGGTTCGATTCCCCTCGGTCTCGCCCCGACTCAGCAAGCCGGCCTTTACCCCCGCCCACACGCTTTATCCTCCCTGCTCTCACCAATTTTAGTTTCCAAGGTGTTTATGAGTATTTGGAGGACCTTCTGGTCCAAATCAATCCACCTCTTCTCTATAACCTCGACATCAAATTCTTCATAAACCGGAACTTTGACGTTCCACAACTTCACTGGCTTATCGGTCAGACAGAGGTGTTCAAGACATTCACCCACACAAAGTTGTCGATTTCCGATTTCTCAATTGAGCTGGAGCTTTATCCCGAAACAGGGTTAGTCGATCACCGCTGGCTCCGGTTAGAAATCCGAGGGTTCAACTGGCAGCTTTCGTCTTTGACCCAGATCTGTAGATCTCCCTTCCCCCTCATCTCTGCTTTGGAGGAGCTCAAAATTATCCAATTTGGTGATCTTAAATCACGGCACTGGCAGGACGACATGGAGTGGTTGAGACTTCTGGATCCGTTCACTTCTGTGAAGAATCTCTATCTTGACCATGACCGTAGATTTACATGGGATCCTTGTGATCCCCTGCGAGGGCTTTCCGGAGAAAAGTCAACTGAAGTGTTACCCGCGCTACGCAATATATTCGTACCAGGGTCCTCATTGCAAGCTTCCCAGGAAGCCATGATGCCATTCGTTGCTGCACGACAACTCTCCGGTCACCCGGTGGCCATCGACCGTTGGTAATGGTAAGATAAGATACATAATGGAAGTCAGTATTCGACGATCGATAAATTCTATCCATTTTTCTTCCAATCGCATCTACTCTAATCTACTTTCTTGCTGAAATCGTCCGTCGTTCGACTGTTGAGGACACCAGTTCCAATACTTTTGCTGCTATCACCACGATCCCGTCTCTCTGTGTCTTTGTATCGTACCTTGAACTCAGTACAGTCTATGATACCTATTATGTGGGAAGCATTTTGCCTGTTGAAATTTTTTCCGAGTTCAAGGAGGACCCTCACGCTTATATTCCTCGTTCAGATTAAAACAAAGTCTAGCATCTCGAGGCGCCCACACGTCACACAAAGGACAATGCATTGAAGATCGATACACAGTATGATACATCAGCAATACATAAACACTGATATCTTGGCACGACACGAGGGATGTGGGAATGGGTGCGCTAGATCTACGCCGACAGAACATTCTGTCGCAAAATCGGGAAAATTTGGGAAGGAAGTATACGTATAATGCGATAAAGGTCATTATAATATATTCAGGTTCATTATAATTATTATAACCCTTGTCCCGATTTTACGACGATTTTTTTTCATCGCACGATATTCTGTCCCAAGTCGATCTACGAGTGGGGGATCCGTCTCTCGAGATAAATATGAACATAAAGGGGGGAAAGGAATGACAAGGGACCGAAAGGTCGCTTTCATGAAGAACGAGGGAATAAGTGCACATGAACTGGGTGATGACCTCCTCTTCACGGTCATCAGCATGCAGCCGTTGGGTGTATTTCCCATTGAATTGTGGCTACCATACTAGTAGAAATACCGGCCCAGGATTCCATCGTCCAATTCTGGTCATGTCATCACGCGCCGGCTAGATGTGCGATTTCTCCGAAATCTACTTCAGTAGGACCCTGAGCCACTCAGGGTTCGGCGCATTCGCGACATTGAAATGGACGCCGTAGAAGCACGCCATCAGTTCTAGCAATAGCTCCGAGCTGGTTTTCTGTAAAAGCTCCGTCGCGACAATGACAAGCCTGCATCATCCCTAGCACGTCCGAGTCCCGCGGCAGTTTGTCGTCGTCAACCAACATGTAGATCTCGCCTGACAATGAAGAATTGATATTTGCGAGGCAGATAGTTCCAGGCTCCCCGACCCAATCGATCATCTTGTTACTTTTTGCACCGAAAATGGCCGACAGGCATGCCACCTTCGCGGTGTCGCCAAAAGCAACGCCCTGTCCATGCGCGCACCGAGGTCCTGCTCGTCCTGAATCAGTTGGGTCATATCCAGGCTGGCGAAGGCGACATGGACATGGTAGACCGGTTGTGTCGCTGAGGTTCTAATCGATTGTACGCTCTTCCGTAGTACTAGTATTAAAGACTTTTCAGACCTGTGCGCAACCGGTTCCGACTAGGTTCTTTTGCAAGAGGCAAGATGCCGGGTACGCACTCAGGAAGTCTTAGGCAAATTGCGAATCATGGGGCGTTGGATTCGGTGGATGCACACTGGCAGTGTCTGGCGCTATCATAATATTTGTGACTGTTATGAGTAGGCATTTCGGGCATTTGAAATACACGATCACGCCCGCGTGTCCATCTTACCTGCTTCCCTGTTCCCCACTGGCACCCTACCTGCGGTAGTTTCAATACAATCACTTGGCCCTCAGACGTTGCATCCTTACTGATGAGTTTTCTCCGGTACGTCGAGCGAGATCCATTCTCACCATTTCTCAAGTACCAACCAAGTCCTATGTAGTCGTCTTCTTCATCGAGTCCCCACATTGTTGCCTTGCACCCCCCGCTCGTCGACTCCGATCGATTTCTCATCTGAAGGTCTCGTGATAGGTGGTCGTTCTTTATGCCTCCGGGAAGAGTCTGGTCTAGCACGAGATCGACGTATGCCGTTCGTAGGGTGTCCTGAACAGATGCTGACCCATTCGATGTAGGCCTGGTGACGGTCGACATCCTCCCCGACGATGTGCTTGTGGAAATATTCAATCTCTACATAGATATTGGAGGTCGGCTTTGGTACCCTCTGGAAAATACGTGGCATGCACTTGTCCATGTGTGTCGTAGATGGAGATACCTCGTGTTGACATCACCGCGTCGCCTCAACCTACAACTCAAGTATGGTGGACATCGACCTTTGTCGAAGGTGCTGGGCGTTTGGCCCGTTTTACCTGTGATACTGGTATCAAGCGATTTTTACCATCCAGAGTCGGACCACCGGTGGGATAACAGGGTGGCTGCACTCGAGTCTAAGCACTACAATCGCATCTGTGAAATCCACATCACTGATATGACCAATTCGCGTTGGAGAAGATTCGCAGCAGCGATGCAGAAGCCATTCCCGGAGCTGACATGTCTGGAAGTTACGGCGCGTGGTGATGTGGAGCCAGTCCTTCCCGATTCGTTCTTGGGCGGATCTGCCCCACATTTGCGGACACTCTTCTTGAGACGGATTCCATTTCCATCGATGCCGAAACTACTTTTATCTGGCCTTGTCTCACTCTTTCTTTGGGACATTCCTGATTCTGGTTACATTTCACCCGACGCGATGGCCACTGCCCTGACAGTGATGACCAGACTTGAAACCCTCAATCTTTGGTTCGGTTCCCCTCGATCTCGCCCCGGCCCAGCTAGCCGACCTCTTCCCCCGCCCACACGCTTTGTCCTCCCTGCTCTCACCAAACTTAGTTTCCAAGGCGTTTATGGGTATTTGGAGGACCTTCTGGCCCGAACCGATGCTCCTCTTCTCTACCACCTCCACATCGCATTCTTCATGGACTGGGACTTTTACGTCCCACAACTTCACCGGTTCATCGATCAAGCAGAGGAGTTCAAGACATTCGCCCACGCAGAGATGTTGATTTCTGATTTTTCAATTTGGTTGGACCTTTACTCCAAAACCGGGTTGGGCGATTACGGCAAGCTCAGGTTAGAGATCCGCGAGTCCGACTGGCAGCTTTCGTCTTTCGCCCGGGTCTGCAGATCATCCTTCCCCCTCATATCCGCTTTGGAGGAGCTCAGAATCAGCATCAGCCGACATGACGATCTTGAATCATCGCACTGGCAAGACAACATGGAGTGGTTGGGATTTCTGGATCCGTTCACTGCTGTGACGAATCTCTATCTTACCCGTGGAATTGCATCTTGCATTTGCGGTGCCCTTCAAGAGCTTTCCGGAGAAAGGGCATTTGAAGTGTTACCCGCGCTACGCAATCTTTACATAGATGGGCTCCGGCCATTGGAACACATCGAGGAAGCCATTAGGCCATTTACCAACGCACGACAGCTCTCCGGTTACCCTGTAGCCATCGATCATTGGTGAAAATAAAGGTAAATAATGGAAGTCAGTATTCGAGGATCAATGCATTCTAACCATTTTTCTTCCAATTGTGTCTACTTTCTTCCTGAAATCATACTTCGTTCGACTATTGAGGACACCAGTTGCAATCCTTTTTCTGCCGTCGCCGCGATCCCGTCTATCTGTGTTTTTGCATCGTACCTTGAACCCAGTACAATCTATGACACTAATTGTGTAGGCAGCATTTTGAACTTTCTTCCGAGTCCAACGCTTGTGTCCCTTGTTTAAACTCAACGTCTCGAGGCACCCACGTCACCCAAGGACAAGTCATTGGCACGATATGATATATCCTAGCAATACATAGACACTGATATCTTCGTACACTACTTCTTTCATACGCCTCTTTCTCTCCATTTCCTTTTAGCCTCCTTGTTTGACGTTGCCAGCAACCAGCGGCGACCTTGCGCACGCCCATTCGGCCGACGTTCCATACTTATCACAATTGCATATTTGCACCATGTATATAAGTCTCCCAAAAAGACCTCGAGTCGAGAGCGAACGAGCGAGCGCGAGTACCAAACCCTCTCCTTCGGAACTCAACTTTGCCGAACTTACGAAGCGCGTTGACAGGAAGCGTCGCGCTTCCACTCGTACTGTCGCGCTCTTCTCGAGCCCCTTTAGGGAGACTTATTTATGTGATACTACTTGTACAGTAAGTCATCGGCGATGGGCGTGAGAGCATGAGCCGACGCGTGCGCCCTGCAAGTCTCCGCTGGTTGCTGGAAACGTCGGGCGGTGGCGTACAGTACTATAGAGTAAAGGACACTAGGAAGAAAAGGAAAGGAAGCGTACGAAAGGGGCAAGCTACGAGCATCAAATACGAGTGGGACTGTCCGATTGAAACGGAGATCGATCGACGAAATTTGGGGCACGGAGAGGTTGACTCGGTTGAGCATGGCGACGAGTTGACGTCGGCCGAGAAAGGACGGGGCTTCCGTCGGGCGATGGGCAGGCCTTCGGCGCGCGGTTGGTTTTGAGAGTGAGAGAGTGGTCGAGGCGGCGAGAGGGCGAGAGGCTGGGGCAGAGATGAGATGAGAAATCGTGCAGGCGCTCCGAAGTCACGGAACGGCTCGTCCCGAGCGCAGCGGCGCTTGACACCCGTGAAAATGGACTGCTCAACCCTCTGCTCTGTAACCTGAATTGTACCCGGGACTGAGACCGTGACGTTGGGTTTACCATCACGCCCCTGCTACTAGATGCGCAATTTCTCCGAAATCTGCTTCAGTAGGACCATAAGCCATAAGGGTCGGCGCATTTGTGACGTTGAAATGGACGCTGTGGAAGCGCCATCAATTCTAGCGGTAGCTCCGCGCTGGTGTTCTGTAAAGGCTCCGTCGTGAGAATAACGAGCATCTCCTGCATCATTTGCAAAGCCGATGGCTCCAGGCTACCTGACCCAATCGATCGTCTTGTTACTACTTGCACCAAGAATGGCAGTCAGGCATGATGCCACCTCCGCGACGTTCGCTGAAATGGTGGCCTGAACTAGGATGTGGCTGCGTTGACATCAGATGCGATCACGACACAACACAAACGTCCTGACGGTTCTGTCACGCGCGCAGAGAGGTCCTGCTCGTCCGGAGTCAGTTGGGTCATCTCCGGGCTGGCGAGGGCGGTACGGACAGAGTCTGATTGTGTCCCTGAGTTTCCAAGTCGACTGTACGCTATGAAGGCGGCAGGTACGCACGTACTAAGGAGGTCGTGGATGCGAAATCCAATGGGATTTTACAGGTGAGACGGAAGAATTTGAATCGGCGATAGCAGGCTGCATCATGCACTGGAAGTCTTAGGAAAATGGCGAATCATACTAGTAGTAGGGCGTTGGATTCGGTGGATGCGGCTGGGAATCATGATTGGTCATCCAGTCATGCCGTGGACATGCCAGTGCGCCAGTGTTTCGATACAACCACTTGGCCCTCAGACGTCGCACCTTCACTGATGGCCTTCTTTTTCCTGTACGTCGAACAAGATCTATTCTCACCATTCCTCAAGTACTAACCAAGCCCCATATGGTTGTCTTCTTCATCAAGTCCTCACATTACTCACTCGCTTCGTTCAGTAATATTATCTTGCGCTCCCCGCTCGTCAACCCCGATGGATTCCCCATCTGAAGGTCTCGCGATAGGCGATCATTCTGTACCCCTCCGGGAAGAGTCCGGTCTAGCACGAAATCGAGGTATGCCGTTTGTACGTGTCCTGGACTGGACAAACGCTGACCCATCCCATGTAGCCCTGGTGACAATCGACATCCTCCCCGACGATGTGCTCGTCGAAATATTCAATTTCTATGTATATATTAACGATCGGGACTGGTACTCTCCGCGAAACATGTGGCATGTATTCGTTCATGTCTGTCGTAGATGGAGATACCTCGTGTTTGCATCACCGCGTCACCTCAACCTCCGACTCAAGTATGGTGGGCATCGATCTATGTCAGAGGTGCTGGGCGCCTGGCCAGTTCTGCCTGTAATACTAGCATCAAGCGGAATTCTCCATCCAAAGATGGACGAGTGGTGGGATAACTGCGTTGTTGCACTTGAATTGGAGCACTACAGGCGTTTCTGTGAAATCCACGTCAAAGGCATGACCAATTTGCGCTGGAAAAGATTCGCAGCAGCGATGCAGAAGCCATTCCCGCAGCTGACATGTCTGGGTCTGGAAGTTACGCCGCGTGATGTGGAGTCAGTCCTTCCCGATTCATTCTTGGGCGGATCTGCCCCACATCTGCGAACACTCTCGTTGAGACGGATCCCATTTCCATCACTCCCGAAACTACTTTTATCTGCCAATCGCCTCGTCACACTCGACCTTCAGGACATTCCTGATTCTGGGTACATCTCACCCGACGCGATGGGAACCGCCCTGAGAGCGATGACCAGACTTGAAACCCTTCATCTTCTATTTCGTTCCTCTCAAACTCGCCCCGACCGAGCCAGCCAACCTCTGACATCGCTCACACGCTTTGTCCTCCCTGTTCTCACCAATCTTAGTTTCCAGGGTGTTTATGAGTATTTGGAGAACCTTCTGGCCCGAATCGACGCTCCTCTTCTCTACGACCTCTACATCACATTCTTCATGGACCGGGACTTTAACGTCCCACAACTTCACCGGTTCATCGATCAGGCAGAGGTGTTCAAGACATTCGCCCACGCAGAGCTGTCGATTTCCGGTTACTCAATTCGGATGGAACTTTACCCCAACAACGAATTAGTTAATCACCGCAGGCCGCCTCTCAGGCTAGAAATCATTCGAGGATGGTTTGACCCGCACTGGCAGCTTTATCCGCAGCTTTGGTCTCTCACACAAATCTGCAATTCATCCTTTCCCCTCATTCCCGCTTTAGAGAAGCTCAGAATTCGCCAACGTCCTGGACTCGAACACGGGCAAGGCGGCATGGAGTGGTTGAGACTTCTTGGTTCGTTAACTTCTCTGAAGTATCTCCATCTTGATCAAGGAATTGCACAAAGTGTCTGCGCTGCCCTTCAAGAGCTTTCTGGAGAAAGGGCAACCGCAGTGTTACCCGCGCTACGCAATGTTCTCGTACCATCGGCCATACTGCAACCTGTCCAGAAAGCCATGATGCCATTCATAGATGCACGACAACTCTCTGGTCGCCCTGTGGCCATCGTCATTGACAGTTGGTGATGGTAAAGGTGACATAATGCAAGTCAGTATCCGAGGGTCGATGAATTCTGTCCATTTTTCTTCCAATCGCATCTACTCTAATCTACGTTCTTGAAATCGTCCGTCGTTCGACTGTTGAGGACACCAGTTACAGTACTGTTTCTGCCGTCACTGCGATCTCATCTTTCTGTGTCTTTGTATCGTACCTTGAATCCAGTATACTCTACGACACCTATTATATGGGCAGCATTTTGCGTGTTGAAATTTCCCCCAAGGGGGACCCTCACGCTTACGTCCCTTGTTCTGTTCAAAACAAAGTCAAACGTCTCGAGGCACACGTTACATAAGGACAATGCATGGGATACCCATACGCAGTATGGTACTATTAAATCGGGAAGACCACAGCGACGTGAGTGGCAACGTTGGGGAATGAAGCGATGGAAAGGAAGAGTATTTCCAGTGTGTGTAATGCCAACTTTATACTCGCGGCATACATTCCCAGGCTAGATGATTACACAGGTAAGGGAGGCTGCCAATGATCACACTGATGATGTCCATGAGGGGATCGACTCGATTATTGCCGATATCTCAATAGATACACCTCAGTAATACATAGACACTGATATAGTACTGATACCTTGACACCACGCCAGGGATGCGGGGAAGGGCATGCGAAATCGACGCATAGATGGGCCTCATCGCACGATATTCTGTCCAAAGTTGAGGGAACGTCTCTCGAGATAATAACCGTGAACATCAAGGAAGGGGGAAAGGAAGGATGATGGAGCAAAAGGTCGCGTCTATGAAGAACGAGGAAACGAGTGCACAGCACATAAAGTGATAACCTCCTCTTCACGGTTATCACCATGATGTGGTGTCACGTTCGAATAGAGTGCATAGCCCCAACAGAAAACGGCCTTGCTGTGAAAATGGTCGACTCTGCTTTGTAACCTGAATTGTACCTGAGACTGACCCGTGGTGTTAGGTCTATTATCCATTGAGTTGTGGTTACTATACCAGTAGAAATACTCGCCTAGAATTCCGTCACCCAAGTGAAGTCCTGTCATTACGCGCCTGCTAGATAGGGAAATCTACTTCAGTAGGACCCTGCGTCATTCAGGGGTCGGCGCGTTCGCAACGTTGAAATGGACGCCCGTGGAAGCGCGCCATCAGCTCTAGCGGTAAGCTCCGCGCTGGTGTTCCGTAAAAGCTCCGTTGCGAGAATGACGAGGGTGTCCTGCATTATCTGCAGCACGTCCCGCGGCAGTCTGTCGTCGTCGATAAACGTGTCGATCTCGCCTAATGATAAGGCATTGATATTTGCGAGGCCGATGACTTGAGGCTGTCCGACCCAAATCGATCGTTTCGCTACTACTTGCACCGAGAATGGCGGACGAACCCGCCACCTCTGCGGTGGTTGCTACTGAAATCGTGGGCTGAACAGGAACGTGGTTCAGATGAAAAAAAAAATTGCGACCAACGACAAAAAGCGACGTGCCGTCACGCGCGCAGCGAGGTCCGAGTCTTAGTTGTTCTGAATTAGTTGGGTCATCTCCGGGCTGGGGGAACGCGACACAGACTTAGTCTGGTTGTGTCGCTGAGTTTCCATGTCGATTGTACGCTCTTCCGCAGTATCAACGACTTGTCAGACATGTGTGCAAGATGCAACTTGAAGTACGAGGAATGTCGTGGATGTGAGATCAGAACCCTGGCGCTTGTTGGGTTAGGGGTAGAGACGCGACCATGTCATTAGCTTTCTCCTGTACGTCGAGCGAGGTTCATTCCCACCATTCCTGAGGTACTAACCAAAGTCCCATATAATCGCCTTCTTCATCAAGTCCCCCTATTATCCACTGGCTTGGTCCAGTCTCTATTGCCTCGCACCCCACGCTCGTCGGCTCCGATGGATTTCCCATCTGAAGGTCTTGTGACAGGTGGTCATTCTTTACACTTCCGGGAAGAATCTGGTACAGAACGAGATCGACGTATGCTATTCATACAGTGTCTTGAACAAACACTAACCCTTCTAATGTAGGCCTCATGACAATCGATATCCTCCCTGGCGATGTACTCGTGGAAATATTTACTTTCCATGTACATTTTGACCGTTCGCGCCGGTACCCTTGGCATGCCCTCGTCCATGTTTGTCGTAGATGGAGATGCCTCGTATTTGCATCACCGCGTCGCCTCAACCTACGCCTCGAGTATCGTGGACGTGGACCAATATCGGGGGTGCTGGACACCTGGCCAGTTCTGCCTATAGTAATATCAAGCCCTGATGAACCTATTTATCCAAGTACAAGACCGGACCAGCAGTGGGATAACCTGGCTTCCCTCCTCGAGTCGGAGCACTACAATCGCATTTGTGAAATCTGACCAATTCGCACAGGGAAAGATTCGCAGCAGCGATGCAGAAGTTATTCCCGGAGCTGACACTTCTGAGCGTTTGGGGGCATTATGTGGTGCCAGTCCTTCCTGATTCGTTCTTGGGCGGATCTGCCCCACGTCTGCGAACACTCTTCTGGAAAAACATTTCATTTCCATGAATGCCGAAACTACTTTTATCTGCCAATCGCCTCGTCAACCTCTTCCTTTGGGACATTCCTCATTCTGGGTACTTCTCACCCGACGCGCTGGCCACTTCCCTCACAGTCATGGCCAGACTCGAATTCCTTCATCTTCTTAATTCTTCTATTCCATTCTCCCCGATCTCGCCACGACCCAGCAAGCCGACCTCTGCCCCCCCCACACGCTTTGTCCTCACTGCTCTCACCAAACTTAGTTTCCAAGGCGTTTATGGGTATTTGGAGGACCTTCTAGCCCGAATCGATGTTCCTCTTCTGTACGACCTCCACATCACATTCTTTATGGACTGAGACTTTGACGTCCCACAACTTCACCGGCTTATAGGCCGCGCAGAAGAGTTCAAGGCATTCGACCACGCAAAGGTGTCGATTTGCAATGAGGCAATCCAGCTGAGCCTTTGCCCCAAAACAAGGAGAGTCACGCGGCTTGGGTTACAAGTCAATTGCAGGCAGTTGGACCATCGGTGTTTGTCTCTCGCCCAGGTCTGTACTTCTTGCTTCTCCCTTGTCTCCGCTTTGGAGGAGCTCGAGATCAGGGAAGATGATTATCCTTCATCATATCACTGGAAAGACGACATGGAGAATGCTCGATGGTTGGAACTTCTGGACCCATTCACTGCTGTGAAGAATCTCTATCTTACGTATGGAATTGCACAACGTGTTTGCGGTGCCCTTCGAGACCTTTCCGGAGAAAGGGCAACTGAAGTGTTACCCGCGCTACACAATCTTTTCGTACGGGGATTATTGCAACCTGTTCAGGAAGCCATGGTGCCATTCATTGCTGCACGGCAGCTCTCTGGTCGCCCTGTGGCTCTCTACTGTTGGGAAGACTGAGTCCAATGGAATTCGGCGTTCGAGGGTGATGTGTTTCCGCCCTTTTTTCTTCAAATTAGCGTCTGGAATTACCCATGTTGCCGTCAAAACTGATGTCTTTGTATCTTTTAATACCTTCCAAACCAATACAGTTCATAGCATCAATGATATATTCCAGGGCCCTCACGCTAACGTCTCCGGTGTTTTATGTGCATATCACATAGCGAACTGCATTGAGTATCAATACATGTCTTAAACACTGCGACAATGCATGGGCACCAATATCTCTGTGCGACGCCAGGGCCACTGGCACGTGGAACGGGGACGGGGACTGGTAATCAACGACAACGCCGACGGAAGGGAGGGGCCTCCAAAGTCCGCGAATGACACACCGTCCGAAGTCGATCGACGAACAAGGGACGAAATAACCACGCGATGGAAGTATAAACTGCAGGTCGCAGATGGGAATACGGAGGAAACGACGCAAACGAATGAGTGGGTGTGAGGACCTGTCTTAGTACATACCCCTCAACAATCGGGTGCTCTATGCGGACTTGGGGTAAATTCCGCGTAGTTAGTTGTTGAGTTCAATTAGGGCACTCGGGACTTTGCCGTCAGGGTTGGCGCCTAAGCATCGACCTCGTCCTTGTGATGTTGCTGGAACTGGCAGGTGAGGTTGATGGCCCTCGTCCGGTGGACGATACGAGTGCAGATGTTGTGTCGATGAAGCCGAGAGTAAGATGACGCCGCCGAACCTTGAACCCACTGACAGATATCCGTCGCAGCATGAGATAATACCAAGACCTCCCGAAGCCAGGCATAGTCACGAGTGAACGCGTACCGTATATACATCTTCAGACATCTAAACAAATGATCTACGACAATATGGAAACATACTGCACTGTTTTCGGAGTGACATGCGGGTAGTTAGTATTTTTGATGCTAACTGTACTATGGGTACTAGTATAGACAGTGACACAGACAAGAGCGTCGGCCGACGTGGGCGCGCTGTGAGGTTGCCGTTGGTTGCTGGCGATGTCGCACGGGCATCGTATCGTACTGTAAGGTAGAGAGAGCTAACAGGAGAGACGAGAATGCGGGCGTACAAAAAGGGAAATGTCAGGGAAATGTCAGAAATGGGCCCGGGCACGAGGAGGACAATCCAACAAAGGCAGCACTCGGAATTTCCGGACACGGGCCGCGGCAAGGTCAGGTGCCAGTGAGGCGACAAGTGACGTTGGCTGAGTAATAGAAGGTCCGGCGGGGGCTTCGAGCGATGAATGGGGCGCGCGGTTGATGGAAATAGGGAGGTGACTGGCACTTTTAATAACTTGAAGGAGGTTAAACGTGATATATGGTTCTGTGAGAAAACCCAGCACCACGTCAAAATAGAAAATTCAGGGTACCGCAAAACCCAGGGTAAGCGGGATTGCCACCTTTGGCGACAATCGCCCAGGCTATGACCGGCTGGACCAGGGTTTGCTTTTTAATGTGATCGATCTAGGACATCCGCCGATTACACATTATCTCCGCCAGTTTCCACTCATGCAACGACAGAAGAGAGTACTGGCGGAACTGAACTGGAGCTCATATATCAGTTGTGTTGTTCATACTACGGCGCAAACATTCAGATATATGAGCCCAGTTCGGCTGCCAGTGGATCGAGTAGGAAAGACCCGTATGATTTTTATCACTCCAATCTGGAGATCCAGGGACAGTAAATGAATAGTGTCCGCTCTACCTAGAATACTCCACCTTGTCATGCCCGTCGGCACGGTCCCTCAAGCATAGCGGGATCATGCTCGTCGTCCATCCCAGCACGATTAGCGCGGCCCGGCTTATCCACCCATATATCAAGTAGTTTACTTAACGGAAGATTTGCTCAAAAACTGTCCTGGGCCCGAAAAATAATCAACTAGAGTACCTGTGGATCGACGACGTTTACGCCCAGCCCATCTGCAAATCCAAATCTCGTTGCTTCATTGTTCCTGACGAGATTTACTTGAATAACCGTAAGAGGACACCTTCCCTGGAGGCAGAGCGCTTAATTCGATGGCATTATTCTCAACGGCAGGGACTGCTCTGGATGACGTTGACAACCGCCTTGGACGACTCTATAATCACAAGCCAGGGAATTGCTATCTCAGAATCGACCCCGCATCAAGAGAGAGCGAAATGACACCTCACCTGTGTACTCCACCCTACCTCGTAGTGGGTTGGCGCTACCATGGCCTCACGCAGATGGACGCGTGAAATGAGCGTGTCAAAAATAGCCTGAGATGTGCCTCATTCAGACGGAGAAATTGCATCGAAAAGAAAATACTCACATGCGTGTATATACTACCTGACGTTAGGTCGAAGACTCTGAAAGTCAAATTGTGCGGCACAAAAAAAAATGATATTAATGCCGCTACTGCCCAGACCGAGGCGAGGCACCCAGTTTGGATGACACTGCGAACGAGGTAATTCACGATAGCGTCTGACCTCCGGATACCACTTCGAGACATCAAAAGCATCCGCACAAGGAAACCTATTCGAGGTAACAATGAGTCTACGAACAGGTGAAAAATGAAGGGACATACATGTGATGAGGCATTCGGCGGAAGCCTGTACTGAGTGCCAGGTAACTGATGTAATCTGTCGAGCCGTCTTACTTCTTCAAGGCACGTCAATGCGCGCTCGAACATTAAGCAAAAGAGCATCCGCACATAGTTTCCTTCCAAGTCATCACTGTGGTAATCATACCAATCACAAAGGCAATGATAGAAAGGGCCATGACTAAACAACCCTGGAGGCGATTTTTTGTGAGATTGTTGATGCTGGAACTCGAATGAATTTCTGGTCAAAACCACAAGGGAAAGCAGGGCAAACTAACCGGGCCGCAAGAAACGTATTCGCCAAGAGAATCAGAATCAATTGACATATCGAATTGGCGGGCCCCTCCCATAGACTCGCTTCAAAAGAGTCAGTGGATAATACGCGCATACAGAAAGGAACCAACGTGGATTCGGCGACGGAGGGAGAAATTTGATTATGACGCTGCACGGCTCTTGAATACGCTATCGCCAAATAGACGAACGAAGGGGCTCACAATCTATCGTAAGCGAAATGCCACATCCTGCACCCATATCAGTCAGATAACCCCGAAAATAGGCGTGAACGTACAACAAGCTTTGGACGCCAACGACGATAAATTGCACAATAACAAATAGTCTGAAAGAGGGTGAGTGGTGGGACATCACACGATGGTGGCGCGCACTTGAGGTAAATTGGGTCCTTAAAACCTGACGACGAGTCTCAACCTGGAGGAATGGGAAGGATCAACGAATTCACGTACGATAAGCCCAGTATGCGCAGAATTGTTGGCTCACCAGCCCGAAGACGTACGCATCCACTTTTATCAAAGGAATTAGTGATGCCATACAGTTCGACGCGTCGTATTACCTACGGCAGATGGCGATCAAAAGTACGCCTGTTGAGCAAATGGGCATGATTTTAATTTTGACAGGATAAGAACAAGACATAAGCAACTGACCTTCCACTCCTGGCGTCGTGTGTGCGGGAGGTGGTGGGAGGGAGGGCATTGGTGGATTCCTGAAGGATGTGGCGTGCGCAGATCAATCATATATATTTCATTTAGATCGATTTGAAATGATTATTCAGTTTTCTCCAGGAACCTTATTAAGGAAGTGCTGTCGACGCCGCTTCCATGCTGGCCTCATATTGAAATGGCTCACGCTTTACTCCATTGACAATACGGCTCCGTTCCAATAGAAACACACTCGGTCGCAGATCGCCCGCGCCAAGGGCACCGACAAGGGCTAAAAACCCAATCAAAATGATCGCTGAGCGCTGAGCCACTGACATTTTTTGCACCTCCCTCCGCGAGATTCAAATAGGGGATGAGTCGCTCTCTCCATCAAGTTTGCGTTGAGTAATAAATAAAACTTAAATACAGTCGACTGTCATAACCCTATCTACCCATTTGGAGAGGTCCACAGAAATGAGTTCCTGAGCAACATGGTGCAGAAATGAGACCAACCATGAACAAGGCAAGGCTGGTACAAGTGGTGAATTTTCCGCCTGCCTAAACCTATGTGACATATGCATTTTATGGGTATGGGTATGGGTTATGACAGAGTCGACTTTAGATGGAAATGGGGAGATGTATATTGACGAATCACCGTCCGCCTTGAACTGGTGCTGTTGCGTATTGAAGACGTACAGGTCGTGAATGAGAACCTGACACTTGACACAATCAGCTTTACAATTTCTGGGGGCGGGGATCACAACTCTGCTCGTCCAATCAGGCGGCTTGCCGGCTGCGCGGCAGGTAGGGCGTCTATGGCAACGCAAACAACGGTAGATGATCCCCTAGTGAGAAGAATGCTGGAAAAAAGTTGTCCCCGAACCACAAAACAGAGGCGCCAAGGAGTCAGGGATGCAATTCGGGCGGGTGTAACATTGGTGAGCGTGAGGTTTAGGTCCGGCTCAGTGGAGCGCGAGTGCGAGCGCTAAATGTTACAAAATTTTCGGCTTTCGGTCATCGGGACCAGATTCACCGGCGGCGATGAGGGCAGTGGCCGTGGCTATCTATACCAACCCTATTCAAATAAAATTGAATCCGTGGTCACGAGTCTTTGATCCATAATCGGGCTAGACCCTTGCATTGCACCCGGTGTACAGATTTCGTTTCAGCCTTTACTCAAATCTGTAAAGGCTGAAACGAGTGACGCCGAGTGGGCCGATTGGGCAATCGCCATCACCACATGGTAAGCTAGAAGCGGCACTCAGCGCACTGCATGTGCATGGAAAGTCGCATCAGTTCAATGACCGTTGCTAAATAAAGTACCATTCATCTCCCCTGATACTTTGCTTGTAATTCCGCACTCCCAAAGTATTGTATGGAGTTGATTCACTATGGGGACGCTAAAGGGGGAAGGGCAGGCGGAGACCGGAAAAACGGGTGGTGTTATCGCCCACTATTTAGCGGTTGAGTCAGCACCGATCAGGATCGCCCTTATTCACCCTTGGAAAACTTGAATACTTTTTCATTATTTGGAGGGCGGTAGCCCACTCTGGAGTAGCCGCTGTGAAATTTCGAATCCAGTATATTTGAAAGGTTCGATGACAGCCCGTTCAAAGGGGTCCTGTCACCCTCCAAAAATCAGGATCCTTGATGACCGCCGGACCGGCTGGGCCGCCAATTCTCAGATGTAGCGTCTGCCTGGCCGTTTCTTGCTTTGTTCTTGGGTTCAGTCATATGGTACGTCCTCCTTTTATTTTTCATGCTCCATGCTCTGTGCAGGCCCCATGCATCAATGCCAACCCCCTCCTCTGCCATCAATGTTGGATCAGTGATAGCGGACGATGGTAGCCCAACCAGAAACAGCCATGGTGGCAGCGGTGGTGGCACCACTCTCGGGTTCGCTTGTATAGTATGTCTCCCTTTTTTTGTCCCGTTTCATGTTTTGCGCAGGCCCTATCCATCAATGCCAATCCCCTCCCTGCGCTCATGGTGAGCAATAGCGTGGATGACGGTAGCCCAACAAAAACGGCGGCGGCAGCAGCAGCGCCGATGCGATGGCGGCGTCGGCAACAACGTGACAGCGACAGTAGCACCAGCAGCGACGCGACGGTGATGCCAGGGCTAAGTTACCAGCAATGTGACGGCGACAACGACGGCACATCAGCACCAGCATCGACATCTGCAACAGCTACAACAGACAGCACCAGCGTGGCGGCTGCATGACGGGCAGCAGGAGCAGGAGCAGGAGTAGCACAGTAGCAGGAACAGTGCCGCGGTACCACAACAGGCAGTGGTGGCATGGCGGTACGACAGGCAGCAGCAGCGTTGCAGTGGCACGACGGGCACCAGTGGCGGCAACACAGTGGCACGATGGGCAGGAGCATCGTGACGGTAGCACGGCAACGACACAACAGGCAGCACCAACTGCAGCGCGGCGGCGGCACGACGAGCAGCAGTGCAGTACGGCAATGGCACAACAGAGCACCATAGTGACAGCACGACAGGCAGCAGCGGGAGCAGGAGCAGGAGCAGCGCACCAGCGGCACAGTGGGACAACAGACAGCAGCAACAGAGTGGCGGCTTTGCCAAGGGATACGAAGGTATTCAAATATCCCCATGTCTGTGACCTTGCTTGTAAGGTCAAGGACACCATATTCAGTTGTTAGATGCCACGCAACTTGTACATACTTTCGTAGACGCTTTTAACAACCCTTGTTGCCCATCGTTTCGTGTGTGCGACGTTCAGCCATTTGCAATGGGCTGATTATCAGTGACTGTAGGCAGATTGAAAGACCACATCTAATTGGGTGGTTATCTGCCCTCCAGATGACGGGAGGAATTCGGCCATTGAGCCACTTCCTGGGCATTATTTGCCCCCGCATCGGGTGGTTTCAGCCTCACAAAATGAAAAAAGGAGGGTATTTTGGCAATTTAATGGCTGATTTTCGGCGGTTGACACTTCAATTTTAGCGGGCGAAAAACACCTGAGAGGAGGGCTGTCGAGGGCCGGGCTGGCATGTATTCACCCTTATGTCGGGTGATGCCCATCCCGGCTGCCGGGTGGTTTTAGCCCCGGGTTCTTCAGAACGCGGTCTCAGTTGCGAGTGATCCGAGCCCGAGTCCGAGTCGGACGGCGGCTATTGTAGTCAACTATGGCATTGCTATATTGCTACCTTTACTAATTCTCCTTCACACTGCCTCGATGCGTCCGAGTTGTCCGGATGATCTCGTCAGCTGCCAGTGCATGGTTTGTTCCTTCCGAACTTGCTGCGTCAGAGCGCTGTGCGGCGTGAAATTATGACTGCGCTAGCGAGCGGGGATTCGAAATATGGCCCCAGACAAGGCATACACTGACACAGTAGTATGATCAAAGTTCAGTCACCTCGTAATAATATCGTAAGTGATGCGGGGCCAGCTCAGGTACTACTTTGTTCGGACATCCTACGATTTTTGAACGTTGAACCGCCTGGTCCGCCTCAATCTCACTTGAGTCTGCCTTACGGATGGCCTGTTGTATATAAGGTGAAGTTCTGCTCGCAGTGAATCCCCAGCTCCTGCTCACCTTCTCACCTTTTGACTTCTCTCGGCAC
The DNA here is from genome assembly GCA_022376545.1 of Russula dissimulans. NCBI lineage: Eukaryota > Fungi > Basidiomycota > Agaricomycetes > Russulales > Russulaceae > Russula > Russula dissimulans. The sequence goes on from WTXJ01000031.1 coordinate 63,226, forward strand.
TGGTTGGTGAGTCCGAGTCCCTTTAAAGACCCACTTCACCCATTGCGCCCTCGCGCTAACTACTCATGGCAGCCCGAACCCTTTTTTCACACGCTTCAAGCCAATTCTTGTCTCTTACGACCTCTCGCTTCGATACTCACGACCAACCATTCCAATAATTCGTATTGATTGATAATTACAATGCACTCCTCTTACGTCGCCTTGCTTCTTCTTGCCGCCTCTGCTGCTGCCCCTGCCCTCGCTGCACCCACTCCGTGAGTCATTTGTTTTTCGATTATGATGACCATAGCTGACCTCTAGCCAGTTCTTTCCTGTATGATCCTAGCGAGAAACCTGCTAGTTTCGATGATATCTCCTTGCGCTCTGTGGATAGCGGTGCTAGTGCTCCATTGGCCGTGGGGAACCTCGGCCTTGCTGAGATTTCGGTAGGGGGCACAATCGGATCAGAGGGATACTCACGCTAATTGATTATTTCATGACGCAGTCTGGATACGATGGCCAATATGAACAGCTGAATGCTCGCGACATATTTTCAAAAATTGTGAGCGGTCTCGATGCAGCATTCGGGGAAGTTGAGAAGGCTGCGGTGGGACTCGGCGGAGTCTTTGCCGACCGCGATGTCGGGCCTCTGGTAGGGGGCGCAATCGGATCAGAGGGATATTCACGCTGATTGATTATTTCATGACACAGTCCAGATACCATGACCAAGATGAACACCTGAACGCTCGCGACATATTTTCAAAAATTGTGAGCGGTCTCGATGCAGCATTCGGGGAAGTTGAGAAGGCTGCGGTGGGACTCGGCGGAGTCTTTGCCGACCGCGATATCGGGCCTCTGGTAGGGGGCGCAATCGGATCAGAGGGATATTCACGCTGATCGATTATTTCATGACAGTCCAGATACCATGACCAAGATGAACACCTGAACGCTCGCGACATATTCTCAAAAATTGTGAGCGGTCTCGATGCAGCATTCGGAGAAGTTGAGAAGGCTGCAGTGGGACTCGGCGGAGTCTTTGCCGACCGCGATATCGGGTCCGAGGAGCTCACTGCTCGCAGGGATGTCGATCGTTCTATTACTCGCTCGAGCACTCCGGACGCAGACCCCGATCAAGTAGCGGCTATACTCAACGCTATTTTCAGCGGTCTCGAGGGCAATTATTAGAGGGCGGTGGACGAGGTGACATAATACCATGATCTGTAGTGCTTTATTGTAATTATCTCGAGACGTAGACACATTGTCATATGGTTAGTTACGCGTTCCCGGAACTCATTTATTACGTTTACGTTGGCTGTGCGTGACCCAAACACTCCTTTCCTTGGACAATTCCGTTTGTCGTGAACATAGGTGGTGTTAGAGTGACGATCGCGAGCAAGTTGCCACACTCAGCGTCATTCATCGCATAATATTCTAGTTGTTTGAATTGAGTGCCCTGAGGGCCGGTTATACCACTGCGCTTGGCAGAAAGAGGTTCCCTGTGCCCTCAGCGGGACGGGTCCCTCAACGGAACACCATAAATTACTCGCTCGTTTTTTACTCAGCTGCTACCAAACTTTGTACACTGTATATAGTACCCTCTATCTGCATGTCCATAAGGTTTTTTTTGATGGTAAATGCGAAGTGAAAAAAACGCTATTTGTCACGCTCGCCGACTGATGCCGTGTCGGAGGCTCGGAGCTCACCAAAATGGCGTTGCGCGCCTAGCGAGGTTTGAAAATGTCACGTGGCATAGTGTGACTGTCCCGTTGCCGGGAATGGGGATCCCACCCATGTTAGGTGGCTGTTTTTTTTATTTATTTATCTTTTCAAGATGTATCCATTTCAAGCTGTGATTGAGCCAATGACCACCATGAGGGAATTACAGTATAGTAGATACCATGATTGAATTGACGACACAGGGGATCGATGCATCAGAAACATCCGTCCTGGTCGAATTTGCTATCGGACTACTAAACCTGACAGCTATTTGTATCGCGGTCTTGAGGTCTACTGTACCCTAATTCAATGACGGCAATGGGAAGTTCCTGTTCGCGCGCCCTCGGTTTCCGCAGCAACAAGAACGTACAATGAAAGACAGTAGCCGCTCAACAATTCTTATGAGTGACCTGAACAGAGTAAGCGTCGCGGCGATCGTCGCGTTCGAGAGCGGTAAGGCCGGTAAGGTTTGGACACGAAGCCAACGCAGGTATGGTCAAGCTCGATTGCTGGGATGAAATCAATCACACGCCACCTATTGATTGAACAGAACGGCACGGACATCTTGAGCCGCTTGAGAAAAACTGACCAGAGAGCCGTCTGGGCGTCGTGTCCTGACACCTTAGAACAATCTTGTATAGCAGAGCTGAACGGCGCCGTCCAAACGAAGATGGATCCGTTCGTCATTTGATGCGCTTTCGCATCATTCGGCGAGGTCCTACTCGGAGATTGTCTTTCTGTCAATCGCGGCACGCTGTCATGCCGCCGGCCCCCTTCAGACTACGGCGTACCTGTGTTGGCTAGCATTCAGTACCGTAGTACTCGGAATGTAGGGCTTACCTCTTGTATGTTTTGACGAAACGCGCAGTCGAAGTGCCAGGTCCCCCGACTGAAAATTATTGTATCCTAGACCGAGATGCCCTGGTGACACTACGAAGCCATGGCCACTGACAGCCGGGGAAGGTTGACCCAGGTGGAAAAGCTCGATATAATTGGTTTTATGTTTTGGCTATACTAAAGGAGCATATGGTAATCCGTGATTTGAGCGCGGCAAGCTGCAATGAATGCCCGAACATTTGTCTGTACTTATTGAGAGCCGGCGTATGCCAGCGGAATTTGCAACGCCAGTATATTACTAAGCAGTGATGAAGCCTTTCATTTCAGTTTCCAAACGTTCAACGTTCAAGTTCGATCAGTCATCGATTTCTGAGACGAGCACTATTTTACCATGCATCTGAACTGAATGATGTGGCCAACTCTTCGTGACTACCCGTAGTTCAAGTCCTGGGAAATGGAAAAGAGATCTCAGCGCTTGCGAATTGAACCGAACCGAGCCGAGTCGTGAACCTGGGGCTCCACTCATTTAGCCGCTCCAGCCAGTACTGTACCCAGTATCGCGGCCTTTTGGGCTGTAACCACCGGCCACGTTGTCCAGGTTTGCAAGCGTCTGTTAGCGAAAAAGTGGGTCCTTGTTCCCCAAAGTCCTGATTGATAGGCCTTTGACATGGTAGTGAGTGCAGCACGGATGGCATGGTGCAACCCCTGCACTATGCTAGGCTCCAAGGTCTCTGTGAGTAGTCGCCCAGCGTTGCAACCAAAGCCATCGTCATCCGTCATTCCATATAGCCCCCCAGTTCTTGGTCACGATGACCACAGCGATAACCACAGCGGCAACGCCGGCGACGAGGTCAGCGGCGACGTCAGCGACCGTGACCGTAGCACAAGCACAGTGATGGCCATGGCGGCGGCTACAGGGCTGAGGGCGACTGGCATCAGCACCAGCATGGCGAAGGTAATGACGAGATGCCAGCGACGAAGACGAGGGAGGCTTGGACCTAACGGCAAAGTCCCAGTCCCAGTCCCTTCATGGTAGTGCAACAGAAGCTAGATATGCGGCGTTTACCGAGTCCGTATGGAGCGCCGTAATTGTCGAGGGCACGCACTCGCAAGCAAAGGCACCGCCTCGTTGCTGAGGACAGACCGCATAGAGGTTGTCCTTTTCGTGATTTGTTTGGTAGGCGGTCCCTTGTTCGGGTATCGACTTTGGACTAATCATCGTTCGCGGGCTTAGGGAAACTGAAGTACGGTGGAAGCCCTCGTGTTGGCGTTGGCGTTGTCGTTGCCTGCCATTTCCCCGTTGACTTTCCACGTGTTCCCGGCGTCGTACCAAGATATCGGTGCATCATCGCACTGTATCAGACATATGTTGATATGCAATGCAATGTCTTTATGTGATATTTTCCTCGAGACGTTTGACTTTGTCTTGGATGAACAGGAGACGTTGGTGTGAGTTTCCCCTGAAGCAGACATCACAGACATTTAGTTCATACGATCCATATGATTGATGCCATGGATTGTATTGGCTTAAGAAATACCAAACAAAGATACAAAGACACCTCTTTTGATGGTATTAACAAAAGTACTGGGGTCAAACAACACTGAAGCGAGATTTGCAGGCAGAAAGTAGCTTAGATTAAATTAGATTCTAATGAAAAGAGAGAGCTCACCAACCCTCGAACTACAAGTTCCGTTATATTAGCCGGCTTCTGTTCCAACGGTCAACAACCGTAGGGTGACCGGAGAGATTTCGTGCGGCAATAAATGGCTTCATGCCTTCCTGGACGTGTTCCAATGACTGGAGCCCAGCTACGAAAATATTGTGCAGCGCGGGTAACACTTCAGTTGCCCCTTCTCCGGAAAGCTCTTGAAGGGCAACGCAAACACGTTGTGCAATTCCATCTGTAAGATAGAGATTCTTCACAGCAGCGAATGGATCCAGAAGTTCCAACCATTGAGCATTCTCCATGTCGTCTTTCCAGTGATATGATGGAAGATAATCACCTTCCCTGATCTCGACCTCCTCCAAAGCGGAAATGAGGGGGAAGTATGAAGTACAGACCTGGGCGAGAGATGAAAGCTGATAATCCAACTGCCTGCAATTGACTTGTAACCCAAGCCGCGTGACTTCCCCTGTTTTGGGGCAAAGGCTCAGCTGAATTGCGTGATCGGAAATCGACACCACTGCGCGGTCGAATGTCTTGAACCTTTCTGCGTGGCCCATAAGCCGGTGAAGTTGTGGGACGTCAAAGTTGAGGTCCATGAAATATACGATGTCGAGGTACTCGAGAAGAGGGGGATCGATCCAGGCCAGAAGGTCCTCCAAATACTCATAAACGCCTTTGAACTCGATTTTGGTGAGAGCGAGGAGGACAAAGCGTATAGGCGGAGGGAGAGGTCGGCTTGCTGGGTCGGGGCGAGATTCCGGGGAACGGAATCGAAGATCAAGGGTTTCGAGTCTGGCCATCGCTGTCAGGGCAGTGGCCACCGAGTCGGGTGAAATGTACCCAGAATCAGGAATATCCCAAAGGAAGAGTGAGACGAGGCCATTGGCAGAAAAAAGTAGTTTCGGAATTGATGGAAATGGAATGCTTCTCAACAAGAGTGTTCGCAGACGTGGGGCAGAACCACTCAAGAACGAGCCAGGAAGGACTGGCACCACATCACGCACCCAAACTTCCAGGTGTGTCAGCTCCGGGAATGGCTTCTGCATCGCTGCTGTGAATCTTCCCCAGCGCGAATTGCTCATATCAAAGATGTGGATTTCACTGATGCGATTATTGTGCTCCGACTCGAGTGCAGCAATCGTATTATTCCACCGCTGGCTCGACCTTGGATATCCGCCAGGGTTTAATATTAGTATCACAGGCAGAACTGGCCAGGCGTTCAGCACCTCCGACATAGGTCGATTTTCACCACCATACTCGAGTTGTAGGTTGAGGCGACGCGGTGAAGCAAACACGAGGTATCTCCATCTACGGCACACATGCACGAGTGCATGCCATGGATTTCGCACCCACCAGTCACTAATATTCACATAGAAGAATATTTCCAGGAGCACATCGTCGGGGAGCTCGTCGATTGTCATGTGGCCTACATGGAAGGGTCAGCGTTTGTTCAAGACACCGTACAAATGACATACGTTGATCTTGTGCTGGACCAGACTCTTCCCGGAGGTGTACAGAATGACCGCCTATCACGAGACCTTTAAGTTCATATGAGGAATCAATCCGAGTCGACGAGCGGCGGTTGCGATGCAATAATGCCAGTGATTGGACGAAGCCAGTGAGTAGTAACAGGAGAACTTGATGCAGAAGATGACTATATGAGACTTTGGTTAGTACTTCACGAATGGCGAGAATGGACCGCGCTGGACGTACAGGAGAAATGTGATCAGAGAGGATGTAATGTCTGAGGACCAAGTGAACGATGGAAAAGCCACGTGTCGCATCGTCATACTATTTCAAATACAGACTGGATGAGGCCGCCGCGTTCCCTCCGTCGTCCTCTCATCTCCTCCGTCCTTGCCTCTGAAAAACCTCTAGTGTATCTACCTCGTCGATACGGAAGGATCACGCTCTCTGCAGATATGCATTGGCATCCATCAATCCTCAAGCTGGGCCGCCATGTCTCAACCAGAGTACTGGGAGAGGCTGCTTGCTTCCTAGGTTTGCTGACCCTATTATAATAAGCGTCTGGCTGACTGACCTGCTTGTTGGAAGTGCAGCCACTTCGTAGCGTGCGCCGAACCTGGACCGGGAGCACTCAGGCTGCTCTACCTGGGGGTGTGGCCCAATGTCTTCCTCGTATTATCAGACTGAGCTGAGCGGTCTCACGCCAACACTGTTCCAGATCGTCAGCTAACCTTCATTTGTTTCAGCTCCAGCTCACCACAGCCACCACGCCGACGACGCCGTCGACTGACCAGTGGGAGGATCGGAGCCCACTGTTGGGGCCTCACGGTTAAAGGTAAATGGACCATCGCTTCCCTCACTCACCACACCGTAGTTCACCATCTAATTCTGGTAAGCATTCGTCACTTGCGAGGTGGGTGTTGGTTGGTATAGATTTTTTCCCTTCGCACCTAGTGCGTTCGTGGACAAGAAGTGGTGTTGGAAACGGTCTAGGACTCCGAGGAGCGTTGTAACTATCACAGACGACGAAGACATCCTTCTTGGCCTAGTTGCCATTAATGAGGTAAATCCTCCTTCAACTGCGGGATCCCTCCCGGGCCAGCTTCAGAGAAATTAACTGCGAGGACTTCTGCCAGCTCATTCACTATGAAGCACTGCGATAGCCGATGAGCGTACCCTCCCTTCGCCTTAAGAATTTCCCGTAGTATCCTTTCCTCGTCATCTTGCCATTTTTGCATGTTTGGGTCTGAGTGAACTCCGTGCGAACTAAGTCGATAATGACATTCCTTTGTCCGCTTTCGTCATGAAGGGACATGCTGTTACGTTTTAGAATAGATACTCGAAAGAGATTCGGATGTCGATCTTGGGGCAACTTGTGGTGCACAAACGGAAATTCGGAAGATTCAAATTCACGAGTTTTTTCAACCAGAGCCACGACCTTGCGAGACGGCGACGACGTCCCAGTTGTGATGGGACACTTATCGAGAGCGTCGATTACAATGTAGATTGGGAGTTGTTCCAGGACTCCGAGCATCTCCATGAGACACGGTGTAAGTCCGTTTTCAGCACCGGGTCGCTGGGAGCCAGGATGATGATGTGTGGAGTGCAAGGTAAGAAGAACGGCGCAGAGCGAATCAGATTGATCGCTGAGTTGGACAAGGATCGATGAAGGGAGAGCACGGGCATCTTGCTCTCCAGTGTCTTTGAAATCGAAAAAGAAGCGATGTGTGCTGGGCGAGTATCGGACACCTGAGGGCAGTCCCAGTCCCAGTGCCCTCACTAATGCAAAAGAAGCTCAACTATGCGCGTTTACAAAGTCCGCATAGTGCCGCGATTGTCGAGGGGATGCGCTCGCAGGTGACGGCACCGCGTCGTTGCTAGAGGTAGTAAGGAAGAGAGGTGGCCACGATTATCCATTTGTGTCGTTTCCTCCCATCTGCGGCCTTCGGTTTACGTTTATTTTTCGTGGTTGGTTCGATGGACGGGTCCCTTGTTCGTCAATCGACTTTGGACAAAGCGTCATTCGCGGGCTTAGCGAAAGTGGAAGCCCCTCAGATTCCCGGTGTCCATGTATTGTCGCAGTGTAACACTTCTGATGCAGTGTCGTCATGTGATGTGTGCCTCGGGATGTTCGACTTCGTTTGAATGAACAGGAGACATTGGCGTGAGGGTTCCCCCCCCTGAAGCAGACATTACAGCCCATGTCACTGCGGCCATGTATTGTATTGGTTGAAAGATATCATAGAAGGATACAAAGACACTTTTTGATGGTACTAGCGAAAGTACTGGAGTCAAACAACACTGAAGCGAGATTTGCAGGCAGAAATTAGATTGGATGCTAAGTTGAAGAAAAACGCAGAGAACTCACCAACCCTCGAACTTCATTATGTTAACCGGCTTCAGTGACTCCAAGTGGCTTCCAACAGTCGACAACCATAGGGTGACCGGAGAGCTGTCGTGCAGCGACGAATAGCTTCATGGCGTCCTGGATAGGCTGCAATGACTCGGAGAACCCCAGTATGAAAAGATTGCGTAGCGCGGGTAACACTTCAGTTGCCCTTTCTCCGGAAAGCTCTTGAAGGGCGCCGCAAACATGTTGTGCAGTTTCATCGGTAAGATAGAGATCCTTCACAGCAGTGAACGGATTCAGAAGTTTCAACCATTGGGCGTTCTCCATGTCGTCTTTCCAGTGATATGGTGAAAGATAATCTCGTTCCGTGATCTTGAGCTCCTCCAAAGTGGAGATTCGGGAGGAGGATAGACCACAGACCTGGGCGAGAGATGAAAGCTGCCCGTCCAACTCTCTGCACATGATTTGCAATTCGAGTTGCCTGTGATGACCGACTTTCTCTGTTTTGGGGTAAAGGCTCAGCTGAATTTCGTCATCAGAAATGAACACCGTTGCGCGGTTGAATGTCTTGAATTCCTCTGCGTTATCGATGAGCCGGTGAAGTTGTGGGAGGTCAAAGTCGAGGTCCATGACGAATATGATGAGGAGGTAGTAGAGACGAGGGACATCGATTCGGGCCAGAAGGTCCTCCAAATACTCATAAACGCCTTTGAACTCAAGTTTGGTGAGAGCGGGAAGGACAAAGCGTATGGGCGGAGGCAGAGTTCGGCTTGCTGGGTCGGGGCGAGATCGAAGGGAGCGGAATTCAAGACGAAGGGATTCGAGTCTGGTCATCCCTGTCAAGGCGGCGGCCATCACGTCGGGTGAGATGTACCCAGAACCACGAATGTCCCAAAGGGAGAGTGTGACGAGGCCATTGGCAGAAGAAAGTAGTTTCGGTGTTGATGGAAATGGAACGTTTCCCAACCGGAGTTGTCGCAAACGTGGGGCAGATCCGCCCAAAAACGAGTCAGAAAGGACTGGCACCACATCACGCACAAAGACTGCCAGAGTTTTCAGCTCCGGGAATGGCTTCTGCATCGCTGCTGTGAATCTTTCCCAGCGCGATTTGGTCATATCATCGATGTAGATTTCACAGATGCGATTAGAGTGCACCGACTCGAGTGCGGCAACTGTGTTATGCCACCCCTTGTCCGGCGTTGGATAGAGAGGATCGCTTGATATTATTATTACAGGCAGAACAGGCCAGGTGTCCAGCATCTCCGAAATAGGTCGATGTCCATGATACTCGAGTCGTAGGTTGAGGCGACGCGGTGATGCAAACACGAGGTATCTCCATCTACGACATACATGGACGAGTGCATGCCACATATTCCGCAGCCAGCGCCAATCATTAATATTTACATAGAAATCGAATATTTCGACGAGCACATCGTCGGGGAGCATGTCAATTGTTACCAGGCCTACATTGGAAGGGTCAGCGTATGCTCAGGACACTATACAAATGGCATACGTCGGTCTTGTGCTAGATCAGACTCCTCCCGGAGGTGTACAGAATGGATGTCTATTATGAGACTTTCAGATGAGAGATCAATCCGAGTCGACGAGGGGGGGGTGCAGGGCAACAATGATTGGACGAAGCCATTGAGTAACGGGGGGACTTGATGAAGAAGACGACTATATGGGACTTTGTTAGTACTTCAGGAACAGTGAGAATGGATCTCGCTAGACGCACAGGAGAAAACTCATCATAGAGGATGTGGGATCTGATGGATGAGAAGGCACGTGTCACACACGCCCATAAACGGCAACTCGAAGCAAGCCGAGGCACGGCCGCATTCCGTCTCACTGGCAGGCTCCGCTCCCGCCCAGGGTATCCAGCTCATCGATACGCAGGGTTCACGCTCTCTGCGGATATCCCTTAGCACTCATCAATGCTCAAGCTGTGCCCCCGTGCCTCAACCCGAGTACTGGGGGAGGCTGCTTGCTTCCTTAGGTTTGTCAACGCTGTTATGATATAGTACGTCTGGCGGCAGTATCGGCGAGTTTCAATGAGTGACCAGGTAGCGCGGGTGGCCCGGTGTGTTCCACAGCAGCACTGGCAAGTAAGATAGGAACCTACCGTGAGAGAAGTAAACCTGCGAACGACGAAAAACCTGTGCCTGTGCCCATACAACTTGAAACCCGCTGCCGTGGTTACATCCGGGTAGGGGTTACCAGAGGTAATCCGTGATTTACACAAAGACAACATGTTATGACGTGAATGCACAGCATCTATCTTTACGGACGCTAGTACATTTGACGGTCAATGAGTACAAAACATTGATAGAAGGGAACACAACGTTCATCCTACAACTGCCTCTTTGACGCCGACACTTTCTATATACCTTGTGAAGTCTTCAGCTGTCATTCCCTCCCAGTTCATAATCTCCATCTGGGCCGCCTTACAACTAAGCATGGTAATTTGAAAGGCCAATAATTCCTGGATGAGTTCAGGAGTAGGTGGGATGATGATAAATTGAGAACCAGAGGGGTGAGCAGGGAGCGACGCAGTGGACTGACTAGTAGAAGGATCGGAGCCCACCGCAAATGACAAAAACACTCAAAACCTACGAGTGATTTCCCATTTACGTACCGACGTAGCAGGTTTGGCAGAGGTCTTTGCCAGATGACACAGGTCAAACTTTAGTTGAGCTACTCGGCCAAGGTCGATCTAAGTGCTTTAGCAGACGTTCCTGCGATAATAAGGCAGTATTACTAAGCAGAGATAACTCACTCACTCATCGACTTCTGCGAGCTCATGCATCTGAATAGTATCCTCATTCTTCCCGACGAACTTATTTCCAACATATTGAAATGCACTGATTACAAGACCGTGATCGCCTGTCGAAGAGTAGGCATCTGCCCCGTTGTCTTCTCACCGGCTGCGTTAAGTGCATACGTCGTCAGTCGTGCCATCGCTTGAAAGAGATAGTAGAAACCAGCTCGGCACTCCAATACATCGTGGAACTAGCAGCGACCGGCATGTGCGATGGCACACCAGACAGTGGAGTGGTCCCCGCGGAGCGATTAATCCGATTGCGGATGGCGCAGGATGCGTGGAAGAGCTCCGCGTGGTCGACCGTTGATGGCTTTCCTTACTCCAAAGGGATGTCTCCGTACCCGGTGATGACGTCGGGAAATCTAGTCGTGTTCAGGAGCAGCACGACCCGCATCGGTGAGCTCCTTCTCTTGCGATTTCCTTCCGAAGCGCGCGGCATCCCGAGCAAGCTGTGGCACTTGGACCTGAGCAGCCATCGCGTCGAAGCGCTCTGTGCAGATGACTCGCAAGATCTCATCGTTTTCTCGTGGTAAGTTTTTCTTTTCTTCGCTCCCTTCGGTTCATTTTCATCGGGCGAGGAGCGCCCTTTTGTCAGCTTGTGGACGATCCACATTCGGACGCTTTCGTCGGGATGCGTTCATCCCTTGACAAGCACGGCCGGATCCATACACTCTCCCTCGATCTTCGGGGGCTTTAACCCGCACATTCACGGAGACCGCGTCTTGGTTCTAGGTAATTCATCTGGCCTATGCGGCCTCGTGTGGGACTGGAAGACTGGAGAACAGATCGCTAAAATTGCGAGTGTCCCCCCATCGTTCCGGCATCTGTCGCCTTGAAAGAGGGCGCTGATATTTTCTTGTGATGACGCACCATAGCCCTTTACCACCAGCTGCTTTTCGTCCCTCGACAGAAGCCATGTCATATCCATGTCCTACGACCTTACCCACACCGTGGAGCGCTCGATCTCGCTTCAAGTGGCGACCTTGCCAGACGTGCCAGGCGACCCAGCGCCCTGTCCGACATACCACTTCATGCTTGAGCTCCCCATCCTCATCCCGCCGTACTTTACCGAGCTGCACGCGAACACCCTACCGACAGACTGGCCCGCCTCGGACCAGCGGGGCTGGTTCCACGCCGACACAGACAGGCGACTGATGGTATTCGAGCTCGGCTCGCCGACCGCAGATGGCCTAGCAATCGCGTTCACGCAGCACACGCTGCACGTCCCCCGCGACGTGTTCCTATCCCACATCACCGCGCACGGCCGCTCCGACTCGTCCGAATCCGAGTCCGAACCCGTCGTGGTGCCGTGGCACGAATGGGCCCCCGGGCACACGCGCCTGACCGAAGACCCGAACGTTTCCCAGCGTCACCTCGGCCTGCGCCACCCGTGCGGCATGCGCGCCCTCGGCGAGCCGCACCACCTTCTCCTCCTCGACCGCGGCGTCCTGCGCATCACGGACTACCACCCGCGCCGCGTCGCGCGCGCGCACGCGCGCCGCCGGGCCCCACACCACAACAGCAACGACAACGACGATCACAGCCACACTGCCGCCGGCGGTGGCAGCTGCAGTGGGACTGGTGACGAGAAGGACGACCCCGCGAAGGAAGGTGGCCGCGACCGCGAACGACGCGAACGATCCGAACCCGAACGACGGTCATCCGATCTCGATCATCATCGTGCATCGACGGGCCCGTCGCCGTCGCTACCATGGCTGCACTGCGATCCGATCCCGTACGTGGAAAAGGACATACCGCTGCCCGACGGCCTGCGCCCGCGATCCGCGCACGTCCGATGCGTGCTCGGCGAAGACGTCGTCTTGCTCTTCGAGGTTCGTTTGTCCGCCACTTCACCTTCACCTTTCCCGGCTTGGCTACTAGACTGGTACGGCCCGGCTGATGCTCGGCCGCACACAGTTTTCAGTTGGCGACCTTGAAAGCCCAGCTCACACGATAGAGAAGGTATATTATCACCCCATTTAGACCAGGGCGGGGCTTTGTCCGCGTCGTAGAGGCGGCAGTTTCGTTCCATGAACGTCCTGATAGGGACCATCGCGGAGTGAAAGCGACACGTTGGGACACCAAGGACGTTGAGGTTGGCGTCTCGGATCAACCTCGGCCTACATAGACGTTGGGACTGTAAAGTATTGTTCTCAGACGTGTTTCCGTAGAGCATGTAAGAGCTTTACTGAAAGCCCTAATCACCGATCGCAGACTCGTTGATTGAAACGGTTTGATTGCCGAGAGCCACCAGCCAAACACCGGTAGCAAGAGTTCACGTTGACATGGACAACGGCCAGAAGAGCCGACAAAGGAGACCGACATTATGCCACCAACAGATGGGCCGGGAGTCGTATAGCTTTATAGAGACATAGATGATATGCACACAATACAGTAATAGTAGCAGTAGAAGACAACGCAGGGAATCAGCGACGACATAGGTAGGCTATTATTGATCTGTCGTTCCACCGGGGAACAACCCGTTTTGAGGGAGATCGTCGTCTCGAGGAAGAAGAACGAGGAACAGAACATTATGGGGAAACATACGACGCGCGCTCTGCGTAACCCACAATCAAGCAGCTGCTGCAGCCGCTCTCACTCCTGTCGCCTCACGGCGGACAAACGGAGGATTCGTGGGTGTGGAAAACGATGGCCGTTCGCCCTGTTTTGCCTGCTCCCGTTCCAGGAGAGAAAGATCATAGAAGGTGCTTCCATAACGGTTCAAGCAGCCCAGCCGCCTCGCGCCGCATGACAAGCTACCCTCCCGTGTCTCTCGCTCCGCATCCATTTCTGGGCAGCTTCCGCACACACCGCCTGGGTGCGCACTGCGGAAAAGTGGCGACGAGCGCGGCTCGAAGAGGATGGAAACCTGCCTTCCCCGCACGCCACTAAGTTTACGACGACCGAGGCGGTGCTCTTGCTAGCCGCTATGTCTGTCCATCCCGATGCTCCACTGACCGGGAGTGTGGCAAAGTGTGCTCAGGCACGAAGGTTGGCTTCCCCACGGGGGGCCATCGTCGCACCGGCTGTTACTGATCGCGGCTTCGGTTGCCACACTTCCACCTTGGAGAGCATCTTGCTGATCAATGGGGCCGCAGCGTTCTGCGTTTGAGATTGTGTGCGTCCTCGTACGGCTCCGGCGAGCTCCATTTCCTTCCTAGTCCGCGCCTCCAAGGCAAGGACCTGCTGCTCACGTTGCTCCGCCATGCGTATGCGTCGCGTGGCCTCTTCGTCCTTCCGCCTCGCATCTTGTTCGCGACGGGCGGCAGCCTCTTCTCGTCGACGGGCCTCCTCTGCAAAGCGGCGGGCGGCAGCCTCCTTCCTCTTGATATCCTCTTCCCGTTTCTGCACAACTGCCCGGTGTTCCTCATAACGTCGATCCGAATGGTCGGTGAACGAAGAACTCGAGGACGATGGCTCAAATATGCTGGAAACAGAAGAGGCGGAGCTTGAGGCTGAGGAAACCGGAGGTGGTTGGAGTCGGGGTGATGCATGTTGGGTGACAGAGTCGCGGCGGGTTGAAGGAAATGGGCGAGACGAGGGAGACGAAGAGGAGGTAAACGACACCGAGCGAGCTGGGACGGAACCGGAAGGGCCGCCGTTCCGCGAGCGATTGCGCTGGATAGGGATGGGAATGGGCTGCGATGGCCGAGCGATACTCGGATGTGACTGGAGATGTGCCTGGATTGGGGTTGGGGTTTGGAAGGGAGGAGGAGCCGCTGTCGAGGACTGCTGGGACGCATCTCTGCGCATGTTGTCACGCATGATGCTCTCCAGGATGCTGTGCTGCTCGGCGATGAGGGCGTCCTTTCCGTCGTAATTACCCAGCAGTCGACGTTCGCGCTCGGCCTCGACCCTGCGCTGAAACTCTGCGCGTGCCTGGGCTTTGATGTCAGCCATGCTCTCGTCATAGACCCGAACGATAGCCGCCCGTTCCTCCGGACGGGTCGCAGCGGCAAGTGCGGCGTCTTTTGCGGCCTTGACATCGTCGACGAGGTTCAGATTGAACTCTGCTTCGACGTCGTCTTTGAGGGCATCGATCCATAGTTCTGGACCGGGACGAGGTGGCGGTGGGATCGGGGCCTGAGGTTGGCGCGTGGGAAAGGGGAGGGAGACTGTGGGGGACTGGGATTGGTGAAGTGATGGAGCCCGAGACCTGGGGGCTAGTGGAGGAACATGAGATGGCGTGCGTTCATAGATATGAGGGGCAACCGGGCGTTGCTGGACCAGCCTGGGGGCGTGAGCGAACATGTTGTTTGAGTGGGACGAGGTGAGGTGGGGTAAAAAAAAAAAGATGAAGAGGCCAAGTCCAACCGATAAGGGAGAGGGAGGGCGTGAAGGGTGCTGCGCAGGCCAGAAGGAAGAAAGGAGGGGCAGCACGGGAGAGGACAGGGATATCGGTGGACGGGGGATACAGAGGAGGTATAAGTATCAAGGAAAGGACGACGAGTGGACCCAACTCGGGTTATATCGCCTCGCCCGCCTCATGGCCGACACGAGTTCTTTCTCATCTTCCCACCTCACTCCCACAATAACTCTCCCCTCGAGCCCCTTTTGTCCTCCGAGCTTGCCAACACCACTCCTCGGCGCTCCGTCGCATCTCATTGGCCCCTGTAAGCTCCGCCCGCGTGGGAATGACCCGTCTCCCTGCTTGGGCATACCGAACTAACAGCTAGAGTACTAGATTACTCTGATAACAATCGCGCACTCCTAAACGGTCCTATCAGATGGGCGCTGGGTGCCACAGCTAATATCATGGGTAAACGAGTGATGGCGTGAAGACGGAAAGTGGCGCACTCTAATAGGTGGGCGCAGGGCCATTTCTCAACCGTCTAATCCATCGATTGCGCAAGTAAGGTATAGTGCCAAACGCCAATATCCACGATTAATCGGGTATGGCTTACACACACATTGGGCTTGTAATACTCCTGCGGTGCATCGCCCCAAGACAAAAATATGTTGATGCATGCGTGGCGTGGAACGGGCAACATCTGCCGAGACTGTTTCCGACTCCGTGGGGAAGCCTGACTCAAAGAGTAATATTGCGCTTTCCCCTTCAAGCTTCAAGCCCTTTGCATTCCGGACATACTCAGGACTCGAAGGGCGGGCGTATATCAATATTCATCGACGAAAGCATGCGAGTGCAATCGGCATCATCCATATACACTGCCAATCTAATTACAGCCTGCCTACCACCGCCGCTCCACCCGCCGTCAAAGGTCCGAGTGACCTAACGCATAGCCCCCATACCAGGCATGTCGGATAGTGTGCCACGTAGGGATCTTTAGCACAGGTGCACAGTGATGGGTTCATTTAAAAAAAGAGATATGTTTGGTGCCAGCCGCAAACGGCGTGAATATGAGACACGGGCTGCGCCACCCAGGCACGGCCTAGCCGAATGCCACCAAGCAAGTGTACTAGTAATAGAAGGGGAAAACGACGACCTTAGCACAGCATACACGTTGCATATCGAACGTGTTCTGCCCTCCTACACAATTCAATTGTCCGCAAGGTCGCCCGCAGTGGAGGCGAGCCCCGACAGCTGAAAGATGCGTAGTACAGACACGTGGATCACCACACGTTGAGCTCGAAGTGCACGACGCAGTTAAAGTCGTACCTCTTAACAAAGGGTGAGGTAAGGCCCACAGAGGGATCAGAACTGAAACGTGCGCGTGTACATCTCGAAGCATTCCTCGAAGGTCGTGTCCTAAACTTGTCGCCGAGTGCCAGCACGTCCGCGGTGTTTCACGCTCGAAAAGGCGACCGCCAAACCCCGCCTGACCGCTGCAAGAATAACGACTTGATGGAGCGACAGTGGACCATGTTCATTTATCTAGAAGTTGAAGCAGACTACTACTCATCGCGGTATGATGAGATGATGTGCGGTGCCAGTGACGTCAGACAACTGCCTCGTGGTAGTAGGCCGGCGTAGATATGTCAAAAGTCGGCGCATCGTGTTTCTTGTGCGTGCATGTTCTTTCCAAGCAGACAGCCAGAGCGGAACACATGGGAGATACCTGATTATCTTATCTTTGCTGTGCCAAAGACGAACATGTGTCCAAGCTCTAGGCCCCCGTTCATGGTCGCCGAACCAGGAATCTCAGTGCCACTCAGAAGGACGGCGTTCTCTTCGATGACGGAGAGCGCCGCCGCCGCCGATTGTGAGGGCGCTCGGGGTAACATCTTTGAGCTCCGCGGAACCGCGAGTACCTCGGGACTCCAGCACCACTGGCAGATGTCCGTCCGAGGAGCTTCTTTGCTCCAACCGTGCCCAGACAGCAGACAGGGCGCGTGATTGACATGCAACGTGTCGGTATCAGTTGCGATTACAGAGAAGGGGACGGCGGACGGCTAAAGCGTTTCACAGCGATTATACCGTACGAGAAGGAAATAAGGGAAAGGCAAATTTTTTCACGAGAGCGGGTGATCATCCTCCCCAAACGAGCAAGAGAAGACAAAGGACAATGAGGCCGTCGCCTCAAAGTTGAGGCGCGTGACACTGAGAGATGTTGGATTTTCGGATAGTTGCCGACTGAGAAGAGACCGACGCATGGCACCGCTACACGACTCCTAGTGGGTGCCGACACCGAGTCTAATCACGATAAGCGTGCTGTTGGTGTCCTCTCCTGGGGGGCCGGCTCCACCAAAAGTCCGGCCGATCTAGAGCTCACAGAAGCTCTCAGCGCTCCCAGACACATACAGAAGAAGCACCCAAACTCGGCACCATATAAATAGCGTGAGTACCAGTGTGTCAAGAACACGCGGACACAAAGATAAACCACCGCGGCGCACCTCGGATTAGGGCTTCTCCTTCCATTTCTAGTTCTACATCTTGAAAAGGAAGGGGAGCGAGGTAGCGACGCGCCCAGGCCCCAGCAGGCTTTGGCGCTGGCGCTGTGCAAGGTACCGATGTGCAGCGGGCGCGCAGGCGCGCGTAGATAGGAGGCGACGGGGAAAGGGGGGGAAGGAGTTTCTTCAGCAAGAATCGGGAGAATGGAAGGTTCGCTTCGGCGAATATACTGTAATCCTACAATGATCGGAGCTGAGGGGCCCAGGGTCGCGGGGTCGCGGGCGCGGCATGCGATCACGCCTTTTGCGCCGCCATCAAAAAGCAGGGGATGAAGGTGAAGGGCGAATGTCTGCCAGTGTTTGGGATTTTCCTGGTAGCCTTCCATTCACTAAGCCGTGATCCCCCTCTGAATTGGAGCACTTCTATCCCACTAGCTAAAATGTTATTTTGTATGTGGGAATAACGTAGCTAGAACGATTTCCAAAATTCTCGAAAATATGGCACAAGTTGACCACGTCTCGACTTGGCCGTCTCACGTGACTCATGGAGACGATCTGTCCAGGGGAAGGCGAAGAAAGGGCGGAGATGTGAAATCAAGATAAGATGGTGATTAGGATGTGACCAAGACTGGAGCCGAGGTGTGAGTATACTGGTGAGGTGGCGGAGATGAGGCAAGCGAGGGTTGGACAAGAGACAAGAATTCCGATGGGAGGACTCGAGAGGACGGCGGAAACGAGAGTCGACCACTGCAAGAAGGCGAGCACAGTACTGCCCCTAAATGTAGAACCGCAGTGCTTCACCGTTGCTCTGAGGTTCACTACCGTGACATCCACAAGTATACCCTGGAGGACATGCAGACGTGGACGCTGTTCAAGTTGGTCGTCGAGAGTCAGAGCGCGGTCAAACCTCCGCAGTGATGCGCAGCCGCCTGTTCACCTTTTACTGGACTGCACAGAACAGAAGCAGCGAAAAGGTGATGCAGTACAAGGAATCCTGTTACCTCACACTAACAATAATAACATCGTCTCTCCCGAGATGGTGTGCCTTGGCCATCTTGTTCAGATGCTTGTGAATCCCTCGGGCTAATATGAAGACGTGTCAAAGTGAACGAAAGCAAGACCCGAGGGGGCGCGGCCGCCGTCGTCATCTCCTCAACTCGACAAAGTAACAATGTCCAGTTTCCCCTGGCCCAACTTGAACCCACCTTCAAGTTGACCAAGAATGGACCCACATGGTCAGTACCATTTACAGTACGGTGAGACGTCCACATGATCGTCCTGGATGGGAGTGTCGAGCACGGATTTTAAGTAGAGGCGGAGAAATTCACAGAGAGCTTTCCGTTAGGCTGGCCCGGGAATGGCAGCTGAGGCTGGCTATTGGACGAATCGTAGAGCATATATATGTAGCCTGGACGGCACCACTGGCAGAGGAAGGGGGGGGAAGTAAGGAGGAGAAAGTGATGTATTATTATAAATGGGAGGAGAAAGCCGTGCAAGAGTATAGTCGCCCAAGTGCGATCCGATCCCACGTCCAGACCTGGCCCCTTCCCTTCCTCCTCTCCTTTACTCTTCTCCCCCTTGTTCCCTTATCTTCCCCTCTCGTCTCCAATGCGCAAATTATTTACAAGGGACAAGCCCAGGATCACCAAAGTCAACCCAACCTCCCACTGGCAAGAGGCCCGGGTCGCTCCAGTTCTGACCTCCGTCAACTCCTCAGAGGTGCCCATCCCTTTTTCGCCTTTCTAGTCTTTTCACCCATTCTCATATTTTCGCCCCCAACCCGCCCGTCAATGCCCCGCGAACTGCATAACCGTTCCCTGGAACTCCCACCTTCCACCGTCTAACAACAAGGACACCCGAGAACGCGAGAGGGATCGCCGCTCCGGCCCGGGAACCACTGCTGTGAGCATCCTCAGCGTCCTTAACCCCCAGTTCCCCCCCCCTCCCGCCTACGTCGATGTCATACGTTCCGTTAGCGGCAACACCCTCGTGTACCCAGCCAGCGAAGGCTCGATCCGTGAAGAAAGGGAGGAGCGTGGCGACTTCCGGAATTGGGCCACCCTTAGCGAGCGTGACCGCCACCGCTGGGATGTTCGCGAGAGGACAGCATGACATAAGGGGGATGATTGGTATTCGCCCTCAGACTCATCTTCTGGTCTTCAGCTCTGATTCTTCCTGCTAGGGTATTTGACGGCGACCTTATCCGAAGATTGGGCCGTCTTTCTTGACGTCTGTGAGCGAGCATCGACTACCGAAGCGGACGCCAAGGAAGCCGCAAAAGTTCTTCGTAGAGAGTTCAAATACGTTCCCCGCCGCTTTTTTCCTCGGCCCTTCTCAATTCCTTCCGTCCAACCTTAGATACGACGATGCCCTAAATCAATTATCGGCCACAAGGGTGCGCACCCCCACCTTTTCAATCGGCATATGCCTCTCTAACTTTATATCGTTGCAGCTCTGGGCCCTCTTGTTACGGAATTCATCTGAGCTTTTTGTATATCAATGTGCGAAAACGAAATTCTTGCACACCATAGAGGATGTTCTTGCTTCGCAGCGCACGTCACCCGTCGTCCGCGAGCGTCTACTTGACGTACTTGCAGCTGCATCGTATGCGAGCTCTGGAGTGCAACACGAATTTGAATCCAGCTTTCGCTTGCTTTGGAGAAAATTCAAGCCCACCGGAAAGCCAGATGAGGTCGGTATCTACTTTCACGCGGATCAACTTTTGATTAACAGGGACGTGGTTCAGGGCATACCCCTCGCCGCTGACGACGTCATGTTCCACCCACCTTCGCCACGTCCAAGCGCAGCCGGTCAGTCTCCCTTCTAGTTATACGACGCCGGTGCAACCACAACCACTTCAAACCGCGCCGACGCCATCGAATACTCTGCCCCAAGCTTCGGCACAGCCACAATCACAACCGCCACCGCCACCGCCACCGCCATCGCCCCAGCCCCAGCCCCAGCCCCAGCCCGTCTCAAGCGCAACAGCGGCCAACCCGGGCATAGCTCGAGGCATGTGTGAATAAATGGCTAGCACAATCTTGCATGATCGAGTTGTTGGGATCTCACCGTGGCACGTGACGCGAGTGGTTGCTACACGGTCGCTGGAAGATGTAGACGCGACAGAGACGCAAGAGATCCTTCAGACAAGGTGGCGAGGGGGAAAGAATACTAGGGAGGTGGCAGGGAGTGAGGTAAACGAGGTTGGACAAGTAGGAGTGATACAACAGCGACGGAACTCGGAGGCGGACAGCAGGAGAGATGGTACAGAAGGGGAAGATGAGGGAAATGGAGTGGCGGAGTGAAGGACGTAGGAGTGAGTGCGCTCCAACAAAGTCATCGTGGTGACGCGTGTCTGACAATTAAGCACGTCGAAGGAAAATCAAAATGACCCATTAGAATATATAGGGGCCATTATAGATACATTAGTGCCATCTTTATAACTTAAGGTGTCCAGAAATTTCCTAAATCTCTCCATCAATCTAATTAATCCTTGCTTCTCAGAAAGGTTCAACGCGACTACTCAAGTTGACGGGGCGTCGGACGATAACTGTCACGGCGATGGACCCATCCCGGAACCCTCAACATCCTCAGTCACTTTGGACGGCGGATTTGCAGACATAATGTCGAATACCATAGGTGAATTTGGCTCAGCACCAGGACGAGACAAAATGTCTGCCGTGCTAAGCCGCATCGCGACAACGATGACAATGATCGTCGGGTACATACCCTGTTGGTGATCACTGAGCCGAGAAATCAGGAAAGGATGGAAGTCTTACAACGATCTGGGAGATAGCTGTGTGGAAGAGGGACGTTCCATACGGGTCGAGGGTAATCGAAGTTGGTATATACACAAGCTGACAGTGGGTAAGTACGAATCCACTCATGCTGTATGATCAGTGAAATAAAATGTACCCAGATGAACAGATAAAAAGCACCAGACTCGATCAAGAAAGCCAGCGCTTTCTCTGCGTTTCGCGTGAGTGTCTCCTTGCCAGATAACAATTTCAAGAAGCGTCGGTGCTGCCTAGAAGAATCTTCATGTCAAACAAACCAAGCCCCCATGAGATCAAAGGCGACATACCACGCCCGAACGAAGATTAAACTTGTAGCCCAGAGATTTGTACCAAAAGTGAGGCACCAAGTAGACCATTCCAGGCGCATGCTTAGATCAAACTCGAAGGAACTCTTCAAACCAAATTTGACCTCGGTGGAGTTTGTTTCAGCGACCTTGATACTTTCGTATAAATAGATGGCACTAGTGACATTAATTGCTGGGGGCCAGACATAGGCATCATTCTGAGGACAAGTGCAAGCAAATTGATGATGCTCACCAAGGGTACATAGAAGAGAGATCAGCGGGGGGATGAACAACAAGAGCCTGCGATCCCATAGAACCCACGCTCGCCATAAGACGATCCCATCACTTAGAATGTACTTTGCCACAATTAGCTAGCATTTTTGCAAGTTAGGACTTCAAACAGCGGCATACGTTGATTATGGGCAGGTATGTGACGGCAATGTCTACCCTGAGGTTGGCACTAAGCCACCAGTTTTGCAGATTGGCTATGACTAATGCCCAGTGAGCTGCAGAGTCGGCATACATGACCATAGAAATGGCCAGCATGGCGCGTCTTGTGCGGCTGGGCGAGCGTTTGCATCTTGGGTTCAAGTGAGACTCCGAATGGCAGACTGGAGTACAAACGTACAACAAGATAGTTGAGAAAACAAGTAGAGCTGAGTATGCCCCTATGGAACATGAGGATTTCCCAGAGGGTTGCCATGGATAATGTGCCCGTACCAAAGAAAAATGTTTCGACTAAGATAGGTAAAAACGTCAAGGGTTGGGTCACATATTGAGCGTCGTTCGAGTTCGAGTCGGCCATGGACATGCGAGTATAGAAGAGTAGTAGGCGCAGTGGGGAATACTAGTATAGTACTGATGATATGGCTTGATATCAGTGTGTTTTCGTGGTGAAATTCACGCTGCGAAGCATTTATAAGATGGGAGGGGTTCTCTATGAACGGCCTCGAAGACATGATAGTTGTCAAGGTAAATGATAACTTGAAATGCGGTCAGGCTGCTGCGAGATGTAGTAGCTGCCAGTGGAAATTAGAAATTGGTCGGTTCTATCACATCAATTGGAAGTGCATTTTCCACCCAACCACCGACGCCAAGTCTTCTCGCCCTCGGCTTTGCCCGTGCACGCACACCGCGGGCCTCAAGTCGCTTATTAGTCTGATTGTAACAGATGAAGTGTACTTTGATTGATATGACCTGTGCGCTTTGGGGGTCGATAAAATAACTCGACAGCACTATTGGATCATCACAGTCCTCGAAGGTAAATTATACAACAACGGATACTGTAGGGTGGAGACTTCCAGTGTATCATGCTTGATTCAGCTTGAAATGGCTCTAGTAGCATTTAATTCGACGTGTCAGGGCACCTACAATGCCCGCACCCTAAATCTTTTGTCTTGTTGTTATTCTGTCTTTGGATCCTTATTTCCGCCTTGTCACCGTGTCCTCTGCTCCACTAATTTGGGATTAGCACAAGTAAGTTACTAAATGAAACCTTTGACGAAACAGGATAATAACGCCGTGACGAACTTGAAACCACCTCTTCAGCCGGGTTTCTATCTCCATCTCTGTTGATCTCATGATTCTGATTCTGATCCTTACTAGTAATATCAGCTGATGCCGCCCCATCAACGCGGATACTATTCGCGTTGAGTCGGAGCTTTTCTGACAAGGAGGGTAGTACCGCAATGAACCTACCATCCTATCCTAAGGGACTCAAAACATCCTCAGCTGAGACATGTGACATCGCAACACCGACGTCGGGTACATGCCATGTTAGCAGGGATCAATCGCTAAGCCTCAAAAGCACGAAATGAGGAATGTCTTATATATATATATAATTGCCAGTGAACAACAGGTGTGTGAAAGGACCTCCAGTCGTCCGAAGCGAGTCCTGGGGAACTAGAGTTCAGCGCTCAGCCTCATACATATGCCAGTGTAGTCTGCCAGCGGGAAAGAACTGATTCGGGCAGCACGGGAACTTATCAAAATGCACCAGATTTGACCAAGAAAGCTTTCTCAGCACCGCTGAGAACTGTAGCGCTTCACCACGCCACTGGTAATTTGCTCTGAGGCTCTCTACATCCACCTTTTGCATTCGGCATTCCCTGGGCCATATCAAGTTGCAGCCTCGAAACTGAAGGGCCTTTAGTAGGGTGGTTTTGAATCGAATATCCTGCCTGAATATACCACGTCATTGGTGGTCGATGGCAGGTAAACTGTGATTTGAAATTTGCTTTGAAAGAGACAATGCAGATACGGGCAGCGAAAACAGACAGAACTCATCGTGAAAACGTTGATTTTTGCTCGATGTGTGGCCGATTTGTGGTGACTACAGTAGGTAGGTGAAATGAGTTTGTCAGGAACACAGACCCACGTGATCGGAGCACCTGGTTGATTCACGATGGTTGATCTCAGCCCGAGATTAACGTTAACGCTACCTCGATTCGTCCTAGTTGAGTCCGTCTCGTATACCCGGATGAGGGGTTCACAGGCATCAGACGGTCTTCTGGAACACGAGCCTAGAATCGAACAACCAAGGAGGCCGAAATTTGAACGCTGGAATGTTTGAACCTTGAAAAAGAGCCTGAATGCAGACATGTGGGTGGAGTCTCGCGGTACGCCACACATATATCCTGACACCACCTGACCGCTCCAGCTTTCCATTCTGAACACTACACCGACCGGTCAGAACGTTTCCGTGAGAAACAACGCAGAAAATATACCCCTCGCGGTCCATACCCCAACAGTCATCGACTTTATCAGGAAAAATGTACCACGGATACAGTAAGATGGAGTTCGCCAGTGGTACGTTCATTCGCCTCGTCTTCGTGATTGATTGTTGAGTTCCGCGCCCCACTGGACCGCGGCGAGTTATCCGTTGCGTTGCCTCACTAGGCCTCACTCCCGCTCCCCGATCGGACCCATCTCGCCGATTCTCTCGTTTTTGCTTCTCTTCGGGATTTGCGGCGGCAGGGTTGAGTCGTTGCAAATTTCGGCTCGCTCGATGCGGATTCCGGGTTGGCGTTCCCATCGCACTTATTCGGCCGGACTGCTCATTCCCATGAGATCAAATTTCTGGTACTACCATCACCCACGTCCTCCGTGTGTCATCCCACTATCTTGCTCCACCTCTTACGAAGTTCCCTGGTTTGCTCGAAGCATCGATCGGCCCGATACGATGTGCTATTCGCTGACGTCCCCTCCGGATTCCCTTGATGTACTCAGTATATCGCCCTAAATCTCGTCCTCGCGGCATTCAGTTTCGAAATTGGCATGTTCTGATGCTAACAGTGCGACCCCGAGCGTTAACTCCATCGATAGTGACGACACTTTTTTTGAAGCTCTGCGTATGACACAACATGCAAAGAGCTGGCTCGTCTAGTCTATCACCATTTTTAGGCTCCCCGACATCTTAATGGTTCATTTCTGTATGGTCTATATTCTGCGCAGCGAACCCGAAGAATCATGTGTGATGTGTGCGAGTGGAAAACCCCGATGACCCTGTTCTGGCCAAGTGAATGGATCGTGTTCGGAGCCCCAACGAGTACGCCGCCCAGAGTTCTTCGGGAGTAACTTAGTGATAATCCATATCGTTATTCATTGACTCCGAGAAGCCGACGACCTCGCGCGGTCAAGAACACGCAGTCACAGGAGCCGAAAGAGGGCGCGCAGCAGATGGTTTCCCACTGCGCATGCCGCCCGCCGTCGCGAGCGTGGGTAGTTCGGGAGAAATGGACCCCATCGTGCATTACCGACGCCTCCGAAAGGTCCCATACGACGTTGCCGAAGTTCCTCTTGGGGTAGAAGACATTCCTCGTTCCGGATTCGAACAGGGCTTCCGAGATCGTCCGTTGGCGTCTCAACTCACGCGCGCCAACTTAACAGGGCCGCCACCCTTTGGGCGTCCATGATAATGTTCTCTATTTGCCATTCTATTCGGCACGACGCGAGGGAGGCCCAAATCGGTCACAACTCGGGTCGCAGCTCGCTCGACCCAGGTAGAAAAGAGGAGGGGTTGAGGCCGACCGATGAAAGCGCAACACCACGACGATGTCGACTCTCGAAAACCCTTCGCCGCAACTCGCCGCCGTCGTGAAGTTTTACGAGGCCATCGCAGCTTGGAGATTCAAAGACCTCGAGGAGCTGTTTTCTGAGGACTACACGAGCACGACGCTCCCCGCGACCGCCAACCAGCCGGTCAGGAATAAGACGGAGGGCATTCAGCATGCAAGGAACGTCGGGGCCGCGTTCGGTTTCACCCCCCTGAAGGTATGTGTAGGATTTTTTTTTCAGTCCACGCATCGCATCGGCGGGCGATCTGATGTGTCCTACGCCACAGTACGAGATCTTCCAATTCACCGAGAGCGCGGGGAAAATCTGGACCCACGTACGTCGCGCGCATGGGTTTATTGTTACTATTATTGACTGACTGACTGACTGACGACTTTTGTGCCTTGCACACGCATGCAGTCAAGACTCTACAACGATGATCTTCAGTTCAGCAGCGAATCCGTCTTCATCTTCTCGCTCAGCTCCGGCGATAAGATCGAGATCACTGCCGTCCACGACTTTATCGACACCAAGCTGGCCGCCGACCACGCTGCAGCTGCAGCTGCCGCTGCAAAGAAGCAGTGACCGACTCGTGGATCGCGGCGGTGGGACGGAGGTGGCCGACGCACGGCGTCATGGACCCGAAAGAAGCACTGCTGTATGGTTGTTTGCTAAGCAGGATATTTATTTACCGTGTGTGCCTGCCCTTCTTTTTCCGAATGTCAAGTTTTTACTCGCCATCGCCATAAATTGCGGAGTGTAGGACAACACATAGTGACTCATGATGCATCATGCATCATGATGAGATCAAAAAAGAAGCGATCAAACACTGCCCAGAGTGTGCAGTCGGATCGGACCGGGCGTGATTTTGTTTTGAGGAGCGGAGTGAAAATGACGGTTGAGTTTCCAAACGGCCATTTTAAGAACCAATAACAACATCGAGGGGTAGTACTTCGTTGAGTTAGGGGATGCTAGGATTTCTGTAGGACTACCACTAAGCGCGAAATGTAAGTTACCCGCAACCGATACAAGTACAACCGGCGGCACCACACGATTAGACGAAGGGAAATCCATCAATCCGTTTTCACCCGCGGATCCGCGTGGCCCGCGGCGGCTGCTTCGCGTTTGGGCCTATGGACCACCGCCGGTCCGTGAGCCGTCGGAGGCGCTCCATGACGTCCCGGGCGAGGAAGACGGTGCCCTTGTCCTCCTCGTCGAGCACGCTCCGCTCGTCGAGCCACTCGAGTATGCGGATCTCCGACGGGTGGAGCAGCGCGGGGTGTGAGTACCGGAAGATGGTGATAAACTCGTGCGCGTAAATCTGCGCTTCGACTGCGCTGAGCGCCGAGTGGCAGCTGTCGCCGTGCGCGAGGGAGGAGGATACTGGGGTTCAAGTAAGACAGGGGTTGTTGGGAAGAAGCGAGGAAAGGGGAAGGGGAAGCGCGGTGGGGGAAACGCGTCAGGGGAGGGTGAAAGAAGAGGGCGGAGGGAGGGGGGATGGGAACTCACGCTGAACGAGACAGACTTCGCTGTGCACCTGGGCGAGCGCAAATTTTCGCGTGGTCATCGTCGTGAGGGACGATGGCGGGGACGTCGTCGAAGAGGCGGTGGGCGAAAGCGCTGGGTGCACCACAGTGGCCATTAATGGGTATTTGCGCAGCGCGGGACAGTCACGCGATGACGAGAATGGGGAGCTCGGACGGGACGGGGGAAGGGAGGGAGGAAGACGGGGACTTATATAGGGAGAGGAGAGGAGATGGGGCAGGGAGAACACGCGGTTAGGAGTTCCTTAGGAGTTCCTTTCAATGAAGAAATAGTGACGACACGCACTAGAAATAGTGACGACGCTTTCCACTGCCATTGCCACAAAAGTCACAAATACTGGGTCCGCGGGTTTTGTGTGTAATCGGACGTCTACACTGCATCACGACCCAAAGAAAGAGCGGTAGCCATGCACGAGCACATCAAGTGTTGTTGCTGTTACAGCCCACACAGGACAGCATGCGGGTTTGGAGGGAAAGCTTATTTCGGCTCGTTTGTCCGATGTGCCGGCTTCTGGCTTCCTCACCCACCCGATAGACTCCGATTTTACTTCCTCAGGGCTGCTGATGCTCACCTGCTCCGACAGGTGACCCCCCACTCTCTTTTCCTTCTCGGCTTCATACAAACTCGTTCGTGGCCTCCGTGTGAGGATATACCCACAGAGGATTGATGAAAGGGCTCGGAACAGTGACAAAGCAAAAAGGATGTGAAACACGCTGCGGAAATCATCTTTGTCGTGCGGTCTAAACGCGCTTTGTTGTGAATAGAGTGCATCGTGGTGTGCTACGTGATAATAAAGTTTTCATTATTCAGCCTCGTCCTGATAAGCAGCACCAACACCAGGCTGCACGTCAAGCGATATCAGTCGGCGGATGACACGGAAACACGTCGTATCCGCCACCTATCCGCCCATGGCACAGCCGCTCGAGATCGAAAAGGTGCCAAGTACGAACAAAACAACTCAACAGACCGATGTTCTACTGCCTATCATATCCAATATCCTGATCCTCGTCCTTTGCCTTTGACATCTCCTTGCGCCCAGGCCCTGGGCAAATGGGCGGAGCGCGCGCCAAAGCGGCGCTGCAGACACATGCCACCGGCATTTGATGCGACGCGGGTCTGAATCCCAACCTTCTGCCTCGGCTCGAACCTTGAACAACGGGGCCCAGTTCCGCAGGCGCAAACTGTGGGATATTGCTGATGGCTGCAGGCCCGAATTAAGGATAGCCTACCAGGGAAGCGGGAGCAATGTGACAAGGTTTGGGAGAAATGCACCCGGGGTGAAAGCCGGGGAAAGAGCGTCACGATCTCGTGTCCGGTGGTGAGTTGAATTTGGAACTAGCGAGCCGCGGCCCTCGTTCTGCGAGCAAAGGTCTGTGCCTCGGGATCTGCGCCCTTTACAGTTTCTTTTTCATTTTCGAGCAAGTTGTTGACCTCAGTCAAAAGATGTCATGTGAACAAACTTCCGTCTAAAAATATTGCAGCCTTCGAGGCTCGACAAGCGGAGTCCAGCTCCAGAAGCTGAGGTGCAGTACAATGCCATGATAACGTGACACCGAAGCAACATTGACATCGACTTCTTGATACTCCCAACTTCGCTCCGATGAGACTCGTACTTGACTGAGAGCCTAGCGTCCCGGAGTCTGCCCGAGATTACAAGCATGCCACTTAGCCATTTGGGCAGTCCATAAGTTCCCCTCGAATTGGGATGACGATTGACTCGGAGTTTTAGTTGTAAGTCCTTCAAGCTTCAAGCTTCAAGGTCGGTCCGAGTTTTTTCGATTCAATCAGAGCTGCGTCACTATTGTCCTTTACCAGTGCCGGACAGGTACTTCAAAGAGTTTTCGACGCGACCAACACGCCAAAGACTGTCTGTGGATTTCGTCGTCTAGAGTCCTAGACAAAGTAGGCGTTCAAATTTGGAAGAGCAACGGACTGAAGTTCCGAGTCGAACCGAAACCGCTGATCTAGGATATGGCCGGGAGTGCGGGGATCAGCGCATACTCTAATGTCCAGACTGCCACGCACGTACAGAATCGGGACTCGGAAGGGTCGTGTGAGGCCTATAATCGGCGAGTCTCGGGACTGCCGCCGGGGCCGTGACGGTGACGGAACCATACAAAAGTCCAACGGAAGCCTCGCCACTAAGCGCCAAGCACCCTTTACAAGGCACTGGGCCACTTAAGTTGCAAACTTGTGTAATGAAGGACTGCGCGGTGCTGGATACGCGTCAGGGGGGGAACGGGGAAGAAGAGACACAACTGCCACTACTACTCAGACTGGCCGGGCCTTCCCCGAAGAGTCGTGGTCGATCTGGTGGACAGAGCCTGAGTGGCTGAAATCAGCCCTACACGCTCACTGACCGAGACTGATCGCGGCGTCTTTTTACCTTAGTAAGTATACGTCTGGGATGCACGCGCGATGCGCGCAAACTCCACGAGAACGAAACAGTAAGTGAACTAGTGAACGTTTGTTGTTCTGGGACAACCGAACAATTTTTCCTCGAATTCAACATTCGACAACGCCCGAGCTGGTACTAGTATCGGAGGGCACACGCGTGCGCCACGAAGGACCTGCGACTTGAACGGACATGTGGTGGTGCACGAGCTTGGAGTGCTCGTTTCAAAAATGATAATGAAGTCGGTCAAGATAAGATGGCGGTGTACCCACACAACTGCTACCCTCAGCTAGACGCTGTGAAGATGGCAAGAGTCAGAGTCGAGAATTTACAGACCAGAAAAAATATGGACGAGTTGAACCGAATAATCCGAGTCAATACTCAACTGCATCAGCATTTCTGCATAAAACTTTTTTTCACAAAAGTTCACAAGTCAAAAAGTTTTTACCTATTTTCCTGATGTGTGCCCCACCTGCGCGTACTTCCACTACGATCACTTGGCCTTCAGACGTTGCGTCCTCACTGATGAATTTTCTCCTGTACGTCGGGCGAGATCCATTCTTACTGTTTCTGACATACTAACCAAGTCTCCCCTTTACTCACTGGCTTCGTCCAATCATTGTTGCCTTGCACCCCCGCTCGCCGACTCTATATGATTTCCCGTCTTCGTCTGAAAGCTTCGTGATAGGCGGTCATTCTGTACACCTCCAGGAAGAGTTTGGTCTAGCACGAGATCAATGTATGCCGTTTGTATATTATAATGAATAAACGCTGACACTCCCAATGTAGGCCTGGTGACAATCGACATGCTACCCGACAATGTGCTCCTGGAAATATTCATTTCCTATGTGAATATCTACTATCCGCACGTGTTTACTCGTCAAAATTGGTGGCATGCATTCGTCCACGTGTGTCGTAGATGGAGATACCTCGTGTTTGCATCACCACGTCGCCTCAACCTAGGACTCATGTATGGAGGACATCGACCTATGTCGGAGATGCTGGACGCCTGGCCAGTTCTATCTATAGTGATATCAAGCTTGAATACTCAATCAGGACCATCATCCCCTCGAACGTCCATCCAGCAGTGGGATAACATGGTTTCTGCAATCGAGTCGGAGCACCACAATCGTATCTGTGAAATCTACGTCTCTCAAATGCCCCGTTGGTTCTGGGAAAGATCCGCAGCAGCGATGCAGAAGCCATTCCCGGAGCTGACACATCTGCACTTTTCGGTACTTGATGTTAGGGTACCAGTCCTTCCTGATTCGTTCTTGGGCGGATCTGCCCCACATCTGCAACAATTCACATTAATATTGAGAGGGATTCCATTTCCATCACTGCCGAAACTACTTTTATCTGCCAATGGCCTCGTCACACTCGACCTTTGGGACATTCCCGATTCCGGGTATTTTTCGCCCAGCGCGATGGCCATTGCCCTGACGGCAATGACCACACTTGAAACCCTTAACCTTCATTTCCTTTTCCCGCAGGCCCGGGCTCGATCTCGCCCCGACCCGGAAAGCCGACCGCTGTCTCCGGGCCGCCCACACGCTTTGACCTCCCCGCTCTCACCAAATTTGGGTTCACGGGCGTTTACAAGTATTTGGAGGTCGTTCTGGCGCGGATTGATGCCCCTCTTCTCTACAACCTCGACATCGTATTCTTCGGGGACTTCGACTTTGATGTCCCACAACTTCACCGGCTTATAGGTCACGCAGAAGAGTTCGAGACATTCGACCACGCAGAGGTGTTGATTACGTTGATTGGCTATGACTCAATTCAGCTGGGCCTTTACCCCAAAACAGGGGCAGTCGATCACCACAGGCAGCTCAGGTTAAAAGTCAGGTTTGAAAGGTTGGACTGTCAACCTTCGTCTCTCGCTCAGGTCTGTAGTCCCTTCCCCCTCATTCCCGCTTTGGAGAAGCTCGAGATCAGTGGATACATTTCCCTTCTACCATTCCTCTGCCAGTGCAAATACGACATGGAGAACGCTCGATGGCTGGAACTTCTGGATCTGCCAGTGTTCATTGCTGTGAAGCATCTCTATCTTGCTGATGTAATTGTACAACGTGTTTGCGATGCCCTTCAAGAGCTTTCCGAGGAAAGGGCAACTGAAGTGTTACCCGCGCTACGCAATCTTTTCGTAGATGGGTCCCGGTCATCGGAACACATACAGGAAGCCCTTAGGTCATTTGTTGCCGCACGACAGCCCTCCGGTCATCCTGTGACCGTCGACCATTCAAGTTGGCGAAGATGTCATTGACAAAAATGCACCGCCGAGCGCCGCTGTCTTGATCCTTGATTGAGCGTTGGTACGTTTCTGTTGCTTTGTGTATGAGTATCATATGCTGTTCTTTTTGTTTCTATTTCATCCTCGTGGCTCGTTTTGCCTGTTCTCGTGGTCCATTTTTTATCGCGACGCTTCGGTGTCCCTCGGTGTTACTATATCTCCTGTCTTACTTTTGCTTGTGAAATATGGTCTTTATAAAATTGAAAACCACATACAGTATTTAGTTCGGTGTACGATTGCGAACCCTAGAGTGTACATGTACGAGTGGTGTTCGAAATCGATTGGTCTCAACCTCTTTTGTGAACGCGCCCACTATCTGCACCACATAATGGAAGTTAGTATTCGAGGATCGATGAATTCTGTCCATTTTTCTTCCAATTGCATCTACGCCAATCTACTTTCTTCGACTGCTGAGGACACCAGTTACAGTACTTTTTCTGCCGATCCCGTCTCTTTGTGTCTTTGTATCATATGACACCCATCATGTACGCAGCATTAAACCAAGTCAACGTCTCAAGGAACCCACACTTCACATGAGGACACTGCATTGGATATCAAGAAATACATAGACACTGATATCTCGGTACCACATCGGGGATACAAGAACTTAAAGCGCAGGTGAAAACTACGCCAATAGAACAGAAGAGCTTGCGCGCATGATGTTGTGTCCAAAGTCGATCCACGGACGAGGTATCCATCTATCGAGATAATCATGAACATTAAGGAAGGAGGAAAGAAAGCATAAGGGAGCGAAACGTCGATTTCATGAAGAACGGGGAAACAAGCGCACATGTTTATGGTCATCGAGACGTGGTGCCACCGTATACTCACTATTTGGGCTGCCTTCCAACTGGGCATGGAATATTGAGACGCCAATAATCGCTCGACGACGTCAGGAGTAGACCTCATGATGACATTTGAGAACCAGAAGGTGGGGCAGCAGTGGGCAACGTCTGCACGTTCCTTGGCAGACCGTGAAGGTCTCACGCTTGAAGGTGAACGATCCGCCATCTCCCTCGTTCACCACACCTTCATTCATCATTTAATTCTGCCAATTATTGATCACTTTCAAGGTAAACGTTGGTCGGTAGAATTTTCTCCCACGACACCAAAATTCATGGACAGGAAGCAGGAGAGGTAGTGGCGCGCGGTTATCTTTGGTCAAGGGCGACAGCCTTTCCATGAAGCTGTCTAAGGTCCGGGGAAGATCCATAGCTATCGTAGTGGGAAAAAAATGTACTTCTTAATCTAGTTGCATTAATAGATAGTCGCAAGGCAAAGAGAGTGGGACTTACATTGGGTACATCCCGATGAAAAATTTGAAGTATCGAATTGATACTGATAGTTCCAGCACATCGTCAAGACATTGCGCTGTTATAGACCTGTGATGCTTTGACACCTTATGGAGTAAGTTCAATTAGATATTGGACGAACTACTGGGCCATCTGAGCGGGGGATCAAAATGGGGCAACGTTCCACTAGTGGAACATTGCCACATTATCCCCAGCTCAACGTACTCCTGCTGTCTCTACACGAAGAACAAGCTCTGCGGGTGGGTATAGGGGAGAGGATATGCGAATTCCGAGTTCAGTTGTTCGGCTGGCTGGGCACGTGATCCGGCCAAGCATTGAAAGGGATTTAGTACGTCATTAATTCTATCAGACCGCATGCCAACATGGGGGTACAGCGGAGAGTCGGAGACCTCGCCACCAAGCGCCAATCCATATCCGTCGTACCATGTGCGTCTATATGACCCAGGAACTGGCGTCATGTGAAACTAGGTAAATCAAATGAACAGGATCCCCGTGACGGCCGGGTCACTTCATCTGGGTTACTGAAGAGTTCATTTCACAGTAGCAAGTTCCGATGACAAATCTTGATCTGCAGTTGTACGATGCCTGTGTTTCTCCCCAGGCCAGGCGCATCACGGGAACGTAATTCATTTCATGTTCCCGCACGCACACTAGCATAGCTGGGAGTCTGAGTCTGGGAGTTCCGCGCAACATGGTGCGATTCGTGACCCTACTGTATCCCGACCTCGGACGGATGCGAACTTGAATCCCGGCTCGTGTACCCCTTTCTGACCATCCGTGTCAGCAATTCAAATTAATGAAATTACCAACACTAACTACTTCCTATATATCACATCCGACCTCCGTTCACCCGTTTAAATAAGGACCTGATTATTCACACCCTTTCCCTTGTCCCCACCCACCGCTATCTTCGAAAGTCCCAGTCATGACAGAGAAGCGGATTGGGGTTTTCAGCCAACTCATTCCACCTAAGCCTACCTGGACTGCGGCTGATGTTCCCGATCAGACGGGGAAGATTGTGATCGTCACGGGTGGTAATGGCGGGATCGGGAAGGAAACGGCGCGAGTGAGCCCTGTTCTTCTCCCTACCGCGTCTTGCTGACAATGAGCGTTCATAGGTGTTGCTCTCAAAGGGGGCTAAAGTCTATATTGCAACGCGCTCTGAAGAGAAATCGCAAGCGGCGATTGAAGAGCTCCAGCGGGAGACGGGAAAGGAGTCCATCTTCTTTCTAAAGCTTGACTTGGCAGATCTTCCCTCCATCAAGGCTGCCGCTGAACAATTCATGGGCAAGGAGTCCGAGCTTCATACGCTCTACAACAATGGGTACGGCCTGCACGCGTTCCTGCCAAGAAGCCCTCTCTAATGCCACGGAGTGGTGTCATGTCTACGCCGATTGATAAGGTTACAAGCCAGGGTCATGACATGCAGTTTGGAACAAATGTATTAGGTACGAAATATGGTCATTTTCACACGTTCACACGACGTCCTCAACCAGGAACCTGCAGGGCACTTTTACCTTACCAAGTTGTTCCTTCCCGTTCTCTCTGCGACCGCAAAGAAGTCTCCTTCCGGAACGGTACGAGTCGTCAACGTGAGCTCTATTGGCCACTACCTGGGAGCACCGGAGGGCATCCGATGGTCCACGCTCGGACCCGGCAACGATTCCCTCGCGGCGCGGAAGAAACTCGGCACGGCCAGGTTGTACGGCCAGAGCAAGTTTGTAAATACCCATGTCCTCT
This sequence comes from Russula dissimulans, assembly GCA_022376545.1. Taxonomy (NCBI): domain Eukaryota; kingdom Fungi; phylum Basidiomycota; class Agaricomycetes; order Russulales; family Russulaceae; genus Russula; species Russula dissimulans. The sequence continues at coordinate 98,272 of WTXJ01000031.1, forward strand.
TTATTGGACGCATCTCGTTACTCACTCGCCATTCGCTTTTCTCTAGGGCAATATCCTGTTCTCGAACGAACTCGCTCGGCAACAGGGTGACAATGACATTGTTTCCATCTCTTTGCACCCAGGAACGATCGACACGGATCTTGCGCGTTACGCAGGTTCGCTCATACAGCGTGCCGGACGACTGATAACGTATTCTGTTTCATACGGGGCTATCACGTCTTTGTACGCGGGTACCGCCCCCGCTGCTGGCGAGTTAAATGGCAAGGTGAGTATCTCGGCCTCAAGAATTGCCCATTATCTACGAGCTTACGTGTGAACTGTTTTAGTATCTCACTGCCTGGGCACGGGTCTCGCTTCCAAATCAAAAGGCGCTTGATGCTGAGCTGGGGAAGAAGTTATGGGAGTGGTGTGAAGAGCAGGTTAAAGACATTTAGCCTAGTCCCTCGTCTGATTGCTGTACGAACGACTTTTTTTCGTTTTGCATCACATATCTGTAATATTAATGTCACTTTCTATTTATCGACTCAAAATCACGTGTAACGCGCACGTGACTGTCACCGTTCTCTCCTCCGCCCGGTGCACCACCACTGCGCTGACTGTATACTGATGTCTCACGACCAATGTACGCTCAGAAACACTCAACCTTTTCTATCACTGACCACTCAACATCCAGCAAAGGCTCATGCGGCGGCATCTCGCGTTCCGCTGATCCAGTCTCCCAGTCTACGCGTTCCTCGACCAGTGAGTAAACGACCGACCGAACGACCGTCAGGGATGGACCCATCGTTCCCTCACCGCGATATATCCCACTTCTAGGTAGAGCTCCCTCCGGACATCCACCCTCTCCCAGAAAGCGTTGACGCGTATGTAAGTCGCTCGATGCTATCGCGTGCCCCGGAGAGCGCCCTAACATAACTTCCTGAACTTATCACGGGAAAATCACCCAGTTCGTGTATCCCTTCACCCTCGAACCCCACATTCTCAAGGTGGGCTCCAACCGCCGCGCGATGATCGCAGCGCACGCCGCACGCCGCGAGGCGTATCTCCATGCGCGGGAAGAGGAGAAGCAGCGCCGGAAGCGCGAGGCGCTTCGCCGAATCGCGCCCGGGTTCGAGCCGCGCAGTGCGCCGCTTGTGCCTGTCAAGACTGGTGCGGCGGCACTGGATCTGCAACAAGGACAGCAGGAGCAACAGTACGAGAGGGGCGGCATGGCTGCCACTTCGAGTCCGGGTCCACCTCAAAGAGATGTCATGGATGACTTGGTGAATCAACTTGCCGCGTTGGAAGATTCCCACTGATCCATGGCGTTGATTATCAACGGGCCATGCGATCGCGCACGGATTCACCCTCCAGGAGAGAGCAATGAGCAATGAGTCGCTGATGGGTTGATTCATCGTCTTTGGAAACAGTAGGTTATGGGTGTGGACTTATTACTGTAATGATGGGCTTGTGCTGAAACACCTGCATGTACACTTTCGTCGATCTTCGAGACGCAAAGCCAACATGATGTTGATGAACGATAACCCTCCTCAGGCATATAAGTACATGTATCCTCCACTTCTTTTTTTGCAAGTTATTCATCTACATTCAAAGCCACCAGCCAAGGTACACCTCGGGTGTCCCCGACTGGAAGAGTATCAGCAATGTGATAAGTGGCCTGGAACAAACGTTGGATGGGACCCACCAGTGAAGCACCGATTACCAGATTCGCTGCATGTGTGCCAATCATTATGGCCCCGCTGAACTGCGACGCGATGATGCGGCGCCGCGGACACACCTCCTCGGGGTCGCCTAGCTCGCATATCAGTACCAGTGCTGCCTGGTAACCCTGCCAATGTGCCGTCGTGTGAAGCGTGCTCTCATTCGATCGTCCCGAATTTCTCGTCGCTGTTTCCTTTCCCTATAGAACCTTGTGTACGGGTAATACAATACAATTTCTATTTCCCAAGAGAAGTTATGCGCGAGGCCCCGAACTGTACAAACCGACCAGTGCGCCATACTTTCTTTCGTAAGCCACTTCCGTAAGTTTTGTGCTTTACCAACGGACCAATCCTGTTACGTGCTGCGGCAATGTCGTGATCAGACATCAGTACCGATATTCGGAAATCTCAATGCATATCAAACGCTGTGTCATAAGATACGTAAGATGGGCACGGAGCGAGAATCGAAGATCACCAAGTGGGCACAAACGTGGAGGGCGACGGCAACACAGACAATGAGACCACGATGAGGGAGAAAGAGCTAGCAGAGAGGGAGAAGAGGACGAGAAGGTGAGATCGGATAGTGCCTTGCTTCCGAATCGCTTACCCCGACGGCTGATAATTAAGGGTTCGTAGTCCCTTCAGTAGCGTTATGTCTGAATGAGGAGCTCCATCAGGGATACCGCCCAGTGTAGGTCACGGTGAGCCGTCACCGCACAACAATGGAATAAATCATGTTCAAGTTGAATTGCGCTGAGCCATACTTATGTCAGGGAACAGGGAAGAGACACAAGTGCCGTTACCGGTCGGTCATCCTCAAAGAGTGTCATGCCCCCCAGGGACGATCTGGTCGACAAGTGTGGTTAGCTGAAACCAGCACTACACATTCACTGACCGATCGCGGTGTCTCTTTTCTGAGGAAGTATACATCTGGGATCCTATGCGCAGGTGCGCGTAAACTCCACGAGAAGGAAGTAATAAGTGAATGTTTGTTGTTCTCGGACAACCTGAACAAATTTTCTCGGATTCCAGCATTTGACAACGCCCGAGCTGGCATCGGGAAACAGACACACACTACGGAGAACCCGCAACTTGAACGACTACACGTGGTGGTGGGCGAGCTTGTGAGTGCGTTTCAAAGGCGAAAAGTAAATCAGCTAAGAAGAGATAGCGGTCTACACAACTGTCACCCTCGACTAGACGATGTGAGATTCAGAAAAGATCGACGTGAATTCGATATACCATCAGCATAACGTCCGACGAACAATTCGTACCCAGCCGCTACGACTCAAATCACTTTTCGTCACCTCACGTGGCAGAATTCTTACTCAGCTACTATAATTGTGACAGGTGTCTGCGAACCAGTCGTTCACTTGGTTTCCACCCCACCTCGATACAATCACTTGGCCCTCAGACGTAGCGTCCTCACTGTCGAGTTTTCTCCTGTACGTCGAGCGAGATCCATTCTTACCATTTCTGATGTACTAACTAAAGTCTCACATATAGACAGCCTCATCAAGTCCGCCCGTTACTCACTGACCTCGTCCAGTCATTATTGCCTTGCCAGTGCAACCCCCGCTTGTCGACTCGGGTTTATTTCTGATCTGCATTATAGGCTGTCATTCTGTACACCTTTGGGGAGAGTCTGGTCTAGCACGAAATAGACGTACTAGTACGCCTTTTGTAGAGTGTTCTAAGCAAACACTAACCCTTGGAATGTAGGCCTGATGACAATCGACGCGCTCCCAGACGATGTCCTCGTGGAAATATTCTTCTACGTGAATATTTGGAATTGGGATATGCAAAATCCATGGCACGCACTCGTCCATATGTGTCGAAGATGGAGATACCTCGTATTTGCATCACCGCGTCGCCTCGACCTACGACTCAAGTATGGTGGACATCGACCTATGTCGGAGGTGCCGGACGCCTGGCCACTTCTGCCCATAGCAATAATATCACGGACTAGCGGATACCCAAACCCGGACAAGCGGTGGGATAACACGGTTGCTGCACTCGAGTCGGAACACTACAATCGCATCTGTGAAATCTCCATCCTTGATATGACCAATTTGCGTTACGAAAGATTCACAGCAGCGATGCAGAAGCCATTCCCGGAGCTGACACGTCTGTACATTTGGGTGGATGGTGATGCGGTGCCGGTGCTTCCTGATACATTCTTGGGCGGATCGGCCCCACGTCTGCGAACACTCTATTTGACAAGCACCCCATTTCCATCGATGCTGAAACTACTTTTATCTGCCAACAGCCTTGTCGCGCTCACACTTTCGGACATTCCTGATTCTGGGTACCTTTCACCCGATTCGATGGCCACTGCCCTGACGGTGATGACCAAACTAGAAACCCTTCATCTTGAATTCCGTTCCCCTCGATCTCACCCCGACCCAGCAAGCCGACCTCTGCCTCTGCCCGCACGCTTTGTCCTCCCCGCTCTCACCATACTTTGGTACCGAGGCACTTATGAGTATTTAGAGGGCCTTCTAGTCCAAATCGATGCCCCTCTTCTCAACCACCTCCACGTCATATTTTTCATGAACCTCGACTTTGACGTCCCACAACTCCACCGGCTTATTAATCATGCAGAAGAGTTTAAAGCATTCGACCATGCAGCGGTGTCGATTTCCGATCACGCAATTCACCTGAACATTTACCCTAAAACATGGGAAGTCGATCCCCGCACGGAGATCGGTTTACAAATCTCCTGCAGAGAGTTAGATTGGCAGCTTTCGTCTCTCGCCCAGGTCTGTAGTCCATCCTTCACCCTCATCTCTGCTTTGGAGAAGCTTGAGATCGTGGAAGATGTTAATCCTTCATCATGGAAAAACGACGTGGAGGACACTCAATGGGTGGAACTTCTGGATCTATTCATTGCTGTGAAGAATCTCTATCTTACGGATGAAGTCGCACGACGTGTCTGCGGCGTCCTTCAAGAGCTTTCCGGAGAAAGGGCAACTGAAGTGTTACCTGCGCTCCACAACATTTTCGTACGGGGGATCTTCTCACTGCAGGCTCTCCAGGAAGCCATGAGGTCATTCGTTGCTGCACGACAGCTCTCCGGTCACCCTGTGGCCATCGCCCGTTGGTCATCAACCGTTGGCGAAAATAAGCAACATGGCATAATGGAAGCCACTTTTCGAGGATCGATGAATCTTGTCTATTTTTCTTCCGATCGCATCTACTCTAATCTACTTTCTTCCTGAAATTGCTAGTCGTTCGATTGTTGAGGACACCAGTTACAGTACCTTTTCTGCCATCGCCGCAATCATGTCTGTCTTTGAACCCATGCAGTTTATGTACGACACCTCTTACGTTGTGGTGTCTTCCTGTGTAACATCCTAGTATTCATCTCCCAAGATAGATTGTGCACTGACGTCAACTGTAATGTCAGCGCATGACTGTCTGTAATCAGTACCCACATCCAGCACCAACATCCAGGTTGGTAGGCGTTACTACATTCATGGGTCCCCACGCCTGCTTTTAGCCCCGACTCGGAGCCAAACATCTTCGCCATTGAGTCTATCCCCCAGCACATATAGGTATTTCTCGCTCCTGATAGCGTGAGCGGTAGTGATACAGACTCAAAGAGGGCCGGGATAGGAACGAAAGGCGGCATCGGGGACATGGGAAAACTCAAATTTGTACAAACCACTCAAATTTACGATAATTTGACTCATTTGATGCATTTGAGCTGCTCATAAAATTTGAGGAAACTTGAGGAAATTTTACGGAATCTAATGTTAGGCATTCCTGATCAACTTAAAATTTGATCAAATAATTGCGAGATAGCCAGTTGCATGGACTGTAAAAAGACTATAACCTAACTGGACTGCATCCTTCAGTTGCGGTCACAATTGCATTGATTTTCATTGACTCATGTCACATCATGCAAGTCCAAATATGGTAATCTACTCGTGGTATATCCAGCGTGACAAATCTAAGACTTATAAACTACAGGAGAGGCATTTTGATTTTTACATAAATTATTTCACATATAAATTATCACATAAATTATTTGCATTACATTGTGCGTCGAGCGTGATTCGAACTCATGACGTCCTCCGGCATACCTCAGGTATGGCTTACATAAACTGAGGCAACATAACCACTACACTATCAAGGCAACTCCCCTTCTCCGTACTCTACCATAGACAGGGACATCCTGCAGGGTATACGAAAAAAGGGAGCTTAGTCAGACTTATGAGGCAAAAATCTCTAAGTCGAGCTCAAGCCTTCACGCTCGCTCGCTCTCCTCCTCTCCTTTTCCTGCCCCCCCCTCCTCTCATGCATCTGCCCTAGCCTCAACACCTATGCCGGCCGGCCGAGCATCAAATGACACAGTAGGGCTACGCTTGCCTCTGCGGTCCGAACTCACTCAGACACAGTACCGCCGGCAACTGCAACACGATGGCAATGGCAGCAGTGGCGACCGCGTCGCAATGGCATAGGAGCGGCCACGGTCGTGACACGATGCACGGCAGCAGCCCCGACCACGACACGACGCATGGCAGCAGCCACGGCCGCAAAATGATGTACCCCAGTAGCGGCGACCACGACACGACGCATGGCAACAGCCATGGCCACAACATGAGGTACGCCAGTGGCGACCACAACACGACCGTACCTTAACAGCGGCGACCGCGACACGACGCACGGCGGCAGCAGCGACCGCGACACGACGCACAGTGGCAGCGGCGACCGCGACACGACGCACAACGGCAGCGGCAACCGCGACATGACGCACAGCATCAGCGGTGACCGCGACACCATGCACGGCGGCAGCGGTGACCACGACACCATGCACGGTGGCAGCGGCGACCGCGACACCATGCACGGCGGCAGTGGCAACCGCGACACGATGCACAGCAGCAGCGGCGACCGCGACACGATGCTCAGCGGCAGCGGCGACCACGACACAACGCACGGCGGCAGCGGCGGCCACGACACGACGCACAGTGGCAGCAGCGACCGCAACACGACGCACGGCGGCAGCGGCAACCACGACACGATGCATGGCGGCAGCGGCGACCGCGACACGGTGCATGGCAGCAGTGGCGACACGACGCACGGCGGCAGCGGCGACCGCGACACGACGCATGGCGACCACGACACGACGCACGGCGACCACGACACGACGCACGGTGACCACGACACGACGCACAGCGGCAGCGGCGACCGCAACACGGTGCATGGCAGCAGCGGCGACCGCAACACGACGCATGGCGGCAGCGGCAACCGCGACACGGTACATGGCAGCAGCGGCGACCGCAACACGACGCACGGCAGCAGCGGCGACCGCGACACGATGCACGGCAGCAGCACGCCCAACCATCTGCCAGTCTGCCTGCGTGGCCGGCTGCCCACCCCTGCCTGCCGACATCTCCACGCCTGCACACCAATCTGCCCGTGTCAGGGTACATTAACTGTATCATATTTACAAAATGTTGGTCTACTGTAATGAATTTAAGTGAATTGCAAGGTTTGAGCCAAGTTGTGTGACTTGCTAGAGTGATTTACTACTGTAGCAGACTCAAGTTGTAGGCACGCGCGTCTCAATTCCACATTAATTGTATCATATTTACAAAAAGTTGTGTGAATTTGATAGGTTTGAGCCGACTTGAGCGACTTGAGCGAATTTGGATTTTCCCACATCCCTGATGAGCTGCGGGTAGTACAAAACTCTGGACAAAATTGTGTCCAAATTGGGTTGTGCTGAGCCATATACGCATGTAATCAAACATTGCGCGGTACTTGACACGCACCAGGGGCGGAGGAACAGGGAGAGGGAAGAGACACAACTGTCGCTACTTGTCAGGTCATCCCTGAAGGATGACATGGTCTCCAATGACGATCTGGTGGACAGGGTAGCTAGCTGACATCAGCCATATACGCTCACTGACTGATCGCGGTGTATCTTTCCTGAGTAAGTATACATCTGGGATACATGTGCGGCGGGTGCGCGCAAACTCCACCAGAGGATAAGCGAATGTTTGTTATTTTGTGATAACCTGAACGACTTTTCTCGACTTTCAGCATTTGACAACGCTCGAGCTAGCATCGGGAAGTAGAAACACGCACGAGGGAGAACCCGCGATTTGAATGAATACATGTGATTGCTTGTTGAAGGGTGAGGATAAACTCGGCCAAGAGGAGATGGTGACGTGTGCACACAGCTGCTACTCTCAACTAGACAGTGTGAAGATGGGAAGAGTTCCTTGGGGGGCTACAGACCCGAAAAGATACGGATCAAGCGATTTCCGTCGCGTGGCAGAGTTCTTACTCAGCCCCTGCCAGTGCCTACGCCTACCTGACTCTCAGATGTTGCATTCTTACTGACGAGTTTTCTCCTGTACGTCGAGCGAGATCCATTCTCACATTCCTGAAGTACTAATCAAGTCTCATATAGTCGTCTTTTCATCGAGTCCCACCATTCCTCACCGACGTCGTCCAGTCATTATTGCCTTCTACATCTTACTCGTCGACTCGCATCGATTTTTCATCTGAAGCTCTCGTTATGGCCTGTCATCCTATACACCTCCATGAAGAGTCTGGACCAGCGCCAGATCGAGGTATGCTGTTGTACAGTCACGGTGTCCTGGCCCAGGGCAAATGCTGACCTACGAGTCTCCGATCTAGGGTTGGTGACGATCGACATGCTCCCCGACAATGTGCTCGTGGAAATATTCAATTTCTATGTAAACATTGACGATCGGCGCTCAGACACTCCGCGAAATACGTGGCATACACTCGTCCATGTGTGTCGTATATGGAGATACCTAGTGTTTGCATCACCGCGTTGCCTCAACCTACGACTCGACTATGAAGGACATCGACATATGTCGGAGGTGTTGGACACCTGGCCAGTTCTTCCCGTGATACTAATATCAAGCCCCAGCGGACTTCTCCATGCAAAGTCGGACCAGCGGTGGGATAACACAGTTACTGCACTCGAGTCGGAGCATTCCAATCGTATCTGTGAAATTTACACTCATGATATGACCAATCCGCGCTGGGAAAGATTCGCAGCAGCGATGCAGAAGCCATTCCCGGAGCTGACACATCTGGAAGTCTTAGTGTATGGTGGCGAGATAGCAGTCCTTCCTGATTCGTTCTTGGACGGATCTGCCCCACGTCTGCGAACACTCAAGTTGAGAAGCATTCCATTTCCCTCAATGCCGAAACTACTTTTATCTGCCATTGGCCTTGTCACACTCGACCTTTGGGACATTCCCGATTCCGGGTACCTTTCGCCCAGCGCGATGGCCACTGCCCTGACAGTGATGACCAGACTCGAAACCCTTCATCTTGTATTCCGTTCTCCTCGATCTTGCCCCGACCCAGCAAGCCGACCTCTGCCTCCGCCCACACGCTTTGTCCTCCCCGCTCTCGCCGAACTTCTGTTCGGAGGCGTTTATCAGTATTTGGAGGACCTTCTGGCCGGAATCGATGCCTCCCTTCTTAACTACCTCCTTGTCATATTCTTCATGGACCTCAACTTTGACGTCCCACAACTTCACCGGCTCATCAGTCACGCGGAGGAGTTCAAGACGTTCGACCATGCAGAAGTGTTGATTTTCAATGACTCAGTTCGGCCGAACCTTTACCCCAAAGCAAGGGCAGTCGATCGCCGCAGACTGCTCGAGTTAAAAATTAATTGCAGAGAATTAGACTGGCAGCTTTCGTCTCTCGCCCAGGTCTGTAGCCCACCCTTTCCCCTCATCTCCACATTGGAGGAGCTCGAAATCAGAGGATATGATCATTCTATATCATCACACTGGAAAGTCGACGTGGAGAACGCTCAGTGGCTGGAACTTCTGGATCTGTTCACTGCTCTGAAGAAACTCTATCTTACCAATGGATTAGCACAACATGTTTGTGGCGCTCTTCAAGAGCTTTCCGGAGAAAGGGCAATTGAAGTGTTACCCGCACTACGCAATCTTTTCATAGATGGGTTCCGGTCGTTCGAACACATCCAGGAAGCCATCAGGCCATTTGTCGCAGCACGACAGCTCTCCGGTTACCCTATGGTTTTCGACCGTTGGACGGACTGAAGCCGGTTTCCGTGATGGAACCCGCGGTTCGAGGGTTGGTGGGTTCCCTCTGTTTTTCATTAGCATCTGATTCGATCTACTTTCTGCCTGCAACTCTCCCTTCAGTATTGTTTGATTCCAGTAAGTTCTTTAGTACCATCAAAAAGGTTGTCTTTGTATCTTTGTACGATATCTCTCAAACCAATACAATCCATGGAATCAATGATAGACTGTAATGTCTGCTTGAGGTTGACCTCACGCCAACGTCTCCTGTTTATTCAGAACAAAGGTGAGGCGCACATCCCGTAACGACGCTGCATCGGATATCAATATTGTCTGATACGCTGTGACAACACATGGACACCGATATTTCGGTGCTGACATGCCCTCTCATCCGGAAAATAGCCACTAGCTTTTTCACTTTTCAACTTTTGGAAAAAGGGGTCTTTATTCTACTTCACTCTTGAGATTTGTTTTGGGCTCGTACGAGCTAGTACGAGTGGAAAAGCCAGCAAGTGCGCGAGGAACCTAGGATTGACCAAAAGCTCACTTTCCAACTTTTTATAACAAGTAAATAAGTACAAAAAAGTGGGAAAAAAGGTGCTTAAAGTGACTCAAGTGGTCAAAGTTGTGCCACAGCTTGTTTGCATGCTACTTTTTACTTAAAAAAGCTGACTAGTAAAAGATTTTGTGGATTTTTTACTGATGATGGTGCACATCAGGAAAATAGGCAAACACTTTTTGACTTGTGAACTTTTGTTAAAAAAAGAGGGTTTTATTGTACCTCTCTCCTCCTGAAAATTAGTTTGCCAATCAACTTTTTTTTGGATTGTAGGTTCCTTTTCGCCTTTTCTATCTTTTTGACCTTTTTTTACCTTTTTTCCTCGACCGAGCTCGACCGAGCTGGTATAAGTGAAAAAAAGGTTTGTGCAGAAATGCTGATGCACTAGCTTGTGAGTGCTCGTGCTTGTTTCAAAGATGGGAACGAAGTTGGCCAAGAAGAGATGGCGGTGTGTCCACACGACTGCTACTCTCAACTAGACGCCGTGAAGATGGAAAGAGTCCCTCGGAGGGCGTATAGAAGAGAAAAGATATGGGACCAAATCAAATAATCAAATTAGTCAAAGTCAATCGCCCCGTGGCAGAATGCTGCTATAATTGTACTGCCTTTTCGTCATTCCACCGCGGGTAATTTCGATACAATCACTTGGCCCTCAGACGATCCATCCTCACTGATGAGTTTCCTCCTGTACGTTGAGCGAGATTCATTCCCACCACTCCCGAAGTACTAACCAGGTCTCATGTAGTCGTATTCTTCGTCAGATTCCTCCGTTACTCACTGGCCTCGTCCAGTCATTATTGCCCTTTCCCCCTCGCTCGTTGACTCGGAATGATTTCTCGTCTGAAGATCTCGTGATAGGTGGTCATTCTGTACACCTTCGGGAAGAGTCTGATCTTGCAACAGATCGACGTATGCCGTTTGTACAGTCTCCTGAACAAACGCTGACCCTTCGAATGTAGGCCTGGTGACAATCAACATGCTCCCCGACGATGTGTTCCTGATTATTTTCAATTTTTATATCGACAATACGCCCCGGTACAATCTGGAAAATACGTGGCATGCACTCGTCCATGTGTGTCATAGATGGAGATATGTCGTGTTTGCATCACCGCGTCGCCTCAACCTACGAGTTGAGTATAGTGCATATCGACCTTTGTCGGAGGAGCCGGAAGCCTGGCCTGTTCTGCCTGTAATACTAAGACCAAAGCTGGTGATTCTAAATTGCGGACTTCTCCATCCATGGTCGGTCCATCGGTGGGATAACACGATCTCTGCGCTCAAGTCGGAGCATTACGATCGCATTTGTGAAATCTACATCCCTAATGTGACCAATTCGTTCTGGGAAAGTTTCTCCGCAGCAATGCAGAAGCCATTCCCAGAGCTGACACATCTGGATGTTTTCGTAGTTCGTGATTATGTGGTGCCAGTCCTCCCTGATTCATTCTTGGGAGGATCTGCCCCACGTCTTCGAGAACTCACGTTGAGAAACGTTCCACTTCCATCGATGCCGAAACTACTTTTATCTGCCAATTGCCTTGTCAAACTCTCCCTTCAGGACATTCCTCATTCCGGGTACATTTCACCCGACGCAATGGCCGCTGCCCTGACGGTGATGACCAGACTCGAAATCCTTCAACTTGGATTCCGTTCTCCTGGATCTCGCCCCGACCCAGAAATCCGATCTCTGCCTTCGCACACACGCTTTGTCCTCCCCGCTCTTACCAAACTTACGTTCAAAGGTGTTTATGAATATTTGGAGGACCTTCTGGCCCGAATCGATGCCCCCCTTCTCGAGTACCTCGTCATCACCTTCTTCATGGACCTCGACTTTGACGTTCCACAACTTCGCCGGCTTATAGGTCACGCAGAACAGTTCAAGAAATTCGACCACGGAGCGGTGTGGATTTTTGATGACTCGATTTGGCTGGAACTTCACCCCAAAACAGAGGTAGGGGTAGTCAATCACCGCTGGCTGCTCGGATTACAGATCAATTGCAGAGAGTTAGACTGGCAGCTTTCGTCTCTAGCTCAGGTCTGTGGTCCATCCTTATCCCTCATCTCTGCTTTGGAGGAGCTCGAGATCAATCAATCTAAACATCTTCCATCATCACATTGGAAAGACGACATGGAGGACACTCAATGGGTGGAACTTCTGGATCCGTTTACTGCTCTGAAGAGTCTCTATGTCACGAATAAGATCGCACGACGTGTCTGCGGTGCCCTGCAAGAGCTTTCCGGAGAAAGGGCAATTGAAGTGTTACCCGCGCTACGCAATCTGTTCGTAGAAGGGTTACAGTCATGTGAAGACATACAGGAAACCCTTAGGCCATTTGCTGCCGCACGACAGCACCCTATGGTTGTCGAATGTTGGACGGACTGAAGCCGGTTGACGTAATGGAATTCATGGATTGGTGAGTTCTCTCTGTTTTATCATGGTGTCTAATCTGATCTACTTTCTGACTGCAAATATCGCTTCAGCGTTGTTTGACTCCAGTACTTTCTCTACAGTAGTACACTGTACCTGCGTGTCACCCCAAAACAGTACGGTATGCTTTCGGATTATCTTAGATCGTTTGTTTGCAGTGCGTTTTGGAGGATTTATATACATCTTCGAGCATCTAGTAGATGCTCGAAGATGTATGTAAATCCTCCAAAACGCTCGTAGAGTGCAAGCGACTTTACGGCGCAGAATACCAACTTTCTCTCTTCTCTTCTCTCTCTCGCGCGATCTCGTCAGTCTCTTGCCCGTCATCCCGCTCTTCCGACCTTCGGCCCTCGACTTCGAACGCTTTACCACGCCGCTGTGCCGACTCGTGTTCGCATCGACCTGTCTTCCTCTTCTTCTCTTCCCTTTCTCGCTCGCGTCTTGCTCTCAGCCTTGTTTCGGATGACTCTCGCACCTTAGACGACAACACGGATCTTTTGATCCGTGTACCAACCAATCCCACTTCAACTTCGGCAACTTTTCTCTCATCCCCCTCGGAACTCCGAGTCGACTCTGCCGAACAAACTCACAGCGCAGCGCGTCCGAGTCGACATGAGGCGTGGGGCTTACACCATCACAGAGGAGGCACAATCGGGTGCATGCCAAGTACAGCCACGCATTGGTATGCCGACGCTGGTGGTCTAGATGAAAATATCCGGAGTCCATGGGGCTTGCTGTAAAGGAAAGGTCCGCGTACTTGGTCCCAAAAGCATTCTCAGGTCCTGCATCCTGCCAGTGTCGTGTTAAACGACGCCCTATTTCTGACCTCGAGAACAATAGGGAATGACTTCTACGTGTAAGGACGACTGTCTGTTTGTGTTGGCAATTATCGATGGCCCGGCGTGTGCCTTGAACGAGGGCCGCGCAACACGTTTTTACGTAACTGCTTGTCATTATTTTGTGCGGCGAAGGCGAGATGTAACCGAACACGCCGTGTGAAAGCATGCGTAATCAAGCGCTTATACAGTATGTCACTCACCGTCACCCATGGCAGCCACTACACTTGACTACAGTAAGTACACACTATGAGCTGCGCACGTTTTTGATCAATCCTCACGAGTACGAACACAAATGACTCGGACCACCGGGATTCGGACGCATCAACGCGATTTCACAGCCACGTTGTCCTACGCCCTTGGCGCCTATTTGGGACCATTCTCTCCGAGTCTGTGAGTACTATTGGTGGTCTAGATCTGCGGAACTCGCAGAGGCGGAGTCGAAAATGACCAAGCGAGTACAGTAGTATGAGGATTTGAACCTTTGACGATGTGCCTGTGCGAGCGCAAACTCCGCCGTTCTCGAAATCAATTCCAACGTGACGAGGCGCAATAGTATTCCTCAGCTCCGGTCACCTGTCATGGGCTTCTGACGACTCCAGTCCCGATAAATATATTTTTTCAAATGAATTACATGCTTCTGGGACCTTCGAGTTTTAAGTTGTAGCGCAAGGCACCAAGTATTTCTGCATGGCTGCAGTGCCCTCTTTTACCGTTTCCGACGGAGGTAATTTCCGAGTTTAATCCCTACTCCTCGTTTCTGGACGGGCACATGTTCTCCTACCCTCTTGATGTCTACGTAAGGGGTTATTGTGTCGAGCCACCCTCCATACTAATAAGACTAAAAGTCGCATATTCCGTCATACATCCCCCCCTGCCCTTTCCCACTAGCTCCTGCCTTGCACTGTTACTTTCACTGCAAGCCTTTTGAACAATGTCGGAGAAGCGGATCTGGATTGTTCGTCAACTGGTTCCCCCTGAACCAACATGGACTGCGGAAAGTGTCCCGGATCAGACAGGGAAGGTTGTACTTATCACTGGCGGCAATCGTGGAGTCGGGAAGGAGACAGCACGAGTGAGTGCTTTTGCGCTCGCAGTGTCTCGACCCCTCATTGATTGTGTTCAAAGGCGCTACTCTCGAAGGGTGCCAAAGTGTATATCGCCACACGCTCAGAAGAGAAAGCACAAAATGCGATCTCCGAGCTCAAAGCGGCCACGGGAAAAGACTCTATATTTTTCATCAAGCTCGATCTCGCGGACCTCCCCTCTGTCAAGGCTGCCGCTGAGGAATTCATCAGCAAGGAGTCCGAGCTCCACACGTTGTATAACAACGCGTAAGCCTCGTGTGCGTTTTTGCTTCGAAATCATGACTCTAACATGACCCAGCGGCGTGATGTGCACCCCGGTTGATCGGCTCACGGACCAAGGCCACGAGTTGCAATTTGGAACGAACGTTTTAGGTACGAAACGAGATAGGCCGCATCTGTGTAGGTCATGGCGTCAGACGTGTACTTTCAGGTCACTTCTATCTCACCCAATGTCTCCTTCCCGTCCTCACGACGACGGCAAAGAAGGCTCCTGAGAAGACCGTACGCGTCGTCAACGTGAGCTCTATCGGCCACTACTTCGGAGTGCCGGAGGGCATCCGATGGACTACGCTTGGCCGCGGAGATGACTCGGTCGAGGAACGCGAGAAACTTGGTCCAGTTAAGTTATTCGGGCAGAGCAAGACTGTAAGTATCATGTCTTCTCTCTCTGCCCATACTAAACCGTTCTAAACCATCTATGTCTATCAAAGGGTACTATACTCTTTTCAAATGAACTCGCCAAACGATATGGCAGCGAAGGCATCGTGTCCATCTCCCTCAACCCAGGAACAGATATCTCTCGTCAGGCAGGCTCGCTCGTAGAGCGCATCGGACGACTCTTGAAATACGCGCTCTATTACGTTATCTCCTGCGGAGACCTCAACTTCCTCGAGGAAGAGAGTCGGGCAATGGCTGAGTCTGCGGAGAACGCTCATGCTACTGTTCAGGGTGCTGTGGCGGATCTTGCAGATGGAGAACTGCCGAAGATTGATGTGTCCAACACGCACGGTGCGATCACCTCTTTATATGCCGGCACCTCCTCGGCCGCGGGCGAGCTTAATGGAAAGGTAAGTCTTCCTGCCTCTGGCACTGCCTCCGAGCGTGTCGATGACAGGGCTAACTCGAAGATAAACACCTTTTGTTTCAGTATCTGACTGCCTGGGCGCGCGTCACGCTTCCACATAAGAAAGCTCTGAACCCCGAGACTGCTCAGAAGTTGTGGGAGTGGTGCGAAGAGCGGGTGAAAGATGGCAATAAGGCTGCCACCTGAACTGTCATACGCTCCTCGTTGTCGCAAACTGTCAGAGGACCCTGCCTACTTCACACTAATCTCTTTGCACGTTCTGACTTCCTGATTTCCTTATGTCGTCTCTGCAGTATTCCCATCCGCGCAATCTACGGTCCACGTTCCACCATCATCACAAGCACATCGCGACGCTCAAGAGTTTTGACCTCACCCACGTTCTAAGACTCGGATGCGTAACGAGTGCAGGAACAAATACGAAAGGGTCTATGAGCAACGATGCCCGTGTTTCCCGGCCCTCCCAGAAGTGTAAGATCGATCAAAAGATTACGTGAAATGTACCCGTGTCTGACCAATGGTCGCCGGAATATGGGAGCCCGGAGTCCATCCGAGTCAATCCCCTCAACCGCGTGCAATGGCCTAGGCACACGCCCTTGAGACCGAATAAGATTCTTATCAGTCCTCAACACGCAAGGCTATTTCTGGGCTATTCGGTCACACGGTCACACCCAATGGAATTTGTTGGTTCACTTACTTACCCGACATGAAGTTGACACTATAACGTACAGGCCAGACGATTGTTGTGATCTGGTGAGGTCGATGGTCCAGGCAACGACATGACGGGCGTTCACCCTTCACAGGATCCGCTATCTGGACGTACAATGAGAATGTAAATGACTCGCGACTAAAATCTCTACGCCCAGACGACGATAATTAAGGAGCTCTGAGTGCCACTATTCTTTCTTGAATATTCACATCAGTTTCGGTGCCCCAAGACTGGCGTCGTATGGAAGAATCTTGAGCAGAAAAGCATGGCCCAGACGTGTTTCCCATCTCTGCTGACGTCTTGGTAGTTTCCGTATCAGACCAACTATGTCGTCCTGTTCAGGAGGCACCTCATTCCAGCTTCGGAATTTCTGGCTAGCTTCATGTTCAGATGAATCCGGTGTCCGGTGATGAGCCTTCTTGCAGGGCCCAGATTCATGCTCGCCGGAAGCGGGAGGGCAATGGCCTGTGGTCGCGTTCCGGATGATGGAGTGGGAGGTCGCCTGATTTGATCGGCGTAACAACGAAAAGGTCAATCCCTGGCACTTTAGGCTCAGTCGAACAGCCACCCCCAAAATGGAAGTGTCGTACCTTGTTAGAGGCGTGGCCGGCCGCACCCATTAGGCTAGACCCTCCTTTGTCGGTGTCATCATCAGTAAAAAATCCACAAACTTGTTTACTAGTCAGCTTTTTTAAGTAAAAAGGTAAAAAGCGAACAAGCTGTGGCACAAGTTTGACCACTTTAGTCACTTTTACCACCTTTTGTCCCACTTTTTGTACTTATTTACTTTTATTAATAATGAAAAGTTGGAAAATGGGCTCCTGGTAAATTCTAGGTTCCTTATGTACTTGTTGGCTTTTCCACTCGTACTAGCTTGTATGAGCCCAAAAACGTTGGTGGTAGTTTTACTGATGATGACCCTGTGCATGTGACACACACATTGCCTTGTCTAGCCTCTCTCCCTTTATTGCATACAATTGCAACTGAGGTGATGATCGAGCCTCCCACTCGAAGCTGAGTATTGACGCCAAGGATGTTGGGGTGCTTATAATAGCCCCTGCATTTCAACCAGTTCAAGCCAGGTTTCAATTTGTGGGCACAGGCGTGTCTGTCTGGACTTGAGCTTGATAGCTTGATCAGTTGATCTTAAAGTTTGATACATTTGATGGACAATTATCGATGGTTATCGAAGCCACATAAATTCCCACAAAAGCCAATGCCTGACAGCCTGGCCTTGCATGGCCTGACTGTTGGAGATGAGGTGGCATGTCAACCATGACACATGCAAACGTGTGACGAGTGACTGTCACGCAGTCTCGTGACTCGAGAGTGAGATTATTGCTCTCGTGCACATGCATGTGATCATACTAATATACATGTCAAATTGGACAATTTTCTATTCATTTTCCCTTAGCTATGGACCTCATATATAACTATGATACACTCCTTTGTATCACCTCAGTCTTTGCTTCGAAAGACTGAGGTACATCACTCCTTTGTACAGTTTTCCTTTACTCTTACTTACTGTGTTTCTAGCCGCATTCTCACAGGTTAGCTTACATAATATCAGTCTTTGCTTTGAAAGACTGAGCTGCATTCTCACAGATTATGAGACCTGAAGTCTCCAGTGCCTAAACACATTACCCTACATCTACAAACACACACCCTAACTCATGAGTAACACATCCCTGCTGCCACAAGGTGGAAATGCCCCCTCTGCTGGGGCTGCGATCCCTACCTCAGCCAGTTCCAAGGGCCACCCTCATCTATTCAACATACCCTATCTCAAAGACGGTAGAAATAACTTCATATTTTGGAAGTACCAAATCCAAATGGTTCTCGAGCTCCAAGACTTATGGGATATCGTTGATGGCACTACAAAGAAGCCTGACTCATCAGCCACTGCTAAAGAGATATCTGGCTGGGAATCAAAGGACCAGGAGGCACGCACGCAAATCTCTCTCACCCTTAAGGATGAGCCCTTGAACTCAGTTCTCTCTGTTACATCAGCAAAACAATGCTGGGAGAAGCTGTCAGCTCACTACGAAGGCCAAGGGGAACAGTGCATTATTCACCTCATCGATGAAGTTTTCCACAGCACCTTCTCTGACACTGAGCCCCTCGAACCCCAGATCAATGCCCTAGTCCATGCCACTCACACCATCACCACACTTGGTCTTGCCCTTGAAGACAAACTCATTGCGTTTGCCATCATATCCTCTCTTCCCACCACCCTTACCACCCTTAAAATCATCCTCTCCACCTCCAACACAAGTAGCCTCTCCTCTGAGTATGTCAAATCTCAGATCATCCTTGATGAACAGCGCCGCGTTCATGATTCTGGCATAGGTGCCACAGCCTTCTTCACGAAAGTGGCTAAAAAGGGAAAGGGTAAAAAGAAACCAGAGGGAAGAGCACACAAGAAATGTACACACTGTAACTTCCAGGGCCACAATGTGAGTGAATGCCGCAAGCTTAAGAAGGAGCAGGAGGCCAAATCATCTGCTACCCCCAAGCTGGGCCAGTCCACTGCCACTGCGAAAGTTGCTGTTGTAGACACTGCCCCTAGTGACACCACCATCCAGCTCTTCGCCGCATGTGCAAAGGGGTCCCCTGAGGCAGCTCATCTCTTCTCAGCCTGTACTGAGCCCCCACCTTCATTTGATGATGTCATCCATGCCTTGTGCAGCCACCCTACACCTGCCTTGAAGCTTGACCTTCTTCAGCATTGGATCATTGACTCTGGGGCGTCACGCACCATATGTTGTCACTGCGACTGGTTCTTCCACTTCACCCCCCTCACCTCCCCAATCCCAGTTGTCCTTGGTGATGACAGCTCTATTGTTGCCTCCAGGGTTGGCCGCATCCATGTCAAAATGCACGCAGATGGCTCCAAGCACCACTCAGTACTTCAGGATGTCCTGTATGTCCCAGACTTGCAGGGAAACCTGTTGTCAGTTGCCCAACTAGCTTGCCATGGTGCCAAAGTCCAGTTTGCTGACCGCCGCTGTGAACTCATCAATTCCTGTGGCATACTTACCTGCACTGGACATGTCCGTGGTACCCTCTACCTCATGGACATGTGCACTGTCCCCACTGCCACCAGCTATATTGCAACCATTGACGCCTTCCTGGCTGAGGGTGATGATCCCCCTACCCTCCCAGAGTCTGCCCTTGCTACTCATACCACTTCCTTGAGGGCCAACCTTGACACCTGGCACCATCGTTTTGGCCACCTGAACACTGACTCCATCCTACGCATGGTCCGTAAAGGTCTGGTCACTGGGATGGAAGTCACTGGTACAGCCACTCACAGCTCACCTTGTGAACCCTGCCTGAAAGGAAAGCATGCTCACGCCGAGATCCAAAAGGCCACGTTGACATGTGCTGACACTGTCCTCGCCCAGGTGTTCTCAGACCTCTGTGGAAAGTTAGGCACACACTCGCATCATGGCTTTGAGTATTTCGCTACCTTCACTGATGACAAATCTCACAAAGTCTTTGTTGCTGGGTTACAACACAAAAGCGATGTCCTACACCACTGGCAGGCCCTTGTTGCACATGTCAAGCTTGAGACAGGCCACCACATGAAAGCTCTTCACACAGATGGAGGGGGCGAGTATACTGGGGGGAAGATGCTGGCCTTCCTGGAAAGCAAAGGGATTCAGTCAGAGGTCACCACACCCAACACACCGCAGCACAATGGTATAGCTGAGCATATGAACCGGACACTCCTTGACAAGGTCCGTGCGATGCTCACTGATGCTGATCTTCCCAAGCTGTACTGGTTTGATGCCCTCGAATATGCTGCTCTTCTCCACAATGTAACGCCAACACGAGCCCTTGACAACCAGACCCCAGAGGAGGCCTGGAGCAGCAACAAGCCTGATGTCTCACAGCTTCATGTTTTTGGCTGTCGCGCCTTTGTCCACATCCCTGATGACCGCTGCACTAAGCTAGGTGCTAAATCATTAGTCTGCATATTTCTCGGTCATGCTTGCCACCAGAAAGCTTACCGCCTTGTCCACTGTTCCACTTGTCGCTTCCTTGAGTCTCACAATGTCATATTCAATGAAGGGGGCCCAGTTTCTGAATGTGTGGTAATCAAAGATGACACCCCTGATGACAGCACTGAGCAGCCACCACCATATGTTGAAGCTACACAAGCTACACCATCCTCACCATCAGCTAGCGACTCTGAAATCGAGAGTATGCTCACCTCTCTTCCTTCATCTACTGCCCCTTCTCCTGAGCCCTCAGGTCCTTCGGGGCCTATTGCTGCTTCTCACCCTAAATGCACAAATCATGCTCCAATGCGCAATGATGATGCCCGTTACTCAGTGAGCTCCTATAGGACACGAAGACAAAACACAGAGCATGTCAGTGTGGCACAAGCCAGCGATGCTCCGGACCCACACACCTATGCTGAGGCCATGTCTCATCCTGATGCTGCTGAATGGGAAGTCACATGTGAGGCAGAATGCCATGCCTTTGAGACCATGGGGGTCTACAAGGCAGTACCATGCCCAAAAGACCATAAGGTCATTGGTAGCAAGTGGGTCTTTTGCATCAAGCGCGGACCCAATGGCACCATCCAGAAATACAAGGCTCGTGTTGTCACCCAAGGCTTCACCCAAGTTGAGGGACTTGACTACAACAAGACCTTCGCACCTGTTGCTAAGCTTGCCTCGCTTCGCTCTATTCTCATGCTTGCCACTGAGTTAGACCTGGAAGTCCATCAGATGGATGTCAAATTGGCTTACCTTAATGGGACACTATGAGAGGAAATCTTCATGGCTCCTCCCCCTGGCTTTGATGTCCCAGACAGAATGGTCTTGCAGCTCATAAAGGCAGTGTATGGAACTAAGCAGGGTGGGCATGTCTGGTATGACAACATTAAATCAACACTTCAGACCATGGGCTACTTACGTACTGAAGCTGACCATGCTGTCTTTGTCCATGGCAAAGATGCCGACCTCTCCATCATTGCCCTATATGTTGACAACATCACCCTGGCATCTAAAAGCCTGCAGGTCGTCAATCAGGACAAGGCAGCACTCAGGCAGCACTATGAGGTGACTGACCTAGGGGATATTACCTGGATCCTAGGTATACACGTCATGTGTGACTGCTCAGTTGGCCGCACCACCCTTTCACAAGAAAAATATATTCTTGACACCCTTGAGCATTTTGGGAAGTCTAACACCCGTCCTATCAGCACGCCAACACTCATAAATGAGCATCTGGTGAAACTCACCTTGCCTGAAGTCGACGTCAAGATTTACCAAAGCGCCATAGGGGCACTCATGTACCCCATGCTTGGCATGCGTCCCGACCTTGCCTACACCATTGCAGCACTTGGGCGACACACCGCAAACCCAGGCACTGACCACCAGCATGCCCTTGACAGAGCATTTCAGTATCTCCAAGCCACCAGCAAATGGCAACTCACCTTCCAGCATGGGAGCCCTGATGGAACCACTTTGCACAGTTTCGTTGACGCCGATTGGGCAAGCGATATTAATGATCGCAAGTCCATGTCTGGTTTCATCTTCATGTTGGGAGGGGGCACCGTGAGCTGGAGCTCAAAGAAGCAGGCCTCAGTTGCTCTTTTGAGCACCGAGGCCGAATACATTGCTGGGGCACATGCTACTAAGGAAGCTGTGTGGTTTAGGCTATTGCTGAGCGAGCTAGGCATTGCCACTCACCTGCTGACAGTCCTCCATATGGACAACCAATCCGTGATTGCCATCGCGTGCAACCCCAAGTTTCATGACCGGTCGAAACATATCAAGATTCATCATCACTTCTTACACTCCAAAGTCGAGGTTGGCGAGATTGAACTTGATTATGTCCCATCTAAGGACCAAGTTGCTGATGTCTTGACCAAAGGCCTTGTCCGCGAGAAGCACGAGTGTTTTTCGGAGGCCATGGGTTTGCGCAGCGTGGGTTGAGGGGGCATGTTGGAGATGAGGTGGCATGTCAACCACGACGCACACAAACGTGTGACGAGTGACTGTCACACAGTCTCGTGACTCGAGAGCGAGATTATCGCTCTCATACGCATGCTACATGATCATACTAATATACATGTCAAATTGGACAATTTTCTATTCATTTTCCCTTAGCTATGGACCTCATATATAACTACAATACACTCCTTCGTATCACCTCAGTCTTTGGTTTGAAAGACTGAGGTATGTCACTCCTTTGTATGGTTTTCCTTTACTCTTACTTACTGTGTATCTAGCCGCATTCTCACAGGTTAGCTTACATAATATCAGTCTTTGCTTCAAAAGACTGAGCCACATTCTCACACTGACGGCCTGGTTTTGGCTTTCAGGATGTCAGGCCAGGCCAAAGCCATCATGGAGCCGGCATTTTGGCCTGGCTTGGCTTGGCCTAGTACTTGGGCCTGGCTTGGTCTGGCTTATGGCCTCAGGCTGGGCCAAGCACGCCACTATCCATGTTCACTAGCAGTAATGAATTGTAGGATGACCTTCATTATACATTTTTTCTGTGAGTTCCTCTCTGACTCTGACTTGCAAGCCTGAGAGAGAGTACATCAAGAGCTGAATTGGAACTACCCCCAAATGAGTTCTGTAAAGTGAACTCAAACAATCCACTCTGCCAAGGTACTTAAAGTGCACACATGTTCCAGTGCTCATATCACATTACTTTGATGGGAAATCAATTCTTGCGATACTACTACAGCACTCAACGTCTGCTCAATTAGCTCCATTTCAGTAATTTTATCTTCTGAATATTATTCAGCCCGATTTACATGGGTGCCTAGGTACAGAAGTGGTCCTGAAAAATGAAACAAGCGCATTCACTCTCAAAATCTCAGAATTGGCCCCTTTCAAATTCCCTCTTAGATTTTCGGCCGCTCCCCCGGGTGCTCAAATTACGCCTCCCACAGATACGCCAGAAATTGCGCCCTACATTGTAGGTGCCTATTTCACCCATCTTCGTGTCAACATGAGGCTGGGGAGTATTTAAACACCCTCTGCCCGCTGCCAGTCCTCAAATTCATATCCCCTCTTCTCACCTCTGTACCCCGATGCTTATTATTCTTGCAATCCTCACAGCCACCCGCACATCCCCTCTTGGCCTACCATCATCTCCTCTCGTCTCGAGAAATATATTTCAACCACCACCCTCCTGTACTGATCCTGATGGTTGCAGGTCGCTCTGGGACATTATACGCAGCTGCGTTGTCACCATCCTCCTGTGCACATGGGCCTCTATGCACCCCAACATCCCAAATCCAGACGACCAGTGGCCAAAGGTTGCAATGCGACGTTTCGGACTTATGCTGGCTGCCCTCATCGTGCCAGAAGCAGTTGCTGGATGGGCACTGCGTCAACGACTGGTCGCCAGTAGATTAGCAAAGGAACACGAAGGCGAGTACTAAAACCTGAAGGCGAAATTAATAATGACCATTAGACATAGGAAAGGGTTGGACGACCACTCACGGTTTCTTTGCGATTATGGGTGGTTTCATGCAATACGACGGAAACAAACCCATCCGAGTGCCGTTTCCCAAAGAGCTACAATCGTATTCTCTGACGGGCAATGGCGATTTCCCAAAGATTTCGAAAGCGGAGACCGAAGACAAGAGCAAGGGGGATCTCATCTCGAAAACAGTCGTCATCTTCCAAACTGGCTGGTTTATGATGCAGTGCATCGCTCGAGCAGCTCAAGGCCTATCGATCATGCAGCTGGAGCTTATCACTGTTGCCTTTGCAACAGTCAATATCGTTGTATATGCCCTGTGGTGGGACAAGCCGCTGAATGTGGAACGAGGGGTGCGAGTATACAAGCAACGGATTACTGAAAAGCCCATTGATGATGGGGATGTCGAAGTTGAGATGGGACTTCGGGACGTACTTCGACAGGCTCTTTCTGAATTTGGAGCTGCAATTGTCGATGGGCCATTGGCTCTCACATTTCCTCAAGCGATGTGGCCACGCCGTATTTTAATTTGGCCACCCTTCATGCTCATACAAATCCTGGGTATCGGAATACAGAACCAGGGATACCAGAACGTGAAGAGGATCACCACATCTTATCCCCGCTCGTGGCCGACCCTGCGCACGAAGGTTATTGGAATGGCCTTTGTGACGGCCATCGCATTGGCCTTCGGTGGCGTTCATTGCCTTGCATTCATATGGTTTGTCACTGCCCCTTCTCTCACTATGGCAGGCCTTTGGGTTCTCGCTTCTATCGCTTCAGTTGTTGTCCCAGTTACCCTTTTCTTAACCTTTGTCTTGGCATTCCTCTGGAAACGTAAATATCCACACGCTCGGAGTCCGTGCCTTTTCAAACATATCCTGAGCCTACAATTAAGCATCTATATAGTTCATCGATTGTTGTTGCTTGTACTCCCATTCCCGGATGTGACTGATCGTAATTCGTATCCTCCTGAGGCCTACTTTGTTGTACACTGGGCTTCATACATCCCACATGTATAATTTACCCTTTACGCCCGTCATCATGCTTACCACAATACAAAGGCTCCGTAATATTTTATTGTAAGGTTTGTTGACCGTTGTCACCGTTGACACAACGGTGGGGTGTGTTACAATATATGCTGTCGTTGGAATATACTGTTACTGAACCTTAAGTTGGGCCTCGTCAGGAACTTCACGAAATTAGAGGAGAACACGACGAAGATGGAAACCGAAGTATTCTACGATGAGAAGAGTTGAAAGGTCATGTTCTCTGCGAACTGAAGAACGTCTGGAGGGTAAATTTCAGTTTTGACCTCACCCACGTTCTAAGACTCGGATGCGTAAGCAGCGTAACGAGTGCAGGAACAAATACGAAACGGTCCATGAGCAACGATGCCCGTGTTTCCCGGCCCTCCCTCCCAGAAGTGTAAGATCGATCAAAAGATTACGTGAAATGTACCCGTGTCTGACCAATGGGTCGTCGGCATATGGGAGCCCGGAGTCCATCCGAGTCAATCCCCTCAACCGCGTGCCATGGCTTAGGCACACGCCCTTGAGACCGAATAAGATTCTTATCAGTCCTCAACACGCAAGGCTATTTCTGGGCTATTCAGTCACACCCAATGGGATTTGTTCGTTCACTTACTTACCCGACATGAAGTTGACACTATAACGTACAGGCCAGACGACTGTTGTGATCTGGTGAGGTCGATGGCCCAGGCAACGACATGACGGGCGTTCACCCTTCACAGGATCCGCTATCTGGACGTACAATGAGAATGTAAATGACTCGCAACTAAAATCTCTACGCCCAGACGACGGTAATTAAGGAGCTCTGAGTGCCACTATTCTCTCTTGAATATTCACAACCAGTTTCGGTGCCCCAAGACTGGCGTCGTATGGAAGAATCTTGAGCAGCAAAGCATGGCCCAGACGTGTTTCCCATCTCTGCTGACGTCTTGGTAGTTTCGCTATCAGACCAATTATGTCGTCCTGTTCAGGAGGCACCTCATTCCAGCTTCGGAATTTCTGGCTAGCTTCATGTTCAGATGAATCCGGTGTCCAGTGATGAGTCTTCTCGCAGGGCCCGGATTCATACTCGCCGGAAGCGGGAGGGCAATGGCATGTGGTCACGTTCCGGATGATGGAGTGGAAGGTCGCCTGATTTGATCGGCGTGACAGCGAAAAGGTCAATCCCTGGCACTTTATGCTCAGATCGCCGCGTGTTCTTCACGACGTTCGAACAACCACCTCCAATTGGAAGAGTCGTACCTTGTTACGGGGCGTGGCCGGCTGCACGCCCATTAGGCTAGACCCTCCTTATCGGTGTCATGACCCTGTGCATCGACACACGCATTGCCTTGTCTAGCCTCTCTCCCTCCGTTGCGTACAATTGAAACTGAGAGGTGATGATCGAGCCCACTTGACCCTCGGTAGGGATACCCCGCCGCGCTCGAAGCCGAGTATTGGCGCCGAGGATGTAGGGGCGCCTAGCCCCTGCATTTCAACCGGTTCAAGCCAGGTTTAGATTCGTTCGAGCCACGAGGAGGACGACCTGTTGCCCGATCAGGGGGGTAGACAGCCGGTAGTCTGAGTGCTCTGGATTATCTTGAGGGATCGTGTCCGCCGGTAGCTCGATTGGAGCTTGCCACGGGTTTGCCTTAGCCCTAAGAAGACAGCAAAAAGAGTCCCTGGGCCCTGGTCTGTCGGAGTCCTCCGGGAAGTGATTGTTATGATTATTCGAATGATGCGCGCGAAGCGCAATCGGACATGTGGACCACCAGAAAGCCGAATATTGTTAAATTTGGGCAGACAATATTTCCTCGCTGAGCCTTGCAATGACCGTTGAATTCGGTTCGCTTCTCGTGCCTCGAATGTAGTGCTCGATATGGAAATTGATCGCGCAAGACCAGATTCCAGCTCCGCTAATTGCTCTTAACGTAAGCATTCATTTCGTTCTCCTTGGCTTCCACCTACTTCTCGTCTCTCGTTGGAACAAATCTAGCTCTGTAAGCCTCCAACAGGGCTGTCTAGGGGATACTTTCCGGACTACGATGCACGTCGTCACGGTTTACTCTGATTGGTTAGGGCAATCACTTATTAGCGCCCGTCTGACAGGCGTCGCTGATTGTTATGTTCACGGCGGCGGCGAGCCCCTTGCACATGCCCATATCCGCGCTGCATGAGGCATATCATATCACATCTATGCCAACGCTATTTAGGTAGTCCTCTCTCAATGGTTAAGCTCGGGCCGTACTTGACCCTGTTCCCTATTCCCTCTTGTCCACGCCCCCAACCGCGAAACTCTCAACGATCATGCCTCAGAGGCGCATAGGGTTCCTCAGCCAGCTAGTTCCTCCAAAGCCAGATTGGACGGTGGACAAGGTTCCCGATCAGACCGGTAAGGTCGTCATAATCACAGGTGGCCATCGTGGCATAGGGAAGGAGACCGCGCGGGTGAGGCCACACCGCTCCCGCCCCGCGGGGTTATGTGCTTCTCGCTGATCTGACCTTTCCATAGGTCTTGCTCTCAAAGGGTGCCAAAGTGTATATTGCCACGCAGTTTAAGGAGAAAGCAGAAACCGCGATCGAGGACTTGAAGATTGATACGCAGAGGGAGACCGTTTTCCACCTCAACCTTGATCTGGCGGACCTCGATTCCATCAAGGCCGCCGTAGAAGAGTTCACCGGTAAGGAAAAGGTGCTTCATGCTCTCTACAACAACGAGTAAGCCTCATCTGCGCTCGCCTCGAAATACTCTGACTAATGCGACGCAGTTCTGTCTCGTACGCGCCAACCAATCGGGTGACATGTCAAGGTTATGACTTAGGATTCGGGTGTAACGTATTAGGTACGAAACGATATAACTTTGCAAACCAGCATCGCATCCTCATCCATGCACCTCCAGGGCACTTTTATCTCACAAAGTTGCTCCTCCCTCGTCTCAAAGATACTGTCACGACGTCGCCACCCGGAACAGTGCGTGTCGTCAATGTAAGCTCCATCGTGCACTATATGGCACCCTCAGAGGGTATCCGATGGTCCACGCTCGATGTGGGAGATGGCGCGCTTGCTGCCCGCAAGAAGCTCGGCATGGCCAGGCTATATGCCCAGAGTCGATTGGTAATGTCCCATATTTTTCTTATGGCGGATGCGACGAGATTGTTTATCGGCTTTAGGGAAACATTCTATTCTCAAATGAACTCCACCGACAACACGGAGAGGAAGGGAATGGGATTGTGTCCATCTCGCTCTTCCCGGGAGCCATCAACGCGGACATCGCGGGTTCCACGGGTTCTATTTTTCGCCGGATCAGGAAGATGGTCGGGGCGCTTGTCTGCTTCATAATCTCGGGTGGAGACTTGGAAGATCTCGCGGAAGGGCATCACCCCACGCTCGCTCCCGTGCGAGAAGCGCACGACGATGGCGTTCGTGCCATCAATACCGTACGAAATGCTGGCCCTGAGGACGTCATAGCTGCAGCGGACGATCTTCTATCCGAGGGCCAAAATGCGTCCTACCTTGCGCTTACCTCCTTATACGCTGGCACCGAACCCACTGCGTGCAAGTATAGCGGCAAGGTAGGTTATCCCAGCCTCTAAATTCGCCTCATTTCGCTGCCGATTGACCCATCAAACTCCTTTTTCAGTATCTCGCTCCCTGGGCGCGCCCCTCACTTCCGGATAGGAAGGCGCTAAAGATCGACCTCGCGAGGAAGCTATGGGCTTGGTGTGAAGAACAGGTCAAAGAGAGAGACGTCAAAGAAAAGGGCGTAAAGGAGAAAGACGTTAAGGACGAAGACACCAAGGAGAAAGCTACCAAGGACACGGACATCAAGATCAAAGAGATCGATGTCCAGGACGAAGACACGAAGGATAAGGGCATCAAAGAGGAAGATGCCAAGGACGGAGATACAGAGGAGAAAGACGTCAAGGAGAAAGACGCCAAAGACGAGGATACCAAGGGCAAAGACGTCCAAACCGAGGATGTCAAGGAGAAGGCGTGATTCCAAGCCCGTTCTATCCGTAAACCTTTTCGCTCAATGGTTGTACTTCAATCACCTTTTTTCCGGATCATGTAGGATGGTTCCTACCACGCTCAGACACGCGACTATCACGTTTTTATGTATGTACAAGCAGTGTATACCTAGGTATTGTTACTGTTCTCCACTGTCGCCGTTGCACTTGGACGATGCCGGCATATAGCCTGTTGTCTACAACTAATGTCTGTCCTAATAGTCATATCCTGATATTCCAACCTATCATATGCGTCACCGAGACGCAGAGGGCAGAGTGTTACATGTTACATCCTCATTGCCAGTGCTGTGGCCCCGTGTTCGTTGCACGAGTAATAACCCTAGTGTAAAGCGTAGCATTCCTCCGTTCTCCATTCTCCCAGACACCCAGCTTCCAGGGCTTCTATATCGATCTGAATGATTGACATCAGTTCCAAACTTTGTCAGTAAGTTTCTCCTGCAAATGCTGGACCTGTGGCCAGGTCTGCGCTGACCTTTAATTTATCAATCTCCGACTGAGAGTTACGTTATCCGAGGGTCGCCCATGTGCGATCTCATCTCATGCGTCTTACTCCTTTGAAATGGCAGCACATTAGGCACGGGAGGATGAGACCCGTACAGGCGCTCAAGTCCATGTTCTTCTATAGTACGACCTCTAGCCTCATGTGAGGGTCGACAACAAAGTGACCGCTGTTCAACTGTACGTGCTCACTTACTCGTTCTATCCAATTGCGATTTAGCGCCGTC
The DNA here is from genome assembly GCA_022376545.1 of Russula dissimulans. Taxonomy (NCBI): domain Eukaryota; kingdom Fungi; phylum Basidiomycota; class Agaricomycetes; order Russulales; family Russulaceae; genus Russula; species Russula dissimulans. Next base: position 127,939 of record WTXJ01000031.1, read on the forward strand.
TTTATAGAAGTAATTCTCCGTGGCTTTCCGTCTTATCATAAAACATGTAGTTGCTCCACTTCTAGAAGGATTCCGGAAGTTCAACCTCGCAGTGACTTCATCCGAGTAAGTCACTCCAAAGGTTGAGCGAGAAAGATTGGACTTCAGGATGAGTCGCCTCGAAGGCCAATCTTCCCCGATTGCTTGCAAGCAAGTGTTGAGTACAGTACACAACGACGAGATATTTGCCCTTATTCGGTTGCTTTTGAGGGGACCTCTCCAATTGCCTCGCGTTTGCCACTGCGCATCTGCGCGGCGACATTTCCTCAGAGCCCGAGTCCTCGAAGAGCCGCCGGTCTCCTACGATCATGTCATGCCGCGGCAGCAACTCATTTATTCTCCGCCGCAGCCCACCAACTCACAGTTGCCACAGATTCTCACTCAGGACATGATCTCTACGCTGCTCACTCGGTGCGCCGCCCAGTCGGACGAGCAGCATTGCGTTTTCGCATTGGAAATATGAGGGTGACAACATTGATGAGAGTGGCGATGGTCTGCATGAAGCTGAGCTGACTTGCCGATCAATGAACGGCCGCAGACGTATACGGAGTCGCGCGAGCGAGCAAAGCACCACCAATGACGACGTCACCCATCGCCCTCCGCTGCTCGAGTTTTCAGAAAGGTCGCCTTGGGCCTCATCGAGGGCGTTGCGTATCTTCACGAGCACTGGCATCGCCCACAGGGACATTATCAAGCCCGAGAACCTTCTCATCGACCACGACTTTTGCGTGAAAATGATCTACCCTAAATATCGCTATCCGGGTAGAACGAGGACGAAGAGACCTACGGCGAGGCATTGGATGACCCGCACCTGAGGTCAAGAAGAACTCGTCAAGGTACAGTCCGAGGCTGACCCCACGCAGTGGCCTTGGTTGCGCACTTGGCCTGATGTACCGTTCATGAACGTGGCTAGCATACGGAAAGTCAGCGCATACGGAAAGTCAGCGAGACAAGACTCGGGAGCCTTCGCAGAAAGACACAACACGAGACGACGGCCCAAAGGCGAAGAAGAGGAGATCTACCGTGTTGGATGAGACCTGACTGTCAGTTTGTTTGGATGACAGCTCTAAGCTTTTGTCTACCAGTGCTAGTCATGTTCTGATTCGGTCTGATATCGCTCCATGGCCCGCTATGACTGCTCTGGGATCTGTTCGTCGCATGACGACGACGATAGACATGGCTGGCTTGAACTGTCTGATTACGGCTGTGGATCGACCTGCTCTGGACATACTGCATATAACCCTAATGCAAGTCGGACCGCGAATGATCCCAGGAAGACGTTCTCGCTCGCCTATGGAGATGGTTCGATCGTCAATGGCGAGCAATATACCGATGCTGTTAGCATTGCCGGCCTAAGTGTATGATGAATCAACCTTTACATCCTCGCGCTGACCTACCAAACCAAGGTTAAATCACAGACACTGGGAGCCGCAACTGAGGGCTTTGCAAGCACCCAATTCCCAGCAGATGGTCTGATGGGCATGGAGTTCCAGTCCATATATGGACCATATCGAATTATAACGCATCCCCGCTATTCCAGACTCTCATCTCCGAGGTCGCCGTGACCTCTCCAGTCTTCGGTTTCAAGCTTGCTACTTCCGGTTCTGAACTCTTCCTTGGTGGAACAAACCGTGCTCTTTATACTGGCGACTTCACCTGGGTCCCTTTGACCCATAATGTATGTGATGACTCGAAGCATTGATCCCCTGCCGATACTGATATACTCTCTGTTGCTGGAGCTACTAGGAAGCGTCCTTTAATGGCATCTCCGTGAATAGGAAAAGAAAACTGTAGTAGGGAACGCAGTTGCGATCTACGACACTGGAACTACCCAGATCGTTGGCGACTCTGCGGGCATTGCAAAACTTTTCAACTCGATTAGCGGTGCACAGTCGGCATCCCAATTATGGACCTGGCGTCTACACCAGTGCGTTGACCAGTGTCGCTAGTCGTCTAAAACACGTTGTTTATTTTGTACATCTCAGTCCCTTGCCATTTCAACACTCCTATCTCTATCGACGTTGGGGGAAAGACCGTCAGCCCCTTGTAAGGCGAGCTGCGTAGTTGATCGCGGAAACCGCGGAATTGTGGGGGTATTGGCCGACGCCGACTCGATCCCCACGTCGACGCCCGTCACTGCCCTTCGCCTCGCTAGCTCGTTATCGCCTCGTTCCCGCGCTCATATCCCTTTCATCGCCTTTGTCTTCGACCGCACGCCACAGCTCCCTCGACGCCCAACCACCTTTATTCTCGACTCCACGACGCAACGCCCACGACGCCCACTTGCCCATCAGAGGGCCTCGCCTCAACCTCGCGGCCACACCTGTGCCTTCGCGCCGACACGCTGGGCCACCCCTGCCAGACTCGTTCCATTGCATTTCGGTTTCGTGCCTCGGTTTCGTGTTCTCCCTTGATAAGATCTCACTATATGCTACTACTTAATCCTTTCACCAGCCTCATTTCCCTTTGATGTCCCTTTGACTCCTTTGTTTCCTTAGACTCCTCAAAGCTCGTTCATCGCCTCGATCATTAGACTCAGAAAAACCTACGATTACCGCGGCAGTTTACCTTACTTACAGATTGCTACTTTAGACAACAATCCACTGTGCGTCGGACAGTACTTAAGGCTTGGTTTCAGGGCTCCAAAATGTAACTTTCCCCCCGCGTTTTCTCTTCTAATATCCCTGCGTGCCCTCAAGAAGTTTCGCCTTCGTCCTGCGGCCTCTCCTTTCCCTCGTTTCTGCTCGACTTCGGCGCCGATCGCGAGCTACCGGGCCCGTCCGCGTCTTAGTCGTCTTCGTGCTTGCTTACTCGCCCTGTCTCCCCCGTCTTTCCCCGCCTCGAACCACTTCACGAACTCGCGGGCTGGACACGTTCCCGTCCGTTCACCCTGCTTCGTTCAATCTTGGACCTGTCGCCGAGGGTTCTGATACTTGCATGGCTGGCGCGGTGGCAGACCAGAGTCTGAGTGGGGGTAAGTTGGATTCGTGCCTTTCTCTATAAACAAAGCTGACTGCGACGTAAGGGTTCTAGATTCTCGGGGATGTCTTCCTACAGAACGTCTACACCGCACGGGATGTCGGCAATGGGTGCATTGGTTTTGCTACCTTTGTTTGATTTGAACTCAGAATGCCATCTCAGGGTCCATCAGGTATGACCTTTATGCTTACAGAGGCCTATCTAGGCACTGTAGCTAGTCAAGGTCGCGTAGGCAAATGCTCAATATGTATACTTTGTATTAGAACATTGGAATACATAGGTGGATTTAGGATGCCCTAGGACGCCTTAGGACGCATTAGGTCCGAACTTTGTGTGCTTGTTAGGCATCGGTAGGTCTCAGAATAAGAGACTTTTAGGTATTGGTTTTATCACACTCAGGCATTGGTAATTGAACAGAAAACACCTTGGGCATTGACAGAAAACACGCTCACATTGTATGTACAATTAGATATACTCGTTTTGTAGTCCCAGTGCAAGACATTTGACTCTGGTATCTGGCTTCAGTGGCTTGGAAGTATAAAACATCTTACATTTGTTACTAAATTGCCCTCCTTTGTTTTTGACATATTCGTTTGCGACGCAAATCACCTTCCTTCGTTACTACAGCCATACTCCTTTACAATGTATCTGGAACGGGCACTCAGAGTTCAGTTAAAGGAACCTGTCGATTAAGAGGTTACATCATTGGACAGTGACGATTTCGAGGCTGCGGATCAAGTGAACCACCTACCCGCTCGATGGCCTTCTTGATTTCTGCTCCAAAAATTCTGCTGAATTCGAGCATACCTCGTCGAATGCCCATTGGACACCCCCTGCAGTTGTAGTCTTTTAGTACAAAGTCCTCGGCAATGACCACATCCGCAGTTGGGTGATGCGCAAGGACGACTGCAGAACGATGCAAGTAATTCCATAAACACCGGGGGCCACTTGTCTGTGGATTTTTGCTCAGGCGGCCTCCTGAAAGATTATAGGTGGGCGAGGGTGTGAAATCCCATGTGTTGCATACTGTGCAGGAATCCACCATATCGTGTGTCATGAATGCAGTGTTGTGAATCCGGACTGGAAACCAGGTGCGTTGTGATACAACTGCACTCGCTGCCTGACCACATGCAACGTGATACCTGAGGAGCCCCAACTCCGCAGGTGCGTATTGCACGTGCTGAGACAGTAGTTGGGAAATTTGGAGATCCAGGGATGATAAGGCTGCCTTTTCCACAATACCCTTGTATCCGAATTTATTGGCAATGGCATAAACGCCGACAGGGTCGCGATTGATAGCATCCATAAGATAGCGCGTAATGTCTTGTTCTAACGCATCGACTTGGTATTTGTGCGCAAACTCAGCGAGCATGAGTATCTGGCGCAACTCAACTACCTCGGGCAATCGCACGGGATAGAGATGACGCAAGGAAAGGTCAAGCATTTCCGAACCTTCGGGAAGAGCAACCACCTGGATCTCGTGAGTTTTCCGGGATGTCGGTAGGGGAATGCTGAGCATGTCAGCGAAGACGGGCGAAGCGATGGAGAGGATGAATTTAGAGACGCGGAAGTGTACTGGAACTTCGTCGTTGGATTGCAGAATCAGGTCTGCCCGTGCGTCGTCGAAAGGAACTGGCGCCAGTTTCTCTTCAGGTATTGAAGGTCCCGTAGACATGATGAACTTGAAGAGAGAGAGATTATGATTATGACCCCTATTTATACATGTCTAACCACTTACAAATCAGAAAAATGGAGAGACGCCACAAAGCAAAGACATGCAGCAGGTGCTGTCAAACTTTGTTACTGAATTGACAGAAAATGACGTGCATGGTGACAGGTTGCCACATTGCTCAAAAAGCAGTCGGTCAGGGACTGCCACCCGACAGACAATTCGCGGCCCGCCGCTGTGTTCCTCGTGCAAGTAATTAGATTTGTAATGACAAAAGAATACACGAATAGACTACATGGTAGTTTCGACTTCGCCGCCTTCGACTGGCTTTCCTACATGAATTCCGAACGACATAGAGGACAGCTCGACGAGTGACTTGTGTTGAACCACTAATTCAACCTTGAGCCAAAGCGTCGCCAAGGATCTCAGTGACACATACCTTGTACAAACACGCAGCATGGAAACGATTTTTGCACGTCTTGCATGGCTTTTTGGGGAGAGATCCATCGGTGACATTGATGATTCTCGAATAATCGTCAGCCCTCACGCTCTCACAAGAGCAGTGCAACGGAATACTTACGAGTAGCAGATCGCACACTCCGTCTGACCATCAAAGTGTAACATAACGTTTTTCTTGAAAAGGCTGATCGCATCAACAACGCGCCCGTTCTGACAGACGTTGTGAGTGGTGGTAGATGACACGTTGAGGTACGCGTACCTGAGACCAAACTATTTGCTGAACAACCAGAAGCCAGCTTCGCCAACGGTTCTCTGGGACACCTATTATTTTCGAATCCTTGACCACGATCCGTTGCAAGGGCCAGTCGTTTGGGATTTTCAATGTGAGCTCGAGCTGGTGTTCGTCGATATTGTACGCCGCGGTGACCTCATTGACAGCGCTCGCCACTTTGACGGTGAAGTTTTCAGCGTTGAGTTCTTCGAGGCCCTCTGGGCTCTTGATGTGGGTTAGTTCGGTAGAGATGATGACAGGGGAGAAGTGCGCGGCCGTATAGTTTGTAACCGACGTAGACAGGTTTTTGTCTCTGCAATCTACTAGCCACGAACGCACGAGGGAAGGTATGGTCAAGAGAGCTCGATAATAGACGTGAGCGGCGAGGAGGTGTGTGCTCAAAGAGTTGTCCGGGTCATATACTGACGAATTATGAGTATCCTTTCTCTAGGACAGATGTCATCTTACGCTCAATGAAGAACTGGTCTATCGACCATACGTCTAGCTTGATTGCTTTGCCAACGCCTCCATACAACTGGAGTAGATTAAGGACCAGCGGGATTAAATGTGTGGACACTAGGCCAAGTTCCTGTAGGTGTTCTGAATATCCCGATTTGACCTTCATTGACTGCGAAGAGGCTCGAATTGTTGAGACGGCGACCGAAAATAAGTACTCACAGCATTTGTATACAGATCCAGGACGATCATCCAGCCAAGCAAGGTCCCGAGCGTTCTCTGCAGCGGGATTTATAGAGGTTGACTCAAACAAACTTCCATGACGTACCGAGCTTGAGTCTTCCTCAATATCGATGATGTCGAGGGATTGTTGGAGTAAGGACACTAGCTCCCAGGGCAACAGGGACTTAACAACGGACTCCGTGTCCACACCCGCTTCGATCACCAGATATTCTGTACGTTTGCGTGCCGCCTCCCGCAACAGCTTATAGGCCATCTGTTGCACAGATGTGGAAGGGTCAAACAGCAGGTGCGACATCTGCATGGCATCCAGCGGAATGGTCAGCACGGAATGTCAGAACGTGAGTTAAGACTCGCCTTGGATAAGGTGGTGTGGTCCATCAAAGACGGAGGTAAATCCTGCACGATGGATAGGGCCGCCTCTCGACATACTGTCCGAGGGATTGATGCAGGCACAGACTCTGAGGAAAGTGTAAGGTGGGGAAGGTTACGGATGAAAACGAGCACATACTTGGTTCTGACGCGACGATATCCCTGAGGAGGGTGAAAATTGTCATCTCGCGTTGCTTCCAATCTGCACGTAGTGCTTTGTTATACAGTGCCTGGTCTTGAATCACTTGAATGAGCCTGATCGTCCTCCATAGAATCATGAGGTTCGTGTCATCATCAAATGAGGCATTCTACGTAAATCAGCGTCAGCCATGCATCAGTAATAGCATCATAGATCAGCAAACCTCGAGATTGTTCTCGATCAAATCGAAAATAAAGTCCCAATGTGAACCCGAGACATTCTGCAGGATCGGGACCAAATGGAAAAACACATTCGTGATCTCACTCTCGACGTCCTCGTCAATGTTCATATCCGACGCGATCCAACCCTGGCATGCTTTCACAAAGTTCACCGCGCGTTGTTGAGGCAAGAACACCACGTCTGAATCCGGATCCGGCGCCACGGCACTGAGACGACGTAACAACAGTAGCCCATCTGTGTTGGCTTTGCTTGCGGGGATACCTAGTATTCCAGCCGCAAGCTCATTGCGGTATCGATCGAGACCAGGTGGCTCGGACCCAGATTGCGAAACACAGAGAACAATGGCAAGGGAAATCTCAGAAGCTTCCTCAATCGGTTAGATAAAGGCTCGCATTCGCAAAAATATGGACTTACAATTCCTTTCTAACCTGCGGGCCAGCAACAACCACCGGTCGGCTTCCTCTCTCGACGCATCACGTAAAACATGCTGAAGCACGGTATAAACTATCCGGGAATGCAGACTATCGTCTTCATCTTGTGCGAATTCGATCAGATCCACGGCGAAAGCTCCCAGGCCCTCCAACGAGCTGTTCCGTTTTCCGTTGAGCAAGGACGTGACAACATTTACATGCCAGTTATCATCTGCACTGGCCGTGGTCAGAAGGTATGCCGTCAGCTGCTGTATCTTGACTATAACGTCTTGCAGCACATCTTTCGCTACTGTCCGAGAAAATGCCGGATTAGGCAAAGACGGCACCTCAAGAAGTTCTTCTGCATAAATCGCAAGCGCGAGGAAATGTCGCAGCGCCCATAGGTTCGCCCGCGCTAGGTCCCTGTTTTCCGTGTACGAGTATAGCAATGCCATCACCCCACGCGCATATACCCCGAGTCCTTGTTGATCGGCTTCACAGTCAGGTCCTTCTACGGCATCGAACGATGACGGCGGTGGAACAAGAGGGTGAATGATCGCCAGACTTGGTATCGCTGGATCTAGCCGAAGGTTGGACAGCAGATCATCGAGGTCTCTGCTCGTAGGGAGTAGGTCGTCCAGTCCAACGAGTTTCTCAAGGCCACCAGCTGCCGTAGCGTGCAAGATATCCAGGGGGCTTTCCATAGCATGAGGACTAGATACATGTCGCAGGAAGTGGATAATTGGAGCATACCTTACGAGTATAGAAGTATGAAAGACGGCATCTTGCAAGCGTGCGCAGATAGCCGCGCCTATGTCCTGTTGCAAACTTGCAGACGCGCTCGCCAACCAAGATGACCAAATCTTCTGCGCTGCGGGGATATCAGGAACCGACAACGCCCTTGGCAGTAAAAATGCTAGAGCGAAAACGTCTAAAACGAGCGAAAAGACAAGGCTGTCGGGGTTAGCAGGCCAGGATCGGGTCTCAAGGCAAACGGCGATGACGTCGACCAACACGTCCAGTTTATCTACATCCTCGTCCTCTCCATGAAGAATACGGGAGAGGTCTTCACCAAAAGTGGCGACCACCTGTTGAAACAATGTGTTGAACGATTCGTCCGTCACGAAGTAGCCTTCGGGTCTCGTCAGACACTCGGATCAATCAGATACTTGAGCGCACCTGAATGTCGGATGACACGCAGAAGCAGAGGCAGCGCATCTAGGTTCGCAGAGCTCGTCGCATCGGAGAACAAGGCACCAATCGACCTGTCAAATTCATTCTGAGCGGGCTCCAAGTGGCCAGGAAGAGCTCGCCGCTCCGCTGCGTCTAAAAGGTGTGGAAGTACGGTGTAGATGGCCTGTGATGGCAGCGATTGGAGGAGGGAGCGCCAAAGCTTGAGCGTGACTACGGAATCACCACGACGCGATAGGTAGGTCGTCAGAAGTCTGGGCGACACATTCAATATCTTGCTAGCGTGCTCTAGAATTGTCCTATCTAGCGCCTAAGCAGAAGGTGGATGTCAACATATCGAGGGGTGGTCAGAAACGAAGGCCTCACCTCGCCTTGGTCAACCCCTGAGAAAAGTTTGTCCCCAAAGGTGTCAATCAGATTGAGTAATAGATCGAGTATACGGCATGTGTCGTCATTCTGTGTCTGCGAGAGAAGCGCGTCCCGACTTTGCTCAAATACTCCTCCCGCGATTCGTAGGAAAAGTTCGTCTGCGACTGAACGTGGATGGCTCCCGTCCACGAAAACAGTAAGGAAAGCCTTGAGTAAGGGGAGAAGAAACTGTGTATTCGACGCGTCCGAACAGGAATGCATCTTCATCACAGGAGCAAGAGCGTCCCAAGCTTCATCAAATAGACCTGCACCGAAACCCGTTTCAGCATCTCAAGAAATTAGAAGTATACCAAAAATACCGGTGTCGATCTCGTTCAGCCGGACCAGGCTCTTTGCGACCAATTCGCCCGCCACACGCTCCTCGACTCTTAATCTCCTCGATGTATATTCCTCCCATACCCTTGTGTACTGCACACGCACAAGTGTCGTCTCTGCACCGTCTTTGTAAACACTGTTGCCCGCCTCCGCGCGTGCGCTGCGCATGCGCCGCACCACAAACGCCGTGCACTCAAGTAGAGCGTCAAGAAACGCGGCAGACTTGGCCGTGCGATCTAGGGCACTAAGGGCGTGCCCATCGACGGCAGCCCAGAATGAAGAAAAGAACGGACTGGCAGGGACGTCCGAATCTGAGTGGAGTAACATCTGTGCGGCCAGAGTCAAGATAATAGAACAGGAGAGTAGAATGGGCAGGCACGAACGGAAGATGGGATCGAGGAAAGGATGAGTATAACTGCTGGATAGCCTTGCAGTGGCGAGCCACCACAACCAAGTTCCAGGAACTGCAGAAAGTCCACGAAACCGGGTGATCGCCTATCGTTTGCAAAGGGTGCGGAATCAGTTTGTGCTTTTGGTTCTTCTTCCGCATCGGAGCCATCCCCTTCCTCGTCAGATTCGCTCTCATTTGCTTTGTCCAGTTGGAAGGTAGCATCAGTCTCCCAAACGCGGGGGAAATCTGAAAACGCAATGAGCGCTCTCACGATGACATAGCACAGGCGGCAGCGTACTCTTGAGAAACTTTAGCCATGGCCGCCACATTACTCCCCTGACTTGTACGCTCGGCTCTGCGAAAGACGAGCGCAGAACCGCGACGCTGAGTATGGGAACCAAGCCAGCAACCTCATCTATACACCCCCGCATGGTCCATCAGCTAGCAGTGCCCATGAGAGGGGATGGCGTACCTGGCCAGTTCTCCAACAACGCTTGAAGTAGAGCCCATGCATGGCTTCGAACGCCGGGTTGTGAATACCCGAAACTTTCAACGTCCGCGAAAGGACATGTTTGCGCATGACAAAGAGAGCTCCATAACCGCGCATCGGAGAGTATGTCAAGCACATCCCCGAGCGACTTGGATCCGGATTTCTGTGAGCGAACGTCTACCGCCCACCGTTGAGAAAGCGGACTCTGAGACGAACATAACGCATACGTACCCAGAGTCCACTGAAGCGCCCCAAGAGCACCGCTACGTAGCCTCCCTTTTCGGTCCGCCTCGCTCTCCTCCTCACTCTCGCCCGTCTTCACGCGTACCGCCGGTTCGGTGTCCGCCCTCCGAGTCTGCACAAGTGAAGCCGGCACCGGCCTCCCGCGCACGATCTTCGGCACTGAGATGTCAACGGGCACCTGCACCGGATTCAAGAACGCGTGCAAAGCGAGCGGCTCGAGCAACGCGCGCTGCACAAACGTCAAGAGCCCAGTCATCTGCGCGGCGTCCAGCAGAAGTTTCCCATCATCTTCTCTCCTTTCGTCCGCTCTCGGGGAGACGGAACCCGCGCCGGTGATCGCGCCTGCGTGTGGGTCTGATTCTGCAGGGGGGAGGGAGACGTGCGCATCCCAGGAGCGCTGGGCAACGAGCGCAACTTGTCGCTCGGGATCACGCGTAGCCATGCACCAGCTGCCGAGTACGCACTCGACCTGCTCCGCAGACGCGACCTCGCGAATGTAGAAGAAAATCTGCTCGCGCAGCAGGTCAGCGCGGAGGAACTCTGCGTGGGCGGCGAGGGCGAGGTTGCGCAGGCGTCGGGACGGATGTAGGAAAAGCGCCGGCACATGGTGCATCTAGTTTGTGTTGGTGTGAGCACGAGCTCATATCACCGAATGACTCACGTACCCAGACCGGCAGCGAGATCGTGAGCGCCTGTAGCCGCGCGGGACCCTCCGCGTCTTGACGGTCGTCGTCGTCGTCGTCATCATCATCATCATTTAGGAAGATATGTGCACGGTCAATCCACGCCGTGCGCAGCTCCTCGAGAGCCTTTCCCTTCGTCACCACGTCCTTCTTGCTCAGGCCACGCCAGACGAGGAGCAGTTCCGCCGGCAAGCGCTGCGCGAGTCCGAGAGTATCGATCGGGTCCTGCTGTACAGGTTGGGGCTTGACTGGTGGGATGTACGCCTTCTTTCGCGGTGGCTCCTTGTTCTTGCCCTTGTCTTTTCCCTTGGGCTTCTTCTCCTTGGGCAAGATCGACGCGTCGGTCGTTGGAGTAGCCTTGCCTGCAGCCTTGCGTGCGTGTTTGCTGCGTGTAGCGGAAGACGCGGAAGACTTAGATGCACTCTTAGCCATATAACCCGCCGCTAAGAAAGATTAGAATGAAGTTGGTGGAGTGGAGATGAGTGGTCAAGGGCGTCCGAGTCCAAGTCATGATCAGATATTTGTGCTGAGTAAGCAGCCTCACATCTTATCGGCAGTGTACATGTGTCATATATAGATAATCTTCTTGGTCTCTACCATCCATCCGGGTAGCGAAAGTGGTATACAGTTGTCATCAAAAAGGAACAAGACATGGAACGTTTAGATTCGTGATCAAATGACCGCTCAGGCGAGTCTCACAGAACGTAAGTTTTGTCGCAGCACGATGTCTCGGACTAAAAGTCGATCAGGGAAGCCAGGTGTGAGACGGGTAGGTAAGAACGTACCACTCGCAAGGATGCCTGCCGTTGTCGTCATTTCCTGCGAGTCTCGATCAACAAAAAATGTCTTGAGGCGGTCAAGAAAAAATCTTACAGTGATAGAAGTACAGTAACCATAGAATTTCCTGGGCGCAGGAGAATACGTTCTTTGTATCGCGCTAAATTTCCCGCGGAAGTCTGGTGATCCCGACGAATCAAACGTTGAGACACAACATGGTAGGAAGCAAGCGACACACATTTAGAAGCGGTCTCCATATCGTTAGGCCGATCATCGTAGCTCTTCACGTATCGTGAGAGGCGAACGCCGGACTCGAGTTTGCGTTTGAGAATATCGCACTTGTTGAGGAACAGCACGAGGTCGACCTTTGCCAGCAGCTTGTTTTGGCAGATTCCCTTCCACAATAGTACGGAATCTTCCTAAAGAGGGATCGATATGTAGCCCAACAAATTGATCAGATAGAGGAGTGCGTACGAGACGGTTCACCGTGGGGTCTTCAGTCAAGACTTGGTCAAACGCCGATATGGGCGCCAGAAAAATGATAGCGTCCACTGCAAGCTTCGTCAATATGGAGCGGAAAGGCCACGTGCATCACCTCTCGGTCAACACACTTACCATTATCGAAGAAAGGAACCCATGTCGCTATACATTCCCGCCGCATGGAAAGAAGCGTAAAATGTAAGAGATCACGGCAACCCGATGGAGGGATGGCAGCTACATACGCCGCTGGAGCCGCGTTGTCAGCAGCGTTGTTCACGGAGGCCAGAATGGGCATGCAAGCGCACTTGAAACCGAGATCCACCGACATCTACAACTCGCCACTGTGATCCTCGCTGATCTCCCGCTTCCATCTCGAACTTGTGCTCTGAAACGCCAATTGTCTTCAATCTCGCCCTGAGTACGTCATCTGCGCACCCAAACGAAATAAAACATCATCCGAGATCGGGAAGAATGACGCGCACCATCGGTAGGGACGTAATTGTATCCGGTCACGCGATCCAAATCATTCAAAAAACTACAACACAAGAAACTCGATCAGTTTCATCGACTCGCGGTGGCAGCGGCGACCACACCGGATCTCGTGTGGGCCAAAGGAGAGGGAAAACATGACGAAAACACTCACAAGCCGCTCTCCTCCTCAGGCCGTACGCGGCGGAGCGCCAAGATCTCGCGCACACGCATGCTCGCCCATAACCGCGTCAGGTCAAATCGGCACTCGAACAGCGCCCGCTGGGCCTCGTCCGCCACCTCAGCCCCAACCGCGCTTGCAGGGCGCGCGCCAGCGCCGCCAGAGCGCCACCTCCCGGGGCGCACAAATATTTCCTTCACATGACCGAGGGCAGAAGTCGGTAAACCTGCGAGACCGGTTCCGAGGTCGGCCGGCTCATCTTCCGAGGGTGGAACGAGGAGCTCCTTGAGCACAGCCTCGACGCGATGAAGAGGTTCGAGGCGCTGCGAGATCTCATCAAGCACAGCATCCTCGCGAGCGTCTTCCTCGGAATGTATGTCCGCGTAGAGCGAAGCTGTAGAAGCGTCTCCGGGTCGCTCGTCCTCGTCGTAATCGAAGTCGGACAGGTTGTCCGCCCTGCCCTTGCCCTTGCCTCTTCGCTCCGTCCGTACTGAAGTGACATGTGAACGTGAGTCCCAGCGAGAACCGGAGAATGAGCGTGCGCGGGCGCGGGAAGCCATCCGGTAATAAGCGGAAAGCGCGGCGAGAATTGTGCGCACGGAACGAATGACATTCAACTGGATGACGACGCGCCAGTGTATTCGCTCCTCGCGGAATGCCGTAGGCGTATAGATACGTTGGAACTCTGAACATAACAGGTAGATATCACGCAGGCGCACAGGCGCGCGAGAGGGCAGCACTCACGGCGCAGTGTCGTGGACTTGCCTGAAAGGACGGCTAGACATTAGTGGATGAAAGGGAAGGGAGGGACGATACGCACCGGACTCGCTTTGACCCAGAAGGAGCACACGAACGATTTTATTCTTTTTATTAGCCTGCCGTTCGCTACGGATAGATTCGTCTATTGCCCGAGAGACGCGGAGAGCTTCTTCTTCGCGGGCAATACGAATGTTCCTTGCTTCTGGCGACTCATCCGGAGGAGGGACGAGGACGGCAGCGAGGGGGTCATTGTCATCTGTGCGTGAGCGCATGGGACGAGATAAGTGGTATACAGCGAGGGCAGAATGATGATGGACCCGAACATACATAAACCATCAACTTGCGCGGAGAGCGAATTTCCCCGCTGCCGTTTTTGTCCCTCACTACGGCATCCATAAAGATTACATCAAAAAGTCACACATTTTAAGTAACACAAAGAAATAAAAATGTTGATTGACCCCGCCGGCGGAGCATCGTTGGTTGACAAGTGAAGCATGCATGTCCATCTTTGGAAATACTCCCTGGTGCCTGATCGAGATCGCCAAACTATCGGGCCAGGGGCATCCCAGGCACCGAGAACCCAACACTGGCAACTCGCAACCACACCGCTATACAAAGCCGAATCTTTCGGACGGTCCCTCCCATAACTCAGGGTAAATATGAAGCCAAATCTATCCCTTCTTTACAATCACCTATTTCGGCGTGTACGCGCACCCCGCTCATCCCGGGATCTCTCTCGACGATTCCAATTATCCCCCGAGTCGCTGCGCTCCGGCTGCACCCTATTATTAGGGTACCCCATATGTTAAGTTAGACGCCCCTTACCTCCATGTGTATCATCTCCACTGTCCACCTGCCTACTTCTCACAAAGTAGGATACCGCTTTGCGCCATAGGCACGCCGGTGCCCCTGACTATCTTCCGGACCAGCGCGCGATGATGCATGAGCTGGCCGAGGCCCGCCATTGTTCCCCCCTTACGACCATCACCACTTATTCCGTACCTCGCGTGCCGGTACGGTATCCCAGGGTATCCCTCGATTCCGGTCATGCGGACCCGGAATCGCCTGCAGGCAGTGGTGACCCCTTCCAGAAACAACTCGAATGAAGTGAACACCAGACACCGTCCCAGGAAGCCCAGCTCTTACCTCACTCGGCCCGTCCGCTCCGTCTATTCATAGTGCATGGACCTTTCCAACTGCTCCCGCATCCGCTCCTTTTCGCTCCGTTGAAACTGCGTCACGAGTGAGTGCCCTCATTCATTCGCGCGCGACACGACCAGCGCACACTGGCACGAGCCAGGAACAGGCCAACCTTGTTCTATCAAGCCCAATCTTTACCTTACCTACAATATCCCACGCACAACCCCTTGCTTCTTAGCCCGATCCTTACATCCTAAGCTCCATACCCAGCCTCCTCAGGCCTTAAACAAAACAAAACAGCAAGCGTCAAGCGAGTGAGGGACCGCCAGGGGCATATGCTGCACCGCATTGCCGCCCGCGCTTTGCCGTGACCTTGTAGGGTCACGTTTGCGCAGCAATGGCGCCAAGGTACGCAGGGGCTCCTTGTCAGAGATGATCACCATCGTCAATTGCAATTCTCTATTCCCCTTTCCGCTCCGTGTTGGTCCGGGTGCATGTGGGTGTGTGGGGACATTTGAGTGTTTTTAGCTATGTCCCTTGCTTGTAGAGCCGGTCGCAGTGGATACATTATACAGTAAAGGATAAAGACGCCACCTATCTATCAGAATCCCGGCGCAGTTTACGATGCCGATGAGCGTGCCGCGCGACTACAGACGAAAATACTCTTGAGTCCCGGAAATGAATAGAACGTGCCCTATCCTCTGATTCCAATCACGCAATCGCCCCATGAGCAATTAATGGTTCAGGGGTGTGGAAAGTGCTGTAATATTGAGTTGGAATTCCCCCCTCATCGCCGCGGATATCCATCTTGGGAGAAGTGTTCTCTTGTAAAATAGACACTCACATGCGCCGCGGGGAAAGGGTGAAGAAGAACAAATTCCACGGTGTTCGACAGCGAATGCTCAGGGTGAGAACATCGCTAGGACGTCCCCTTGGCATTGCGGCATGCGACACTTCAGACGTTCTTAACACATGTCACGAGTAATGTGTTTCGTTTCAAGCTTATCCTCGGGTTTGACCGAGTCTGTGTCTCGCGACGCCATTGGCTGGGGAAACCACGAACGAATCAGCGCGCGTCTCTTGAATGAAGCTCCGGGGCGTCGCAGTGATGTGGGCCATCCCGACAAGCCCAGTAAGCAAGCTCGAGATGGCCCATTGCCGTGACCTGTTACTCTCCGACCCAGTTTCCCAAGCACTCGGCTATCGCCGTCACCTGGCCTGGACTGCTGGGTAGGCGCAATGGCGGGTGCTAAGCAAAACGGTATGTGAATTGCGTGAAAATAGTCTGTGCCTGTGTTGATTAGACCAAAACGTTTCATTCACAGGCACCTCTGATTGACGTCCCAGAAACTCCTGGCCAGGCACGTAGTGCATCCACGTATGCACGAAGGAACGGCCCCCGGTCAGTGGCGGTTTCCGGGGAGTGGCGTGAGGACACTTGCTCGAGGATGTACCGGAGACAAGAATGGAAAGTGGCCTACAAAAACGTCTGGCCCAGCTTGCATGTGTAAACCATAAATCTCACCCTCATATCCCGGAGCTACACCAGGAGCACGGTCTCGTAGAGGACTGTAACCTCACGCACACGCGGAAGGGGAAGGTGAGTTAATTGTGCGCCATGTCGAAGGTAAGCCCCAGTCTGATTCGTTCCGCGCTGAACCCACAGCTTAAGGCATGTGAGATGCCGCGGGTCTCGCTGGCCCGTGGCATTTGTTGATGTATTATATGCCGCCGCCGCCATCGAATTTGTTCCTGCGTGTACTGATAAGCAATACGTATGAGTTCTCATGGTCAGCCTGCGGGTAGATGGCACTCCCAGACATGAACGGCCACTCGTCTCGATCCGCAGGAAACTCGAAGTATCCCAGATGCAATCCGTCTGATAGACTTGCAGTCGACAAGCCGATCGGTGTGGTTAGTGCAGAGATGGCGAAAGGGGGAGCGTAATCTAGTGTTATTCCAGGCACGCAGCAGCAGCAAAGCTGATAAATGAGAGAGGCGTGATGCATATGGACCTCTCATCGATTGAGATAGTCAAACGCAAACGCATATTCTCTTTGATCCCTTTGAACGGTTTGGGTTGATGGAAGCTCAGCGACCTCCTCTGGTGCCCCAAATCCTCCACCATCAGCAACACCACCGGAACAAAATACGGGTAGCTCATAACTCACAGTAAACCACAGGATGAGGGTGAGGCGAAATGGAACGGCTGATCGGCGTCAACTTGCCAGAAGTTATTGACAATTGAAAACAGGGGCTGTGGCGCCTTGACTTTTCAGAAAGATCCCTTTGCGTAGGCTCCATCTGTCACCATCTCCGCCATTAAAAACTGAATCATGACATGCCTATTTCTTATCACGATATCATTCAATACCTTCTCGGTCAGGGCTGGATTTGGGGTCGTTTTCGTTAAACCCAACGGAATATTCTATCATTTCGAAGTCGTGAGCCTAGAGCCATCCAAGGACCAAAGAGGCTAGGGAAACAGAAAGAACTTCAATGGGGAAAGGAGAAACAAGAAAGTCAAGCCCCGACGGGTAATGAACATTGCCGTCACGGTTGAGCGCCAAGGGCGATTGGCCCCAGTCCCTATTGTCACACCGTGGTATGGCATCATAATCACACCGAATGAAAACCCAGTGTTCGAGCGCAGTAGTCACCAGTAACCTCTCCGCAGATTCGTTACACAAGCACCATCCAAGTTTCTTCAGTGACACGAGTGTAATAGGTGTGACATACCGGAACTGTCCGAGGAACGACGCAAACAGGAGGCTGCATTTGGTAGAGCGCAGAGCGCCGCGAAAATGAAGTAGTCGAGAGAAACGCACTGCGTTTATGCCGAAATCACGGAACCGTCCAGGCTCTTTTGTGTGAGCGCGTTGGATCTACTCAATTGGCCAAGCTATTTTTGGGCGGTGAATTCATGGACAAATTATCACAGACGCCTCCCTTGTGTTGGGTCAGGGAGGTTCTTATTCAAGAAGTCCGAAGTCGATTCCTGTTACGTATGATTAGTAGTGCATCAATCGGTGGCATACCAGGACCAGGTGAAGGACCACCCTTGAGCCGCATATACTCGCATAACCCGAGGCTCATGACCTGACACAGAGAAGATCAAAAAGACGAAGGACACGAATCGAAATAAAATCACGTGAGAATCGCGCTCACATGACGGCACTTCATTTACTGTGTTAAAATAATCATTAAATTTTAATGCTTGCGTACGTATCTACTCGGTGTGTGTGTGTACCTCAGATACGTTGAGTTTACTGGTAGAAGATTCGACACCTGCTAAGCAAGCACAGCTCTCTGCCCTCTTATCTCATCAAGCCCCTGCATCCAGTAACATGTGATCCAGCAAAGTCAGGCTATTAGTTGTGTTCCTGTTTCTGAGTTTAGTTAGTCTATTCATCCCAAAGCTTAGCACACCGTATATATCATATATTAGTTGAATGATATCGGCCACTGATGCTTGTTGGAAGACTGATCCTACTCAGCGCTTATTCAAAGCTTGGGTTCAGATGCTTATCCCTAGGCAAAGGACCGCCCGGATTTGCACAACCAAGCTGGGTTACACCAAGAATGCCATGTCATAGAGCAGGAGGAAGATAAGAATGGCCCGGGAATGGCCGGATGGAGCCAACGAAGAACATCTGTATGACCCATGACCCCGGGATGCCCGGGGGCTTACGTGCCTGTGATATGTCAGGGGCACCAGGCGGAGTGGCCAAACTCATGGGACATGCAAAGGTAGGGAGGATCGACGCCTGCACCCAGTTGCGTGGATGGCTTACAGGTCGGCAGTTCGCCAACATGCGACATGAATGATTCCAGGATTTGGATGGGTGTGAAACGTCCCAAATATCGGGTCCGAATCGATCCATTGATGGAAGCCGCACCGGGTGGGGGAGGAGGGGATCGAGTGCCCCATCATTACGTTCTCACTCCTGCACTCCTGTGGATGCAGGTTCCGGTTGTTATTGTTGCTCTCCCCAATGCCACGGTAGGCAGCCATTCCGACAACAGATTCAGCCTTTTGGCGCCTACTCTACAGAACGACGGCACGGTTAGATGTGTCTTGATGGTGGCCATACATTAAGCTTGATGTCATCTGCGGGATGCTTCAGTTAGTGTCACTTGGATGTCAACCAGCCTAGCTTGCGGAAGTTTAAGTCTTTGGATGGATGATTTGGAAGACGGTAATCGTGGAGAACTTGAAGAACAGGGACAATGTAGGTTACTGGCAAGCGGCTCATCTGGAATCGGCCCGTTCGAGGTGGGGCAGTCAGCTACGAATTTTGGACCGCCAGAGTTTGAAGGCTCGTGGATGTTGTATGAGAACGCGAGAGGAGTCGTCTGCAGAGGGTCATTGTGAAGATGAGCAGTACAACAGGACGATTGCCTGCTGGATCTCCGTTGCACGCATCCTCGAATTGATTGAGTACCAACCTTAATACCTGTCCTAAAAACTCCGGTTCTTCAAGGTACTGCACATCTTATACCATTTCACTCCCACGCATCACGGTGATCTCGGCGAGGGGACGCCCTGAGGGGAAGAAAGATGAAGGACCCCAGATGATACTACTTACGGCGGCGCCCCCTGAAAGCCCTGGGCACGATCAGTCATGATCTCATCTTTTTTTTTTCTCCCGCACAACACGGCCTCTGGCCGCGGTTTAGAGCATCAATACCCGTCCTCTTCTCACTTCATCGACAGCGTGGGGCACCATGTCGGGACCATCAACCCCTACCTCCCCTGCCTCGTCTCTTTCACCGTCCTCCATCGACACACCGCCACCTTCTACACCTCCAAACCTGCACCAAAATACGATTGACCCAGACGCAAAGTGGTGTGTACAAAAATATGGGGGCACGAGCGTTGGGAAGTTCGCCTTGTCGATCTTAGAGAACATCGTACCGTACGCCCGATCCTCCCTTCCTTCCTTTCAAAGTCACTAATTTCTTTGCAGCGACTACTTGGATCGACACAAGCTCGCCATTGTCTGCTCGGCTCGTTCTGGTTCCACCAAGGCGTTAGGCACGACCAACCTGCTCCTCCGCGCTGCGTCCGAGGCCCTCCGGCGTCCACTACCGGCCCTGTCTCCTGTACAATCTGGCGCGGCGACGCCGCTTACCGATTCCCTCGTTTCTCGATGCTTTCGTACTAGCTCCCCAACGGACACGCCCAACCCTTTTACCGAGCCGTCTTCGGGGTCATTCAATAAAACGGTCGATCTCATCCTCTCGGAGCACATGGCCGCAGCCCGCGGCTGTGTGAAAGGGAAAGACCTTCTCGCTGAATTAGAAGCAGAGATCACTAGGGATTGTGAGAACCTGAGAGCGTTTTTAGCTGCGACGCAGGTACGCCATCCAGGGAGGAACGTCGTCCAAGACAACTGAGGTTGTGGGACTGTAGGTCATAGACGAGATCTCACCTAGGTCCAAAGACAGCATCGTTGGCTTTGGAGAAAAACTCAGCTGTAAAATCATCACCGCTGCACTATGTGACCGCGTACGTTCTTTTTCGAGCCGCTCTTTCTCCCTCTGTCTTCATAAAACTGTTGACGCAGGGTATAGACGCAGAATATGTATCATTAGAAAACATCGTGCCGCCTCATGACGAGGCCGATGACACGCTTGGACAAGATTTTTATGACCAAGTGAGCGACGCGTTCGCCGAAAGAATACGACAGTGTCAACCACGAGTGCCCGTAGTCACAGGTAGTTCTCCCTAAGCCCTTTCCCTGCCGTCCGAATACTCACATTTTCAACCCCACAGGCTTCTTTGGTCCTGTGCCCGGCTCGTTACTAAAACAAGTGGGCCGCGGGTATACCGACCTGGCAGCTGCGCTTCTGGCTGCTGGTCTGGGTGCATCCGAGCTGCAGATATGGAAAGAAGTCGACGGAATCTTTACAGCTGACCCGCGCAAAGTGTCCACCGCACGTCTCATACCCGTCATCTCTCCAGAAGAAGCGGTCGAGCTCACCTACTACGGAAGCGAGGTCATCCATCCATTTACCATGGAACAGGCACGCTCCGTTACCTCCTCCAGGAATGCGGACCCATCCCTAAAAATATGCACCAGGTCATTCGGAGGAAGATCCCTATACGCATCAAGAACGTCGAAAACCCGCGCGGCAGTGGCACGGTCATCGACCCGGAAGCGGACGTCGAGTCTGAGAACCCGCCGCCCGAGTTTGGCGCCGCATTCGTCAAAGGGATCCTCGCCAACGGGGGTATCAACGGCATCGGCGCCAGCGCCGCGTCGCGGCAGCGGCTCCCGACTGCGGTCACGATCAAGGAGCGCATCGTCGTGCTGAACGTGCAATCGAACCGGAAAAACGTGTCGCACGGCTTCCTCGCGGGCATCTTCGTCACCCTCGATCGGTTCGGCATCGTCGTGGACTTGATCAGTACGAGCGAGGTCTTTGTCAGTATGGCGATCGAGGACGTGCTCGAGCGCAAGCTGCTCGCGCGTCTCGTGCGCGATCTAGAGAAGATCGCCACCGTGCGTCATCCGCTCCGTCTTTCTTCTCCCTGTTCTCCCTTGTCTACCTTCTCTCTTCGCCTTCCCTCGCCCTCGTTTTGGAAATGGATTGCTAACACGTGGGGACGCTAGGTGTCTGTGCACCACGACATGGCGATCCTGTCGATGGTGGGCAAGCAGATGCGCAACATGGTCGGTATCGCCGGACGCATGTTCACGACGCTCGCGCAGGGCAACGTGAACATCGAGATGATCAGCCAGGGCGCGAACGAGATCAACATCTCCTGCGTCATCGACGGGCGCGACGCCGTCAAGGCGCTCAACCTCATCCATCAGAGCTGTCTGCAGATCAAGCCCGAGGGTCCCAAAGGCCGAGGTCAGTACATATATGTGCTTATCCCTCCGACGATATCACATCGCTCACGTTTTGACCAGTTGGACCTTGGTTATTCTGAGCAGACGCCGAGGTCTGAGGTAGGCATAGATGTGGTGGGTGTGTTGGGGGAAGTGGTATATCCGTCCGCGCTTGCTGGCAGGGCGGTCGCATGAGGAGTCATCTTTGCTCCATGTGCGTCAGTGTATGCGCATCGTTGAGCGCCGCGACAGTTCAACTCTGTTCTGCGGTAATTAAAATGTAAAAGGAATATACGCATATACAACTCACTTTATCATCCCGTCAGGCAAGCGGGAGAATGAGCCCGATGTATATCGTCCTTTGTTGTGTAACGTGTAGCTCAAGCATCCTGGGCTCAGGATGACCCCTTCACGTGGAGCGCGTACGTACCCACTTCTTTTAAGGTGCGTCGACAAGGGGCAGACGGTGTGAAAGCAAAAGAACGATTGAATTCTGGGAGTGGTGGGCGATGGATGCTACAAGGGGAGCGGGGACACCGGAACGAAACCACTATATATACATGCAGGGGATGGTTAAGTATGGGGAGCTGTAAATGTGGATTACTTTGATACTGTGAGGTCTTGTAAATACGTTACACTGGAATCACAAACTCTCGAGAGGAGGGTTTTACGAAGAGCGGCAAGAACGGGGTAAAAGCAAGATGATAGCGAACAAAACCGTCCTTCGAATAACGCTTAGCTGAGAGCACCAAAACATATAGATAGGATAGCGAGCAACGACCTAATTGATTGTGATGATTTGTGGCGCTTCTACAGCTGCTGGAGGCCCGAAGTGCACTGTGAGCACGAGCAAGCCGTCCTTCATCTCAGCCTCGATGTCGGCCACCTAGTCCTAGAGATCAGGGAAAGCGGGAGATGCAGAACTCGGAACAGACCTGGGTATGTGGTGGAACGTGTAATCGACGGCGGAAGTCGCCAAACCTTCGCTCGCGCTTCGTTCGCTCCCGCTCTTCTGGGGCGGGCTCCCCGAATGGGGGTTGGGTCCGGCCTGCGATGGTAATTTGTCTGGCGTGGGTATATGGCTCAGTTGCGAGAGTCACGCTGAGCTCGCCATGCTTAACGCCCGGCAACTCGAGCATGGCGATCATCGTGTTCGTGTTGGCGTTGAAATAGATATCGGTACAAATCGAATAGACCTTGGTGGACGATGTCGGCTGAAGATTAGCAGTGCCGGACACAGCAGACGGAGGGCTGCGGCAGGCCGGCACAATAGTCAGAGCCCATACAGGCGACGGAAAAGTAAGTGGTAGGAGGAAGCACGACGCGTCCGGCGTACCTCATCCGGGTCAACCCCGAGTTGCTCTCCCCTGTAAATGGTGACGTACGCGTCTGATCGCTCACTGAGCGAGACGCTTTGCCAGCTCCAGCACTAGAAGCACGTGATACAGCACCCCCTGCGCCAGCACTATGAGGGCGACGATATGGATGGGCGCGGGCGCGCTCGACGCGGACGTTGGTGAGGGAGACCCTCACCAGCCCTGATGATGGTGCGGTGCTCGCACTAGCGCCCATAGGCTGCTCTGCGGTCGCGCCGGACGTGTCCTTCTGGACATGCGTCCGCAGCCTGTTCTCACCACTCGCAACTCTGATGCGTGAACGATGATACTGGCTAGGCACAACGGGAATACGCTCCTCGAGCTGTATCACGGCTGGTGAAGAAACGGTGGGGGCAGCAGAAGTAGAGAATAACTCCTGAGGAGAAAACTCTGCTGGATGAAGAGTAGCAGGACTTGTTGATGAGGTTGGGTCTTGAGCTGGATTGGAAGCAGGGGGAACAGCGTCGAAGTCCCAAGGATTGTTCACGGGAGTACTTGGGTTGCTGCCTCCGCCGGGCGTCGTTGGAGACATCGTATCTTGATGATAACCTGAATCGGTATATTGATATCGATATGGCATTTGCATAGCCCTGACAGCGAACATACGCGGCCAGGAAAAAGAGTAATGAGAAGGGCGGCATCGCGTGGGCAAGCTTAAATACGCGTCTTAGTGGTCACGTGCATCTGCCTCGGCTCCGAACGAACAATGCACTGCCTGGCTATTACCTTTTATGGCAACTACGCCGTGCCATCCTGAATGACTAGCATGAGTATCACCAGTCAGCCACGCTGCTCTATTTCATCACGATCATCATTTGTGGACCTATAATAGGCAGAAACCATAAATCAGAAATGCCACAGAATGTCAGCGGTGACCCCAGGAAGGATAGGGAACGGCCATGACGGGCTTGCCTCGTCCCTTTTTTGATTCTACTAGTCGATCACCCTCTCTTTACCTGGTAGCCGTGAGGTTTGGGCTAGCTAGAGATGGGCTTCCCCGCACAATGAGTATCCCATTGTTCCCGTGTCCTAGTAACGGGACTCTGCGTTTCATCTTTTGATGCTGTGACGGAACGTGCATACCGACTCCGCGGCTTCCTCCGCTTCGATGGGCCTAGCGGCTTTTTTGGCACCGTCGTCGAGGACCCGTGGCGGCGTCGTGAGCTCTAGACGATTCCATCACCACATTAATTTGCATCAACCTACTGTACTATAATATAACCGCTTTTCGATGACAATGGGCCTTCGTGATAATCCACCGCCGAGTATATACACCGTTCTCCCTGGCGACGACCACATGCCCTTCCTACAAGCCGGTTATCGTCTGGCTCTTCGCCCGGGCTTTCCCAGCGGTGATTCTAGCATTGAGAATATTGAACGTTGAACCCCTGGACTCCTTGTGCTGGACGGGGCACCCTAATATTGTGACACCGGACTTCCCAGTATCTCCCCCATTTCCCGGGGGGTGGAGATAGGGTGCTGAAGAAAATGAATGAGTCAGAGATAAAAGATCCACCTATAGAGATCCTCCCCTCCCTCGCTTTCGATTTTCTGTTTTGACGTCTTCGGAACGAGCGCATCGATACTCGAAGGCCGTATTCGGGAAATTTACGACCCTGGGGACGGAACCAACTAATGTTCCAGATAACGCACGGTGGGTAAACACGGACCTTGAAGCTTGAAGAATAGTGCTTTGCGCCGCAGAGAAGCAGACACCGGTCGTTCGTAATCGCACAGGGTCAAAAGAAAGTCGTGTACAGAATATAGGGTATCCTTCTCCCTATCGTCGTGCTCTATTCGTCTCCAAAGTAAAACCTATAAATCCTGTCGCTCTTCCCATTGATGAATTCGTTCCCGTATACGACACCTCCACTTCTCTGGACGATCTCCCGCACAGGTACCGGAACCTCTTCGTCGGCCTTCCAGCTGGGCTCTTTTCCAATTGACCCCTTGTTTGATCTGACATAGTTTATGAACGTGCGCCAAAATTCGTCCTTCCCTAACGCAGCGGGGTCCCCAATCATGATGAGCAATGATTGCGCGCGGGTAATGGCCACTGGCAAAGTCCACGTGCAGGTCAACCTCACAAGTCAAGGAGCGTCAGTAGATGAGAAAACAACTGACCGTTCATACGTCGAGGGTTCATCAAGAAGCCTAATGCCCTCCGTGGGTGGTACTCCTCGTTACTTCGAGTAGTGGCCATGATAATGACCTTGCGTTCCTGGTTCGAAGCGAGTCATTGTAAGCGCCTCGCCATAAATGGACATGCTGTATGACTAATACAAACCTGTCCCTGGAACTGCTCGACCGAGCCCACACTGATTCCCGCCAACCTCACCGTCCTCAGCAACTCCCGGATCGTCCTGACCTGGGCTTTGTACGGCGCAATGATGCCAATCTCATCCGGGTCTACACCGATGTAAAAAAAAAACGGGAATGAAAACAGAGACATGCACTACACTCACAGATCTTTCGTTCAGCATCGGTGGTGAGCTTCACGCAGTAGTCACGAACGATCGATGCCTCGAGAATATTGTAATAAGATGGAGACCGTTTCGTACGCTTCTCGGCGCCTTTGATGCCATGGAATATGATAGGGAAGCCTTTCTTCGGCAGCTCGCTCCACTGGAGCAGGCGGTGCGTGATGTCCGCATCCGCGTGCGCACGCATCCTATCTTCGTACAAGTACCTGTTCGGCCAAGCAATAATCGCTCCATGCGAGCGGCGGTTCAGCTGAAGGTCGACAATCCTAGATTCTTTCTGAGCGAGCGGCCCGAATCGCAAGCACAACAAATCCCCACTCACGTTTTCCCAACCTGTGTATCGAGCCCGTAGACCGCACGCATATCCATCAATCGCTCGAGATAACTCTTCCTCAACCCGGATTTTGCGGCAGTAGGCGATTTGATAACGGGACGCAACTGATGTGGATCTCCGGCCAAGATAATGTTCGTGTTTTCATCGGAGAACGCCAAAATTGGAATCATGGCGAGAGGTTCTTCTGCCTGTGCGGCCTCATCGATGACAATGTGACTGAAGTGTCCAACGGGAACATTCAAGATCTTGAGCATACCCGCTGAAGAGCACGTCGAGAGCACCACACGAAAGGCCAGTAGTTCAGCACGTTTCGGGATGACCGAGAACTGTTGCACATCCTCCGGTATGCTGCTCTCTTCACGCGAGAAAGCATTGAGACGGTATAGTTGCTCGGAATGCAGGCCCGCTGCCGCCAGGCGGTCAACGAGTAGATCTGCTGCGGCGTTGCTTGGAGTGCATGCCAGGACTTTCACCGTGTTGTCACGGCGTATAAGCTGCATTATGCTTTCGACAAGAGTGGTTGTTTTACCCGTCCCTGGACTGCAACGAGTTCGTCAGAACTCGGGGAAATCAAGGGACCAATGAGGAACGCTCACGGGCCGAAGATAATGAATGGGACCGAGCCTTTTGGCTGCTGTAAGATTGATACTACCGTCTGTAATTGCTGATTATCATCGCGGATTCCCTCGTTCACTAAATCGAGAGAGTTAATCTCGGTTCTCGACATGCGTTGCATTGGTTTGACATCTGCTGCTGAGGGGAACAACAGCCGAAGCGGGGTCGTGGAGAGTGTTGCTAAGGCATGAAGTTGGCGACGTAGCGTGATACGGTTAAGCCTGAATTGCAGGATGAACTGGGCCCCCTGGTAAAGATTGAATTCGTTCGGCAATTTAAGCGATATCTTGAGCACGGCTTGTTGACCTTGACTTCGCGAGAACACCTCAGCATCGGCGATGCGTGCTTCATATCGTATGTCTTCCAGAATATCATCCAGCCAAAGATAATCCCCAACGATAACCTCTGGCAAAAGATCCTCGTCATTATTCTCGATTTGGACGCTGCGCGAACAACAATGAACAAAAAAAGTACATGCCAAGTCAAAATGGAGAACTCACTTGCGCCGTTTACCACGGTCCTCAACCTCAACCACGTAGGAAGGTTGGCACAAAATATCTGACCTAGTCGGACATGACTATCAAACAAGAGGAAAGATTGAAGGAAATTACTGTTGATGCCCGTCTTCGACTTGTAATAAGGCATTAAACCATTCCACATAGGTGTCCATGGTTAATCTGTTGGGTCTCGAAGCGGCGACGAGGCCCTGCGCCTTCTTGTCGTAAGGACGCTCTGCGTTAGAGTCTTCTATTGCATCCTTGACTGATGGCGGCACTTCATACTCTGGAAGTTTTCTTGATTTTTTCTTTCGGCCGGGAGACGGAAGCAGAATAACGCTTTGGGGTGGTACGTATCGATGTTTCTTGGTAGATTTCTTACTATCTTCTTGATCGAGAGACTCGAAGAGCTTATGGTCCTCGAGCGAGCCAGCGATACCTTGCAACCTTCTGCGAACCACGAACCTAGCCGCTCGCTCGTTATCGTAGAAAAACAGAGCGAGCGTGGCTCGGAACAGCCCATCGTATTTGGGGCTGAACGTGACGCAAACGGTGCTCTCCGTACCAGGTTGGATGATACGAGTGTCACCCTCGAACGTGGCCACGAAGCTGGAGCGAGTCGGATGATGAATGCGAAAGAAATTGGGAAAGATTCTTAACCCACTCAGAATCGCCCCCATCCGCAGCCTTGATCCTCTCATTGAGGAAGGTCACGGCCGGGAAACCGTCTTCCAGCTTGATGGTGAGCGAAGTCATTGCAGCAGCAAAGTGTCCATTTGGGCGCTTGCGTTCGACGATCCCGAAATCTAACCCATCTTCGCTCGAAACAGAGACACCAGTATCATACTCATCCCAGAGCTCTTCCTCTTCATCCGAGTAAGCACTTGTGTCATCGTATCCCAAGTCATCGGTTCGCTGAGACCGTGAAGCGGCTGCGGACCCATTTTGGTAATGTTCCTGCCCGCTGGGCTCTCGTCTAGCCCACCCACTAAGTACGCGGTTGACTACAAAGTCTACCTTGCGTTTGTGATTGTGGAAAGTGAGCTCAAGGTTTGCCTCGCAAAGTCCTTCTCGCCGGGGATGAAAAGAAATGAGCACAATATGTCTCTGCCTCGGCTGTATCACCGCAAAGTCACCGCGAAACAGTGCAGAAAAGGAACTACGCGGCGAGAAAATGAGGACGCCGACGGCTCCTGCGATGGATTTTGACTCACCCATTCACAGAATCATCTGTTGAGAGGATCCTGACCGCTTTGAAGGAGACTGTTGGATTAGTCGACGATTTGGTTATGATAAGTTCCTTGGTCTCTGCTTCACCGGACGGCGGCCATAGTGCGGAGAGTTCAAGACCGAAGTCGTGTGAAACGGTGATCCCAGTGCCGTCGATTCCCACCGTGTCCTCCGCAGTACTGGCCGCAGTGGATGCTTCTCCGTTGCCAACAGGCTTACGACGGAGAATAGCACGCCCGCGCAGCTCACGTTCCACTGTGAATCCTTGTTCATACGGTTTTGTTCTATCGTGGAAGGTGATGTATAAAGCCGCGTGATAGGTGCCGACACTTGATGGCTGATAAGACACGATGACCTTGCGAGGCTTGTTTTGTGGGACTTCGGTCAGCCCATCAACCACAGAGGCCGTAAAGCTGTCAAAGAATCGTGTGAGATGAGATTTGAATAAAGTTACCAAAGCACTCGCACCATGAATTTGGAAGGGGTGAAAGGGTCACAGATAATATGGAGAGACTTGACAAAACTTTGGTTTTCTCGATCACGATGGTCTGACTGGAAGGCGAAAAGGACGGATCTTCTGCTGTCCCCGACCCTTCTACGACGAAATCGAGACCGTCTTCACCAGAGACGGTGACGCGTGGGCCCGCGTCAGGAGTGGGGGTGAATGGGTGGTCGTCACTGGCAGATGGTGGCAAGGTATTTATCGGTGTCGCAGATTGGAGATTTGAAGAGGTAGGTTGTGGAGGTGTAGGCTGAAGGGTAGCTGGGTCGGGGGTACCACTCGAAGCAAGATTCTGCAGGTGCGTCTTGCTGGCTTCGTGTTGTTTGAGGGTGGAGGGCGGGAAACGACAGTTGCATAGCTTGCAATGTGTGGGATCGTGGCGCTTGGAACATCCCTCATCTGTACAATTACCCCCCCGTAGGGCAGTAGTGCAATAGCTTGTCCCAGCCATGAGTGGGTGGAAGTGCGAAAGATGCGGAAGGAAGTAGTTAGCCGCCCGCCCACCGCCCAGAGAGTGTGTTTAAAGTGCCACAGCCGCGGGATCTACCGTGCGCAGTGCGAGCCTCGCCTGCGCCTGCGCCGGCGGCAAAGAGCGACATGCGGAACGCGGAACATGCGGGCGTATGCGTATCCACACGATGCCCAGGCCGATACCGCCAACACGCCCCTCCGTCCATGCTACGAGAAAGTGACGACGTACGGCGCGGAATACCCCACAACCGAGACAAGCGGCTCGACCTCGACCCAGGCTTGCCTGCAAGGAAAGAATCACTGGCAGAGAACCGCAGAGCAGAAAAGGGCTACGAGGTGCTGGACACTCTTACCCTTTGTTCCTCCGGGCTACGCCACCATGACAGGCCTCTAACGCTGCAGGCAAGTTCAAGTTTCTCCAGTGATTGGCGCTGGCCCAGTGCCCAGCCCGGCAGGTCTGAGTTATGGTCGCGGCACGTAACGCCGTCCGTATTTGGGCGGGTGTCTGGGGCTATCCATCGCAAGTGAGGCAGTTACGCGAGTGTCAACTCCGAGTCCATCCCCACCGTAATACCAGCGAGGGCACAAAAGCCAGACATCTCACTCGGCACTTCCGTGGTAGGGACTGCAGAATCGAAAAAAGGGAGAACAATTGGGTATATGTGCGGGATCAGGTCTGCAAAACACTCGTATGTGGCGGTCAGTCGGTATCCACCTTTCCATCATATTGAATGACTAGTCTTTGCTTCGGACGATGTATATGTATTGCTGAGATGTATGACGTATTGATATATTGATATCCAATGCAGTGTCCTTATGTGACATGGGTGCCTCGAGACTCTGACATTTGACTTCGTTTTAAACTGAAACATAGGCTGTATTGGGTTCAAGGTATGATACAAAAACACAAAGAGACGGGATCGCGGTGATGGCAGAAAAGGTACTGTAACTGGTGTCCTCAACGGTCGAGCGACGGTCAGTTTCAGGAAGAATGTACATTAGAGTAGATGCGATTGGAAGAAAAATGGACAGAATTCATCGATCCTCGAATACCGACTTTCCATTATCTTCGCCGATAGTCGATTACCACAGGGTGACCGGAGAGCTGTCGCGCAGCGACGAATGGCACCATGGCTTCCTGGGCAAGTTCCAATGACTCGACCCCTTGTATGAAAAGATTGCGTAGCGCGGGTAAAACTTCAGTTGCCCTTTCTCCGGAGAGCTCTTGAAGGGCACTGCAAACACGTTGCGCAATTCCATAGGTAAAATAGAGATTCTTCAGGGCAGCAAACGAAACCAGAAGTTCCACCCATTGAGCGCTCTCCGTGTCGTATTTCCAGTGTGGCGATATAGGATAACCCTTTGCCTTGATATCGAGCCCCTCCAAGGAGGAGACGAAGGGAAAGGGTGAACCACAGACCTGGGCGAGAGACGAAAGCTGCCCGTCCAACTCTCCGCAAATGATTTGTAACGCGAGCCAGGGGTGATCGACTTTCCTTGTTTTGGGGTAAAAGCTCAGCCGAATTGAGTGACTTGAAATCAACACCTCTGCGTGGTCGAATACCTTGAACTCTTCTGTGTGATCTATCAGCCGGTGAAGTTGTGGGAGGTCAAAGTTGAGGTCCATGAAAAAGTTGACGAAGAGGTCGTGGAGAAGAGGGGGATCGATTCGGGCTAGAAGGTCCTCCAAGTGCTCATAAACGCCTTGGAATTCGAGTTGGGTGAGAGCGGGGAGGACAAAGCGTGTAGGCAGAGGCAGAGGTCTGCTTGCTGGGTCGGGGCGAGATCGAGGGGATTGGAATCGAAGAAGAAGGGATTCGAGTCTGGTCATCGCTGACAGGGCAGTGGCCATCGCGTCGGGTGAAAAGTACCGAGAATGAGGAATGTGCCAAAGGTCGAGTTTGACGAGGCCATTGAGAGATAAAAGTAGTTTCGGGATTAATGGAAATGGAATGCCTTTCAAGAGGAGAGTTCGCAGACGTGGGGCAGATCCGCCCAAGAACGGTTCAGGAAGGACTGACGTCACCTCATCACGCACTATGACTTCCAAATGTGTCAGCTCCGGGAATGGCTTCTGCATCGCTGCTGCGAATCTTTCCCAGCGCGAATGGGTCGTATTAAAGATGAAGATTTCACAGATGCGATGGTTGTGCTCCGACTCGAGTGCAGTAACCATGTTATTCCACCGCTGGTCCGGATTTGGAGGATTCTTGCTTGATACCAGTGATACAGGAAGCACAGGCCAGTCACCCAGCACCTCCGACATAGGTCCATGTCCTCCATACTGGAGTCGTAGGTTGAGGCGACGCGGTGATGCAAACACGAGGTATCTCCATCTTCGACACACATGCACGAGTGGATACCATTTATCTTGCACAAACTCCCAACCCCTATGCCTAAAATTCACATAGAAGAATATTTCGACGAGCATCTCGTCGGGGAGCACATCGATTGTCACCGGGCCTACATCGGAATGGTTAGCATTTGTTTCAGGACATTGTACAACTGCATACATCGATCTCGCGCTCGACCAGAGAGGTGTAAAGAATGACCGCCTATCATGAGACCCTCGGATGAGAAGCAATCTAAGTCGACGAGCGAGGGGGTGCAAGACAATAGTGAAAGGAGTGACAGGGGGACTTGACGACTAGTATATGGGACTTGGTTAGTACTTCAGGAATGAATCGCTCAACGTACAGGAGAAACTTAACTAGTGAGGATGTAACGTCTGAGGACCAAGTGATTGTACGCAGGTGGGGTGGGACAGGCACCTGTCGTTAACTCGTGCCACTGGCGCCTGCGCCAGTTGCCATCTGCCAAACAATTTGCCTTGCCCATTCAAGTTTTTCTGTCTCGCCTGATCATCAGCTGCAAGGCGTATTCTCCGAGCTCATATTACGCTCTACCCACCCTCCGATGAGCGGAGCACACGATTCTCCTGGTTGGCGTTGACCTAAAGGTGTCATATCTTTATTCCTCCAACCAACACTGCAGGAGGCCCATTTAATATTTTGATGCCCTGATTTCTGAGTTAGTAAGACATAGCCGAACATCAACATTACCACTTGATTTCACTTTTTTTTTTTCGCGCCAGTCCGCTTAGCAGCAGCAACGATATTTCACGCGGTAGGGGCTATATTTTCGAATTGTGGAGGTGAAAGTGTCTTCTCCGCGGTACGTATCCTTCTTGCCCCTCGTGTGCTCATTATTTGGATCCCACATTTTCGCTACACGCACGTTTTCATCGATCTGTCTGCAAGGGCGCCCTTGCATGCATGCTTGGTCGTACCAGTTCCAAAAACAAGCTGCTGTTCGATGCAACACATCACTATCAACGTGCTCGCGCCCTCACGAGCACGTCGCGACCGTCTTCGGCGCTGTCATCCTCCGCCTCGGAAATCCGAAGGACGGCATGGCGCTGAGGACCTTTGTCCACCCTTCCGCCCCTCGACCAACACGATAAATCGGCACCTCGTCTCCGTCTCGCTCTCAGGTTGGCGCCTTTTCTACAGAGTTGACATCTATTGTCTCTCCCGGAACATTGCTCTTCCGTTGTGCGACTGTGACAGCAGTCCTAACATGCTAAAGATTTGGGGTCGCTGCGGTCGGATCACTCACGTTGACATCGTTGCGGTTGGTGTCATTGTCCCATTTTAGAGAGCTTTGTATCCAGCTTGGCGCAATGTCATGTATCTTACATTCACATTTTCAAAGGTCGCATTCTATTCCAATGAGTGGTGCAAGTTAGAAACATAGAGCTGATAACCGACCAATGAGATCCCTCAAAATGCCGTTCATCGGCCAACCAATCAGAACGCTCAAAACGCATCTTGCCAGCCAATGAGAATGCGTGCGAAAAAACAACTGCGACTTATGCGTCGCAAGGTCTTCACAAATTCGAATTCTGTGCAGCAATACAGTTGGAAAAAAAAATACAAATGGACCACCTTTCGTACAGTAAATCGCAGTTCTTCCTGTCCTTGTCTCTAACCTCATCCTCCATTGCTCCCCGAGGACCTGTAAATTTTCTCACTCTTCCGATCCATGAACTCTTCTCCATATAGGACACTCCCTTTCCTCGATTCGACCACATATCCAGGCACGGAATCACTTTCCGCAGCGTCCCATTTGTGCACTTTCCCTGTCCACCCTTCCCGCGAATTGATGTACTCCAGGAAAGTCCGCCAGAGTTCGTCCTTCCCCAGTACTTCGGGGTCTCCGATCACAATAAGCAACGCCTGCGCGCGTGTAATGGCCACTAACGGAGCACACCTTAGCACTATGTCAAGTGTGTCTGAAGCATAGACAACCTACCGTTCATATATTGCCGGTTCACTACGAAACCTAAACCTTTTCTTGGGTGGCTTTCCTCGTTTCGGGTAGTGGCTAAGATGATCACTTTTCGTTCCTAGTCAAAGATCAGTACTGCTCTCATTGCGGATTCAACATATATAACAAACCTGTCCCTGGAATTGTTCGATGGAACCCACCGCGATATCCGACAACTCGGCCGCCCTCAATAACTCCCGAATGGCCCTCACCTGGGCCTTGTAAAGTGCGAGTACCCTAATCTCCTCTGGGTCTGGAGTGAGGTAAACAAAGATGGTGGTACGACCAAGCGCACCTCACACTCACAGATCTTTCGTTCAGGGTCTGCGGTGAGCTTAACGCAGTAATCACGGATAATCGACGCCTCAAGAATGTTGAAGGACGACGGTGACCACTTCGTATGTTCCTCACTACCCCTTACGCCATGGAATACGACAGGCAAGCCTTTTTTGGGCAACACGTTCGAATGAACCAGGTCGTACGTAATGTACGTATTTGCATATTCGCGCATGCGATCCTCGTAAAAGTACCGATTTGACCATGCAATAATTGACGGATGTGAACGGCGATTCCGCAGAAGCTCAACGATCCTGAAGTTTTCATTATAAAAACTCGCAGTAATAAGGGAGAAACGCTGCTCACGTTCCCCCAGCCTGCGTATCAGGTCCATAAACCTCGTGCATAAGCATCAATCGCTCCAGGTAACTCATCCTCAACCCAGCACTGGAGGCAATAGGTGACCGGATAGCTGGGCCGAATTGATTTGGGTCGCCAGCGAGTATAACCTTTGTGTGCGCATTAGCAAAAGTCATGATCGGAATCATCGCAAGCGGCTCCTCCGCTTGTGCAGCCTCGTCAATAACTACGTGGCTGAAATGTCCTCTGGGAACATTCAAGGTGTGGAGCACGTTTGCTGAGGAGCATGTCGAGACCACCACACGGAAGGCCAGTAACCGCTCATACCCAGGCATTAGAGACAATATTCGTGGGTCGTCAGAAATATCCTCGCAGCGCGAAGGGACATTTAAATGGAACAATTTGTCCGATTCCAGACCAGCCGCCACAAGTCGCTCGGCGAGGAAATCCGTCCCAACTTCGCTTGGGGTGCATGCAAGAACTCTGACGCCAGCGTCACGACGGACAAGCTGCACGATACTTTCGACCACTACGGA
This sequence comes from Russula dissimulans, assembly GCA_022376545.1. Taxonomy (NCBI): domain Eukaryota; kingdom Fungi; phylum Basidiomycota; class Agaricomycetes; order Russulales; family Russulaceae; genus Russula; species Russula dissimulans. The sequence goes on from WTXJ01000031.1 coordinate 162,611, forward strand.
TGTTTTGCCCGTCCCGGGCCTACAGGGTCGTCAGTACTACTCACTGTCAAGTCGCTGTGTGAAGTGCACTCACGGTCCGTAAACGATGAAAGGGACAGAGCCCTGCGACTGTTCTAAAATCGAGACTACTGCCTGGAGCTGTTGATCATCATCGCGAATGTTCCGGTTCACCAAGTGGCGAGACTTGAGGTCACTGATCTCAGCTCTCGGTAGGGTTCGCATTGGTTTCATATCCGACACAGAGGGGAATAAGAGCCGACGCGAAGGCGAAAATGAGGCTATTAATGCATGGTATTGACGACGTAACGTGATGCGGTTATGTCTGAATCGTAGAGCGAATCGAGCTCCCAGATAGAAGTCGAAACCGGCCGGCAATCTAAGCGACATCTTGAGCACGGCAAGATGGCGTCGCATGAATACATTGGTGTTGATGACGCGCGCTTCATAACGTATGTTATCTTGGATATCATCCAGCCAGAGGAGATCCCCCAGGACAACTTCTGGCAAGAGATCCTCGTCATTATTCTCGATCTCAACGCTACACAGGTATCCGTAAATAAGAGCGTCTATGCAAGTCAAAGATGGACAAACCCACCTGTACCGTTGGGCGTGCACCTGGACCTCAACTGTATTGAGAGGTTGGCAAAGAATATCCCACCTGTCCGGATATTAGTACCAAACGATGGTGCCATTGCTAAGGAACATACTGCTGGTGCCCGTCCTCGACGTTCAATAGAGACTTAAAGTATTGCACGTAAGTGTTCACGGTTAAACTCTCGGGCCTCAAAGTGGCGACGAGGTCCAACGCCTTCTCGTCATAAGGATGCGTAGCAGTGGACTCATCAACTGCCTCCTGGACTATTGGCGGCACCTCATAGTCTGGGAGATTCCTTGACCCTCGATGCTGGTCAGGCGACAAGAGCAGAATAGTCTTGCGAGACGGTACTCCTAGACTACTTTCGACAAGGTCATCGTTCCCTTGGCTAAGGGACTCGAGATGTTTATGGTCCTCGAGCGAGCCGGCAATACCTTGTAACGTTCTGCGAACTGCGAACCAAGCCGATAGTTGGCGATGATAGAAAACCAGTTCGAGGGTTGCTTTGAACACCCCTTCGAATTTGGGGCTAAATGTTACGCGCAACGCTCTCTCAGTGCCAGGCTTGATGTTTTGAGAATTTCCCTCGAAAACTGCTTCAAACCTGGAGACCTATATGAATAACAGATCAAACTATGATAACGCTGTAACTCACTCTGGATCGCTCCCATCCAATGTCCTAGTCCTGTGCTTTATGAACGTCACAGTCGGGAAGCCATCTTCTAGCCTAATGGTAAGTAGTGATGATTGTGATGCGAAGAGTCCATTTGGGCGTTTGCGTTCGACTATGCCAAAGTCTAATCCATTTGCGTCTGAGACAACGATCCCCGTGCCGTCGCTGTCCAAATACGCCGTATCTTCACCAGCGGAAACACTTGCATGTTCGCTCGTCCAACCATTCATCAACTGAGACCCTGATTCAGGCGTGGTCCCATTTTGATGTGTCTGGGCGCTGGGAGGTGGCTTAGCCCAACCGGTAAGCGTTCGCTTGATCACGAAGTCCGTGATGCGCTTGTGATTATGGAATGTAAGGTCAAGGGTTGCTTCATAATGTCCCTCTAGACAAGGCTTAAAAGAGACGGTTACTATATGCTTTTGATTTGGCATGATCCGCCTAGAGTTACCCTCGAGTCGTGCAGAGAAAGAGCTATTCCGAGAAAATGAGGGACGACTGACTCCAGCCACAGATTTGAACTCACTCAGTTACAGAATCATCGGATGAATGGACATTAGCTGCTGTGAAGGAGACCATTGGGGAGTTTGAGGACTTGGTTATGATGAGCTCCTTAGTCTGCGTTGCGTACGGTTCACCGGAGCGTGAGTATTCTACAGAGAACTCGAGACCGAGATCCGACGAGACGGTAATCCCAGTGTCTTCGCTCTCTACAGTGCCATCCTCCATGGTGTCGGGGGGTTCTCCATTATTAGCTGGGTCACCAGGGAGACTAGCACGTCCACGTAGCTCACGGGTCACTGTGAATTTCTGATCGCTTTGTCGTGATTTATCGCGGAAGGTGATCGTCAAGGTGGCATGCTGAGTACCTGCCTGCAGGGGATTAAATGACACAAGAATGTTGCGTGGCGAAGTTTTCTGGATAAGCATGTCCTTTCCGAGTAAAGACGCAACAAAGCTATCGGGAGAGCGTGAGAAATCTGACGGGGTAACCAAAGCTGCTCGCACCATGGACTCGGAGAGGGCGACAGTGTCAGAGATTGGATAGAAAGACTGGACAACGGGCCATGATTCACGATCAAGATGGTATGTTTGATACAAGGAAAGGAGGGGTTTGATGCGGTTCCCGTTCCCTCGACGTCAAAATTAACACCTTCCTCGTGAGACACTGTGATGCCTGGGTTCACGGTTGTTGTACTAGCAGGTGGGTCGCCCGATGGTGATGAAAAAATCCTGGATGGCGTAGGTTGAGGATCCCGAGGAAGTGATTGTGAGGGATGAGGTTGTCGAGAAGTACTTGGGTCGATAACACCATTCGAAGCAACCTTCTGAAGATGCTGTTTCCCGTTCTGGTGTCCTTCGAACAAGGACGCAGGAAAAGAGCGCCTGCACGGTTCGCAGCGTAAGATGTCATGGCTATACGTACATCGACTATCTGTGCACGTATCCCCCTGCAGTGACGTGGCGCAATAGGCAACCATGGGACGTCGACCACCTACACTAGATCCATTGACACGTGAGGCCGAATCACTGGTGGATGTGTTGCCTGCGGATAGTGGTGAGGTATGTTTAGGCGTGGGGAGATTTGAGGAAGAGGACGTCGATTGTAAGGAAGGGGAAGGGGGTATCCGAGAAGTGCTTGTGTTACGAAGAGCCCTAGATGCCACATTGCGACGGTGCCGTTGCCCGCTCTGGTGTTCCTTGAGCGAGGGCGAAGGTAAACCACAGTTGCACGGCTCGCAGCGTATAACGTCGTGGCTCTTGGAGCATTTACTGTCTCGACAAGTACCTCCCCTTTGAGCAGTAGAGCAATAGCCGTTGGCCATGGGTGAGTGGAAGAACGCTCGCACATGAAGCGATTTGCCGCCCAACGAGGGCAACTCGATGTCCGGAATCTACCGCGTGCTCGGTTGCGGAGCTGCGGACCGCGCGCGAAGGCCGAGCTGGCACTGCCGTTGCTGTGGAGAAACGCAGCATAAACTGCGGAACACTCCAAGGTTCCAGAAAGGTACTAATATCTTAGCCACAAGAACTGGGTCAAAGAAATAAAGAGTTAAAAGTGCAACACCTGAGTTAGACGTTCTGCAGCGATTTGCCGCTGTCGCTGCGCTGGCTCAGATTTGAGATCAGGATCTGACCTCGCCACGCTACAGGTATAATTGGGCAGCATCTCAATGCTTTATCTATCGCAATTGGGGTTGTTGCAAAGGCGCAAAGGTAACATTGATCTCCAGTCCAGCACTAGGCGAGTAACTCCCGGGCCAAAGCCACCACAGTGTCAGATGTATAAAGGGCTAAACATAGTGCTAATTACACCGGAGAACCGAGGGACCGACATCAAAATAACGTAGGCAGACACGGATAAATTAATGTTGAGTTTGTACCTGGCAAGATCTCTTGCCACTGTCACGGTTATGGTTTATGGTTGCTGTAAGCTCACGATGCGGCTCTTCCTCTTCAAGTTATTTATAAACATCCATCCGCAGGCAGTTTACAGGAGGAGAGGATCTACACGTTAATATAGCGTTGACTGACAGGGTCTTCTCGAAAGCGGCACATGCTCAGGATGACCAAAACAGGAAAGAATATTTATAGTGATGAGTGTGACTCATGAGACGAGACTGCTAAGAACTTGAAGTGCATTTCCCAAGAAGAAGAAGCCAAGTCCGCTGCTTGACTCTGGAATCTCTGAGGCTGAAGACCCGCGCTCATTCTTCCCATCGATAGACTCATTCCTACATGAAACGCCCCTTTTGCTCGGGACGATCCCGTGTCCAGGCAGGGGAACGACCGGTGCGGAATTCCAGTTGGGCTTTTTCCCCGTCCACCCTCCGCGCGATTTGATATAGTCTAGAAAAGTGCGCCAGAGCTCGTTTTCCCCCAGTACATCCGGATCTCCGACCACAATAAGTAAGGCCTGCGCACGCGTAATGGCCACTAACAAAAACGGGACGTTGGCATCAGGCCGGGTGTAATAGTTATAAAAAAAAACACCAACCGTTCATACGTTCGCGGTCCATTAAGAGTCTCAAATTTTCCTCGGGTGACTCGCGTTGCTTAGGGTAGCGGCTAAAATGATCACTTTCCGTTCCTGATTCAAAGTAAGATGCCAGTAGTGCCCATGTCGAGTCATAATTTATGACAAACCTGTCCCTGAAACAGCTCGACTGGTCCCACAGAAATCCCTGACAACTTCGCCGTCTTCAACGACTCCCGAATGGCCCTGACCTGGGATTTGCAAGGTGCGACAATGCCAATCTCGTCTGGATCTACTGTAGGGTAAACAACAATAATGATGCAACCAAGATTGCTTTACACCCACAGATCTTTCGTAGACGATCTCGAGTAAGCTCCACACAGTAGTTGCGGATGGTCAATGCTTCCCTAAACTCAACGGACAATGACGGAGATTCCTTATGTTCTTCACTGCTATCCACGCCGTGAAACACGACAGGGAAGCCTTTCTTCGGTAACACGCCCGAAAGAACCAGGTGGTACGTGATGTACGCATTCCCGTAATCACGTATAGTATTTCCGTAAAAAGACTGGTTTGAGAACGCAATAATCGCATCATGCGAGCGGTAGTTCCGCCGAAGGTCGACAATCCTGCATCCTCCGAGATAAGAGTTAATTTTATAAAGAGGAAACGCCGCTCACGTTTCCCCGACCCGTGTATCGAGTCCGTAAACCTCGCCCATAAGCATCAGTCGCTGGAGATAACCCATTCCCAACCCGGCCTTAGAGGCAGTGGGTGACTTGATGACGGGGCCCAGCTGATTAAGATCGCCAGCCAGGACGATATTTGTCGAAGCACCGGAGAAAGTCATGATAGGGATCATCACGAGAGGTTCCTCCGCTTGTGCAGCCTCGTCTACGACAATGTGACTGAAATGCCCGATGGGAACATTCAAGGCCTTGAGCATACTCGCCGAAGAGCACGTTGAAAGCACCACACGGAAGGCCAGGAGATTTGTCTGCTTCGGGATTACCAGTACATCGTCTTCTTGGAAGAAGTATTTGGTAACCTGTACGATCCGCCCGGACCCAGACCAGCCGTTGCCAGACGCTTAGCGAGTAGATCTGTAGCGGCGTCGCTCGGGGTGCAGACGAGAACTCTCACGGCACCGTCTCGGCGTACAAGCTGTACAATACTTTCGACAACAACGGATGTTTTACCTGTCCCTGGGCTGTAGGAAGGTCAGCGTACAAGCTAAGGTCAGGCGAGTGTGCGAGATGCATTCACGGGCCGTAGATGATGAAAGGGACAGAGCCCTGTGGTTGTTCTAAAATTGAAACCACCGCCTGTAGCTGTTGATCATCATCACGAATGTTCTGGTTCACCAATTGGTAGGACTTGAGGTCGTTAATCTCAACTCTCGATAAGGGTCGCCGCACCGGTTTGATATCCGACACAGAGGGGAATAAGAGCCGACGCGAAGGCGAAAACGAAGCGACCAACGCATGATATTGTCGGCGTAAGGTGAGGCGGTTATGCCTGAATCCCAGGGCGAATCGCTCCCCATAGGAGTAAAAATTGTCCGGCGAATTCAGGGCGAATCGCTCCTCATAAGAGTAAAATTTGTCCGGCAATCTAAGCGACACCCCGAGCACGGCATAATCCCACTTCCGCACATCGATGTCGGTGACGCATGCTTCATAGCGTATATTATCTTGAATGTTGTCCAGCCAAACCAATTCCCCCAAAACCACCTCTGGCATAAGATCTTCGTCGTCTTTGATTTCAACGCTGCGCAGTCATCCGTGAGTAGAAGTGCATATGCGGATCAAATCCAGAGAAACCCACTTGTACCACTTGTTGATCTTGTTAACCTTAACGACATAGCGAGGTTGGCAAGAGCTTCCCACCTATCTCGATATTAATACCAAACGAAACTAAGGGACTGATAATAGGGACCGTACTCCCGGTGTCCATCCTCGATATTTAATAAAGCCTTGAAGTAGTGTGCATAAGTGTTCATATTTAAGTGGTCGGGCCGTAAAGCGAAGACAAGGTCTGACGCATTCTTGTCATAAGGACGCGTATCAGAGGATTTGTCCACGGCGTCCCGGATTATTGGCGGGACTCCATATTCTGGGAAAATTTTCAACCTTCTTCGATAGTCGGGGGACAAGAGCAGTATAGTGCCATCGACTTTGTTGAACGGGATGAACTGCGTGTCGTCCCCGAGCGAGCGGGCAATGCCTTGCAACTCCCGGCGAACCACGAACCGAGCCGATCGTCGTCTATGATAGAAAACCAGCTCAAGTGTTGCTTTATACACCCCCTCGAATTTGGGGCTGAATATGATGAGCACCGTGCTCTCCGTGCCAGGCCGGATGTGGCGAGAATCACCCTCAAAAATTGCTACAAAGCTAGAGGGATGATTAATAAAGACAGACTTACAGAAAGGGCATGACCCACTCTAAATTACTCCCATCGGATGACCTAAATCTTTCCTCGATGAGTGTTACAGCTGGGAAGCCATCTGCCAACTGGATGGTGAGTGAGGCTGACGGTGTTGCGAAAAGTCCCTTTGGGCGCTTGAGTTCCACGATGCCAAAATCTAGTAATCCATCTTCGTGCGAGACAGAGATCCCGGTGCCATCACTATCCAAGTACTCCTCATTATCGGTGAACGTCGTTGCGTGATCGTCCGTCCTATCATTTATTGACTGAGAACTTGAGCTGAGCGCCCGCTCGGTTTGCTGCTGTCCGTCGTCGTCGCCATCAGTACAATGCTCAGCCCGCCCGCTCAGCGTCCGTTTGATCACAAAGTCGGCCTTGTGCCTGTGATTACAGAGAGTCAGTTCAAGGGTAGCCTCATAAAAGCCTTCTTGTTGAGGTGTGAAGCAAACAGTCACTATTCTCTGGCGATTGTACTGATCCATTTAGAATCGCCTTGAAGTTGCACGGAAAACCAGCTATGAACCGTCGAAAATGAGAGACGGGCCACCCCTGCCGAACTTTGACTCACCTAGCGACAGCATCATCCGATGAACACACCCTAGCAGCTTTGAAGAAAACTAGGGGGTTGACTGAGGACTTGGTGATGACAAGCTCCTTGGTTTGCGTCGCAAATAGCTCATCGGGCTGAGAGCGTTCGACGAAAAATTCAAGACCGGAATGAGGCGAGACGGTGATCCCACTGCCTTCGCTCCCCATCCTGTCCTCCTCCGCCGTGATCGTGTTGGGGGGCTCTTTGGTGTTATCTGGGACGGGGAGAATGGCGCGCCCACGTAACTCACGTGTTACCACGAATACTTCATCATCTCGGCCTGCTTTATAGTTGAAGGTAATGCTCAAGGTCGCGTGAAAGTTGCCCGGACCGGAGGGTTGAAACGACACGAGAACCTTGCGGGGCCTATACGGGTGGACCACTGTCGTCTCATCAACTAGGAATGTAGTAAAGCTGTGGGAAGACTGTGAGAACTATGGAGAGAGTTACCAGATCACTCGCACCATGGGCTCGAAGGGGGTTCCAGACTTAAAGATAGCACGGAGAGACCAGGCGACGGATTGATGTTCTCAACGAAAAGGGTGTGACTCGTAGAAGGGAAGGAAGGGTCCCCTGCGGTTCCGGTTCCCTCCACGATGAAATCGAGACCGTATTCATCAGATATCGTGACGTGCGCCAGTGGGTCTTCGGTTTGGGTGGGTACGCTAGTATCCCATTTCGGTGGCGAAGAATAAGTAAGAGGCGGAACAGGTTGAGGACTCGGGGAGACTGGCGGGGAACGAGTAGTCTGAGAAAGGGTTTTCCAGGAGAGAAGAGGACCATCGGACGCAACGGCTTGGAGTTGATGCCTTTTCCCGTTCTGGTGTTGGTTGAGTAGAGGAGCGGGGAAAGAACGCCCGCATGGTTCGCAGCGTAAGATGTCATGGCGATATGGACAGTGACCGTTTGTGCACGTATCACCCTGTAGCGTTGTGGCACAATAGGCTACCATGGATGGTACATGGACGTACGAACGAAAGGCGTTTAAACCCCCAACCCAATTAACAGGGAGCGTTTATGTTGTTCGAAATTCGTCGTCACCTGCCCGGGATCGACCCCTGACACCTCCAACTACGCCGCCAGTCCATGCTTTCGAGAAGTAACGACGTACCATGCAAAGATATCCCAGAATCCAGCATAGCCCTCAGTACGAAGATAGGTATTTCGTTGACCTCGTGTTCGGACCTGCCATTGAGGCCTAGTCCGCCAACACCACGCTATTCCACGGCCGCCGGTGGTGGTCAAAGTTTGAGGACTGGGCCATGAGTAGCTGAATATGGGCGGCTGCCAACATGGTGGTGGATAGATAAGTTGCTGAGAGGGTGACCGGCATCGTCTGATATATGAACTCCGAATTCCCGACGAGCAACAGCGGATGGTCCAACGTTGAACGGCACGACTCGCTCTCATGACCTCGATATCTCCTCTGCCTCAGCACGGCACAAGAAATCACTACAATCTCATTGTATAGCTACACCTCTCACAAGAGAAATCAAACCAACAAAAATGAGATGGACCAATCCCCGCCTCCGCCTTAAAGCGGCGCACACTCGCGGTGTAGCCACGCTTTGGCCCTCGCATCTCCCTCAAGCAGAGGGGACACCTTCTCCCATGTCTCCTTATGATACGCATCTACCCACGCACGCTCCTCCGCAGAGAGGAGAGACACGTCGATGAGATTTCGGCCCACGGGGACCTTCGTGACGCGAAGGTGGGTCAGCACGTCGTCAGAAACGCGAGCGAAGCAAAGCAAGACGTACCACAGTAACATGTTCGAACCCAAGGAAACCCTTGTCGCCAAAGTTATTTGGCGTCTGAGCCTCACGCACGATGACAACGTTCTCGATCCGAATACCATATTCTCCGTCCGCATAGTAGCCAGGCTCTGTCTTGTGATAAGCTCATAGACTAGACGGGCAGGGCGAAGATGCTCACCGTTTGAAACAGTCATACCGGGTTTCAATGCGGTGTTGTTGTACGCTATGTGTGAAGGTTGAGGAGAGGCAAACAGATGTACTAGTTAAATACCCACCGATTCGCGAGCCGATCCCTTGTGGACCTGCAAACCCGAAGCTTTAGCGGGGCATATTGATGTGGGAAAAGTGAACCTCAATGCACCTTCATGAACGTTCAGGAAGTGTCCGACGCCATGGCCAGTACCGTGCCTGTAATCTTCATGCACTTGAATTGCCAAAGTGCGTGAACAAAGGTCAGGTGACGCACCAAGCCCGTCCCTCCACAAGTACCTCCTCGCCCACGTATCACTGAGATGGCATTTAGAGGGGAACTTGATTGAATGGAGAAAGCGCATGGCTCACATTTTGTACCCTAGGTATTGGGCATTAGTTTCGTTAACGCCTTGCCCTCTCGTTAGGAATGAATGGCCTACCGGATGTTCCGTCAGGGAAGACGGCGGTATCGATGGCGATATGTCCTTGCAGTACGCGCGTGAAAGCACGGCGCTGCTCTGCGGTCGGAGTACCGAAGTGTAGGGTGCGTGTCACGTCCGTGGTGCCATCCAAGTACTGGCCTAGAGGTCGCCTGTGAACATGATATGCAGAGGAAGAGCAAGCTCAACGAACCGCCAGAATCGCATAAATATATTTGATCTTTCCTGATGATGGCAGAATCATTGGGGTCTGGTGAGTAGTGGATGATCGCTATTCCGAAGTACCATTTAGGACACGAGGAACTTCAGAAACATTTACATACCTCCGTTGGGTCCGGTCGATGAAATAGCCGGGAACGACAAGCCCTTGAACAAGGCAAGCTCGCTGTACAGGGATTAAGTGGTAAGAACTTCGCTGCGCACTGGACATACGTGGAAATTACTCACCTACGGAACTTCTCCAATTGGTCTGCACCCTGGCTTTCTGATAATTCGACTCCGTTGTTCAGCTGCTCCTCTAACCACGCAAAGTATCGCACGAGAGCCGATCCGTCTCTGATATGACTTGCGCGGAAGCCCTCAACCTCCGTTGCGTTCTTGATGGACTTGAGATCCGCAATCGGCGAGCGCGCGATGGTGATGTAGGGATACCCAAGCGCCTCGGCGACTGCGACACTCGCCTTGTCGCCGATCAAAACCTTCTGACCTTCCTAGAGCAGCGCTGAGTACCCGAGATCAGCACAGGGACTGGCACGGCGACATACCTGGAGACCAGCCCCGAGTTCCTTCAGGTAGGGAATGAACTCGTGATACGGACGCAGCTGAACCTCCTGCCCGAGCTGGGCGCGCACGTCCGGGCCGACCTGTTTCTGGTCGACGAAAAGAGTGGCACTGTCTGCGCTGACCACCGCATATCCGAAGAAGACGGGGTTAAAGTCGATGTCCGACCCACGCAGGTTGAACAGCCACGCGACTTCGTCCAACGTCGTCACCACAAGCGCACGCCCATCCTGCTTTTTCAACTCTTTACGTACGTCCTCGAGCTTGTCCATGTGGGCTTTTCCGGCATACTTGACATCTAGAGGAAAGACGGAGTTGCTCGGGCGCTCAGGTCGAGCGGAGCCCCAGACGAGATCGACGAGATTCTCGTTGTAGGAGATGTCTGTCCCGGCGAAGGACTTGGCATCGGCTGAGACACGTCTTTGAGGTCTGAACTGTGAGAGTCAAGCAAACGTACAAGCAGTGATAAGCTCCGGATCTATTCCGGCACGAGCTGGAGTGGTAATGTTCTACGAGACCGAGGTAGTGTAAAACTAGACACATGAAGACTAATGTGCCTCCTTGCCTTGGTGATAAACTCTTGCCAAGTGGGAACATCTGATGCAGTGTTAAGGTAGATGTTCAGAAAAGTGAATCGCGAGACGCGCCTGGCAAGCCCTGTTTCATCAAAGTCCAATTTCTGGACATGGCTGAGTCTCTACTCGTTTGGCTGAATTCATCACGGTTTAAACTGACTCATCGAGCTGTTTCTCCGCCTGGAGAAAGTAACGTCCATCCGTAAAAAGATATGCCTGATCCTTCGTCACGATCGCAGTGCCTGTAAAGGATCAGAATGAAAGAAATTTTAGGCACAGCAACAAACGAACCAGCAGAGCCGTTGAATCCAGATATGAACACCCGACGTTTATCGCACTCTGCAGGGTACTCGCTAGAATCTGTAACGGGAACGGGTCTGCGGGGATTTGAAATCGGATAAGACTGGGCGCCTTACGCTGGTCCTCGCTCGGCACAACATATGCATCAACATTCTTCTCCGCCATGAGCTTGCGCAAGGCTGTTAGCCTCTCCGTCGTGTCGACTGTTTGTGTATATATGGCACCCATTGTTGACAACGAACGATATAAGTGTGATCTCAGAAGACAAATAGGTCGAGGGGGAAGGCAGAGCCTGAGTTGGTAAGCGCGGAGAGCGGTGAGAAGCATGTGCGCAATGAAACTCAGCTCGCTCCTGACTCGCACCGCGGTGATAGCTCACGAAGAGAGATGAGTTTTAAAAAAATGAGGTAATGATCCCAGTCAAAGTGCTATGAAAACCAACACTGTTGAAGCTATGTGGCACGGTAATTATTTCAACGCGCTGTCAACCAAGTGAGATTAGATTAGATGATCACGGAGCATAAACAAATCATCGGAGCCTCAAAAAGGTTTTCGAAAATCTGCGGTGTTCCAGACACAAAAAGGTAGACATATGTGGCGGCAAGGACAGGGACAAGCAAAGGGCTTTGCCAGTGACGGTCTAGTGAACGACGATACTACATTGGGAACGAAAACGAAACCGTGACAAGGTGGAGTTGAAGAGGGCCAATTGCATCTGCGCTGTGCTGAGGACTAACCGTGGCATCATCTGAGTCGTACATTTCCTTGCTCATGGAAATCACGGAAAAGGGATATTATCCTACGCCCACATGATTCCTCAGGCACATCTTGTCCACACACTCTGGCCCGAACTCCGAACTTGCATCGCTCTTCAGAGCAATTGGAGAGTGCAGTTCAAGAGACTACAATTTCACTGCGCTCGCCAGTATAGGTTGGTACTTAGCAAACCCAGGCCTTTTGTCTCTTTAGGTACAATACACGATGAAAACAAGCTATGGTGGTGGGTAGATGGGTGACTCCGAATCACCAGTATCATTCGTCAGTCGAGGCACCCTTGAGTTAAAGCATCCAAAGGTGCAGTCAAAACCGGAGGAACCACTGGCAGTGGCTTGTTCTAAGTTCCAACCGTTCTCAGACCATTGTCTCAGGTCAATGCCAAAACTAACGTCCGATCCGTCATGCACGACACTTTGATACATCGGGGCCTATGGTTGAGGACGGAGTGGTCTGATTCGGTAACGTCCGATAAGGGCAAGAAAAGTCGGAATCTGGTAGATACGTGGCAATGCGGGACGCTGAGGTGCCTCGAGCGCGCGGGAGGTTCGAGAGCGCCCCGCGAAATTGCAGCAGGACTGCCTTGAGGGCCTGTAGATGCTGAGTCTGCCAGCGTTGAAGTACCCTCCGCGTATCTTCGATACGTTCCTCGAGGCCAAGGCCTTGCCTGTCAAATCTATGCACAGTGTTACGGTACTTCCGATCTACTGCTTCGGCTTCAAGTCGCGTACGCACAAGGAGGGGTGCTTGCGTTAGCGGGGAGCGCCTTGGAGACAATGTTAAGAAGGGCATTAGAGCGTTTGAGAATGTTCTCTGCAACAGGAAGGAGCTTCACAGAGACTGAGGGGCTTCTTCGGCCTGAACTAGTCGTTTGCAATGTCGAAGTTTAACGAGGGGTCCGGTGAGATAACCGGATTGCAATGCGCTCCCACAGCCGATTGCCTGTGACAGGGTGTAAACTTGAACGGGCGAAGAGATGTGGTGACGAATCCACCCACAACTCACATCTTTGAATTCGTCTCTAATTTGTTGGGTAAGTTTCTCAACTCCTGTCCATATAACGCGGTCACTGGCAAGCTGAAAGTGACGAGTCGAACGATGCCACTAGAGCGTTGTCGAGGATTGATCGATGGCTTGAGCGTGAGGTCATCGTGCAGATGAGAGAACTGTATATGTAAGAGGCGTGGGCATCAATGTTCTGTACACGTGATCTGGAAAGAGTTGCGTACGGCGTCTAGAACCCGGGGACGTTGCTTGGAACGGAAATGAACCCCGAGGTCGAGGCTTGCCCAGTGCCCTCATGCTAATGCAACAGAAATTGCGCGGCATTTACCCAGCCCGCATAGAGCGCCGCGATTGTCGAGGGTATTGCACTCGCAGGCGGATGTCCCCGCGTTATTGCATTTGCGAGATTTCCTCCCTCTTCCCATCTGGGACCTCTGGTTTACATTTTCTTTCCGTGGTTGATTCGATAGACATGTCCCTTGTTCATGAATTGGACTAAGCATCATTCGCGGGCTTAGTTAAAGTGGAAACCCCTCCTTTCTGTCGGCGTTTATTGTTGCCTGCCATCCCCCTGTTCCCGTTCCACGTGTTCCTAGCGCCGCACCGAGATATCGGTGTGTTGCAGTGTCAGATATACTGTATATTGATATCCGATGCCGTGTCGTTACGTGATGTGTGCCTCGAAACGTTTGACTTTGTTTTGAATGAACAGGAGATGTTGGCGTGAGGGTCCCCCCTGAAACAGACATTACAGACATCACCATTGGTGCCATGGATAGTACTGGTTTGAGGGATATCATACAAAGATACAAAGACACATTTTTTGAGGGTACTAGTGAAAGTATTGGGGTCAAACAACACTAAAGTGATATTTGCAGGGAGAAAGTAAATTAGATTAGATACTAATTTGAAGAAAAGCAGAGAGAATTCACTAACCCTCAAACCACGAGTTCCATTATGTTAACCGGCTTCAGTCCTTCCAATGCTCGACAACCATAGGGCGACCAGAGAGCTGTCGTGCAGCAATGAATGGCCTCATGACCTCCTGGACAGATCGCAATGACGAGAACCCCCGTACAGAAAGATTGCGTAGCGCGGGTAACACTTCAGTTGCCCTTGCTCCGGAAAGTTCTTGAAGGGCACGGCAAACACGTTGTGCAGTGCGATGGGAAAGATAGAGACTCTTCACAGCAGTGAACGGATCCAGAAGTCCCACCCATCGAGTGTCCGCAATGTCGTCTCTCCAGTGTGATATAATAAGAAGATCATGTTCCCTGATCGCGAGCTCCTCCAAAGTGGATATGAGGGGAAAGGATGAATTACAGAACCGGGCGAGATACGAAAGATCCCGGTCTAACTCTTCGCAAGCAAGTTCTAACTCGAGCCTGCGGCCAACGGCTTCCTCGGTTTTGGGGTAAAGGCTCAGACGAATGGAGTATTCTGAAATCAACACCTCTGCGTGGTTGAATGCCTTGAATTCTTCCGCGTGATCTATAAGCCGATGAAGTTGTGGGAGGTCATAGTCAATGTCCTGGAGGAATGTGATGCGGAGGCAGTAGAGACGAGGGGCATCGATTCGGGCTAGAAGGTCCTCCAAATACTCATAAACACCGCTGAATCTAAGTTCGGTGAGAGAGGGGAGGACAAAGCGTGTGGGCGGAGGTAGAGGTTGGCTTGCTGGGTCAGGGCGAGGTTGAAGGGAGCAGAAATGAAGATTAAGGGATTCGAGTCTGGTCACCACTGTCAGGGCAGTGGCCATCGCGTCGGGTGAAAAGGACCCATCACCAGAAATGCCCCAAAGGCGGAGTGTGACGAGGCCATTGGCAGATAAAAGTAGTTTTCGGATTGATGGAAATGAGATGCTTCCCAACTCTAGTGTCCGCAGACGTGGGGCAGATCGGCCCCAGAACGAATCACGATGGGCTGGCATCACATAAGGATACCCCCAAAGTTTCAGATGTGTCAGCTCCAGGAATGGCTTTTGCATCGCTTCTACGAATCTTTCCCAGCGCGAATTGGTCATACGATCGACGCTGATGTGGATTTGACAGATGCGATTGTAGTGCCCGACTCGAGTGCAGCCAACACGTTATCCCACCGCTGCCACTGGTCCGGTATTGAATATCGCTTAGCGAATAATGATAATTTAATATTACAGGCAGAACTGGCCAGGTGTCCGGCACCTCTGACATAGGTCGATTTCCACCATAGGCGAGTCGTAGGTTGAGGTGACACGGTGATGAAAACACGAGGTGTCTCCATCTACGACACACATGCACAAGTGTAAGCCAGGGATTGTTCGGAATGTCCCAGGGCAGGTCGTCAGTCTTTACATAGAAGTTGAATGTATCCACGAACACATCGTCGGGGAGCACGTCAATTGTCATCAGGCCTACATTTGAAGAGTCAGCGTTCGTTCAGGACACTGTGAAAACGGCATACGTCGATCTCGTGCTAGACCAGACTCTTCCGGGAGGTTTACAGGATGATCGCCCATTGAGGGACCTTCAGATGGGAAATCAATCCGAGTCAACGAGCGGGGTTCAACTGAAGGGAATTATGACTACTGGACGAAGCGAGTGGGTAATGGAGGGACTTGATGAAGACAACTATATGAGACTTGGTTAGTACTCAGAACGGTGAGAATGAATCTCGCTCGACATACAAGCGAAAACTTGTCAGTGAGGATGCAATGTCTCAGGGCCAAGTGAAAGACGGGTACAGGGCGTGGCACGCCCGGCCCTGTACCCGTCTTTCACACGCGTCTTGATTGGCTGGCGAGAGGCGTTTCGAGAAATCTGATTGGTTGGCAGATGATGAATGCTGGGTCTCGGCGATTCAAGGGTGAGGTCATGGGGGAAATACCAGTGAGAACTGTCCTGGTCGTACATCGTGGAAGGAGGGTGGGCACCAATGTATCCATACACGTGAATTACGTCGTCTACTGTACAGTAGAACTGTCGAAGTGTAGAACCGTTGTATAGAGCAGAAACGAACCCCGAAGTTGAGGCTCGGTCCCAACGGCAAAGTCCCAGGCCCAGTGCCCTCGTGCTAATGCAACAGAAGTTCGCGCGGCGTTTACCCAGCCCGCATCGACCGCCGCGGTTGTCGAGGGTATGCACTCGTATATAACTTTGAAATGGCACCAGGCTTCTGCTGAGGACAGACCGCATACAGGTTGTAAAAGAGGTACCCACACTCATTCATTTGCATTGTTTCATCCCTATTCCCATCGGCGACCCTTGATTTACATTTCCTATCTGTAGTTGATTCCATAGACCGGTCCCTTGTATAAAAATTTGAGTAAGCGCCGTTCGCGGGCTTACATCAGTAAAAATACCATCAAGTTTTTTGGGCTCGTACGAGCTAGTACGAGTGGAAAAGCCAGCAAGTGCGCGAGGAACCTAGAATTGACCAAAAGCCCGCTTTCCAACTTTTTATAACAAGTAAATATGTACAAAAAAGTGGGGAAAAAGGTGCTAAAAGTGACTCAAGTGGTCAAATTTGTGCCACAGCTTGTTCTCTTTTTTACCTTTTTACTTAAAAAAGCTGACTAGTAAAAAAGTTTGTGGATTTTTTACTGATGTAGCGAAAGTGGAAGCCTCCCTTCTGTTGGCGTTAGCGTCGGCTGCCATTGCCTGCTCCTGTTCCACATGTTCCTGGAGTCGCACTGAGATATCGGTGTTCGTGTATTGTCATAGTGTATCAAACATATATTCATACAAAGATATAAGGACACCTTGTGTAAGGAACCCCTTCGCGTTAGCCTCGAAACACCTTATTTTGACGCACCAGATCATCTCTCCATTGCTATCTCTTTTCCCCCTTTAACTTCACTGCCTCATACTGCTTTACCTGTCCTCGCTGCTTTCGGTTTAGTGCAGCATTTTTAACCTATATAAACCTTCCTGTACCTACGAGAACGAAAGTACAGTACGAGTTACAATCCTACGAATATGATCACTCTTCACCCCTCCTCTTAATCCCTCTCCTCCCGGACTCACGCGCGCACCAACCATTGCGCTTACACTTGTTTCACGGTACTGGCGAAAGAACTGGAGTCAAACAACACTGAAACGAGATTTGCAGGTAGAAAGTAGATCAAATTAGATGCTGACTTGAAGAAAAACGGAGAGAACTCACCGACCCTTGAACCACGAGCTCCATTATATCAACTGGCTTCGGTCCTTCCAACGCTCGATGACTATAGGGTGACCAGAGAGCTGTCGTGCAGCAACAAATGGCGTCATGGCTTCCTGGACAGGTTGCAATGAGGACCCCCCTACGAAAATATTGCGTAGCGCGGGTAACACTTCAGTTGCCCTTTCTCTGGAAAGGGCGCCACAAACACGTTGCGCAATTTCATTGGTAAGATAGAGATCCTTCACAGTAGTGAACGGGTTTAGAAGTTTCACCCATTGAATGTCCTCCATGTTGCCTTTCCATTGTGATAATGGAATAAACTTACAATCCCTGATTTCGAGCTCCTCCGAAGCGGAGATGATGGGGAAGGATAAATTACAGATCTGGGCGAGAGACGAAAGCTGCCACTCTGACGTTCTGCACTTGAGCTTGATCTGTAGCACCAGCCACCTGTCGTCATCGACTACTGTTTTGGGGGAGAGCCTCAGACGAATTGAGCCAGCGGAAATCCACACCCCTGCGTGGTCGAATGTATTGAACTCTTCAAAGTGACCGATGAGCCGGTGAAGTTGTGGGAGGTCAAAGTTGAAGTCCATGAAGAATACGATGAAGAGGCGGTCGAGACGAGGGGCATCGATTCTGGCCAGAAGGTCCTCCAAATACTCATGAACGCCTTCGAATCTAAGCTCGGTGAGAGTGGAGAGGACAAAGCGTGTGTGCGGAGGCAGAGGTCGGTTTTCTGGGTCGAGGCGAGATTGAGAGGAACGGAATACAAGGCGAAGGTATTCGAGTGTGGTCATTCGCTGTCAGGGCCGAGGCCATCGTGTGGGGTAAAACGTATCCAAGAGAATCAGGAATGTCCACAAGGGAGAGCGTGACGAGGCCGGATAAAACTCGTTTGGGCATTGACGGAAATGGAAATCCTCTCAATGTGAATTCTTGCAGACATGGGACAGATCCGCCCAAGAACGAATCAGGAAGAACTGGCACCACACCAGGATATCTCCGAAGTTGCAGATGTGTTAGCTCCGGGAATGGCTTTTGCATCGCTGCCGCGAATCTTTCCCAGCGCGAATTGGTCAGATCATCGATGCTGATGTGGATTTCACAGATACGATTGTAGTGCTCCGACTCGAGTGCAGCCAACACGTTAACCTACGACTCGCCTATGGTGGAAATCGACCTATGTCGGAGATGCCGGACACCTGGCCAGTTCTGCCTGTAATATCAACTTATTCGCTAGGCCATATTCAATGCCGGACCAGTGGCGGCGGTGGGATGAGGTGACGCGGCAATGAAAACACGAGGTATCTCCATCTACAACACACATGGACGAGGGTAAGCCAGAAATTTTGCACCATGGAGTACGGGAGCAGATCGTCGATCTTTACATAGAAGTTGAATGTATCCACGAGCACATCGTCGGGGAGCACGTCAATTGCCATCAGGCCTGCATTTGAAGAGTCAGTGTTCGTTCAGGACACTGTAGAAATGCCATACGTCGATCTCGTGCTAGACCAGACTCTTCCCGGAGGTTTACAGGATGATTGCCCATTGAGAGACCTTCAGATGGGAAATCAATCCCAGTTATACGAGAGTTGGTTAGTACTCAGAATGGTGAGAATGATTTCGCTCGACATACAAGTGAAAACTCGTCTGTGAGGATGTAATGTCTCAGGGCCAAGTGATTGTATTCCCGGTGATCGCACACGCCCTGTACCCGTCTTTCACACTCGCCCTGATTGGCTGGCGAGAGGCGTTTTGAGAATCTGATTTGATGGCGGATGATGAATACTGGGTCCCAATATTGAGATCAATTCACAAGGGTGAGGTCATAGGGGACATGCCAGTCAGGGGAGGGCGTGGGCGTCAATGGATCCATACACGTGACCCGGAAAGAATTGCAATTACCTCCAGCAAGTAGGAAAGGAAACGAACCCCGAGGTTGAGGCTCGGTCCCGACCCAGGCCCAGTGCCCTCATGCTAGTGCAACAGAAGCCCGCACGGTGTTCACCAAGCCCGCATAGAGCGCCGCGATTGTCGAGGGTATGCACTCACAGGCAAGTGGCACCAAGTCGTTTGCTGAGGGCAGACCGCATACAGGTTGTAAGAGAGGTACCCACAGTTATTCGTTTGCGTCGATTCCTCCCTATTCCTATCGGCGACACTTGATTTACATTTCCTTTTCGTGGTTAGTTCGATAGACGGGTCCCTTGTTCGTGAATCGACTTTGGACTAAGCGCCGTTCGTGGGCTTAGCGAAAGTGGAAGCCCCTCCCTTCTGTTGGCGTTGGCGTCGGCTGCCATTCCCCGCTCCCGTTCCACGTGTCCCTAGAGACGCACAGAGATATCGGTGTTCATGTATTGTCATAGTGTATCAGACATATATTCATACAAAGATATAAGGACACCTTGTTTCATGGTACTGGCGAAAGTAATGGAGTCAAACAGCTCTGAAACGAGATTTTCAGGCAGAAAGTAGATCAAATTAGATGCTAAGTTGAAGATAAACGGAGAGAACTCACCAACCCTTGGACCACGAGTTCCATTATATTAACTAGCTTCAGTCCTTCCAACGCTCGATGACTATAGGGTGACCGGAGAGCTGTCGTGCAGCAACGAATGGCATCATGGCTTCCTGGACAGGTTGCAATGAGGACCCTTCTACGAAAATATTGCGTAGCGCGGGTAACACTTCAGTTGCCCTTTCTCCGGAAAGCTCTTGAAGGGCACCGCAAACAAATCGTGCAATTTGACGGGAAAGATAGAGATTCTTCAGAGAAGTGAACGGACGCAGAAGTTCCAACCATCGGGCGTTCTCCACGTCGTCCGCCCAGTATAGATAGTCATATTCCCTGATCTCGAGCTCCTCCAAAGTGGAAACGAGGGGGAAGGATGGACAACAGATCTGGGCGAGAGACGAAAGCTGCCAATCTAATACTCTACCCTCGATTCGTAACCTGAGTTGCGTGCGGCAATCGACTGCCCCTGCCTTGGGAATAAGCGTAATGAGAGTTCGCGAATGGAAATGTAACACTGTTGCGTGGTTGAGTGCCTTGAACTCTTCGGCGTGACATATAAGCCGATGAAGTTGTGGGAGGTCATAGTTGAGGTCCATGAAGAATATGATGAAGAGGTCATAGAGAAGAGGGGCATCGACTCGGGCCAGAAGGTCCTCCAAATACTCATAAACACCTTTGAAACAAAGTTTGGTGAGAGCGGGGAGGACAAAGCGTGTGGACGGAGGTAGAGGTCGGCTTGGTGGATCAGGGCGAGATAGAGGGGAATGGAATTTAAGATCAAGGGATTCGAGTCTGGTCATCACTGTCAGGGCAGTGGCCATCGCTTCGGGTGAAAAGTACCCAGAATGAGGAATGTCTTCAAGGTGGAGTGTGACGAGGTCATTGGTAGATAAGAGTAGTCTCGGGATTGATGGAAATGGGACCCCACCCAACGAGAGTGTTCGTAGACGTGGGGCAGATCCGCCCAAGAACGAGTCAGGAAGGATTGGCACCGCATCACACACCCAAACGTGAAGGTGTGTCAGCTGCGGGAATGACTTCTGCATCGCTGCTGCAAATTTTTTCCAGTGGGAATCGACCACGGAGACGATTATTTCACAAATGCGATCGTAGTGCTCCGACTCCAGTGCAGCAACCCTGTTTTCCCACCGCTGGTCAAACTTTGAATGACCAGGAATTTCGTTTGATACTAGTATTACAGGCAGAACTGGCCAGGCGTCCAGCATCTTCGACATAGGTCGAAGTCCATAATACACCAGTCGTAGGTTGAGGTGACGCGGTGACGCGAACACGAGGTATCTCCATCTACGACACACACGGACGAGTGGACGCCACGCATTTTGCCGAGGGTCCCAGTGCTGACCGTTAATATGGAAATTGAATATTTCTACGAGCGCATCGTCGGGGAGCATGTCGATTGTCATCAGGCCTACATTCGAAGGATAAGAATTTGTCAGAGCATTGTACAAACGACATACGTCGATCTCGTGCTGGACCAGAATCTTCCTGAGGATGTACAGAATGACCGCTTATCACGAAACTTTCAGATGAGGACGAGAAACCAATCCGAGTTGACGTGCGGGGGATGCAAGGTAATAATGACTGGACAAATCCAGTGAGTAATGTGGGGACTTGATGAAGAGGGCGACTATGTGGGACTTGGTTAGTACTTCCGGAATGTAAGTGAAGTGCAACAGCAGCCACAGCCCAAGGAACCAACCCCATCCCATGCCGGGAGTTTTCTCAATGACCGACCGGACCGTGAACACCGAAATTGAAGGCACGTGATGCTGTTACCTCAAGTCACATTTCTCGTCCTTTCGCTTGGTACTCAATTCAATAAAGACCATGAGACCAGGGGAACACTATGTACCACATCCATCTTCGGCGCTGTCATCCACTGCCTCGGAAAACTGAAGGACGACATGGCGCGGTGTACCTTAGGTGATAGTACTATACAGCACAGTGCACGGCAATTGGATAGAGGGTCGGTCAATCGACCTTCTACCCTTTACGCAGCGACCCCATCTCGACGGCAACGGTATGGGCAGTAACGATGAAATAGAGCCATTTTTTCCTGTTGGAGATTTCTGCCAGTCAAACCGCGATTCTTATGGAAGGAGAGACAATTGACCATATCTTTCCTGACTAAAACAATACAAGACATCACTAGTGGGTCATATACATATGTCATATGGCCATGGGTCGGAGAGTTGGCATCCATCAAAGAAAGGCGGTCTTGAATTTGGCACCTTTCTTGCTTTCTTGAACCACCTGGGACACGCAAATCATGTGAACGACAGCGGATGCCATACACCTCGGGGTGATGACATCGACGATACATCGATAATGACGAGCGAAAAGACAGGACAGAGGTGAAGACTACCTCTCATTGAGCACCCCCTTCAAAAGTCGAAGACGGACGGAGAACTTAGTAACATAACAAGTTCCTGCCGAGAGCCAGTACCGAAATGGAACGAGACGAAACTCATCTAGGCAGTGCAGAGGTAATAAGCAAGTTGGTTTGTTGTTGGAGGTGGATGTATCCGAGGGTCAGCGTACCACAATCCAGTGAGGAGCTTACGCATGGCAAGGGACTCTAATCCTTCAAATACCTGTATTCAAAGAGAAGACCTCGACCACACGTAGCACTGTAGCGTGCTGGTGAGTCCCGCTATCTTTTCAGTGACCATGGGAACATAATATATCCGGAGGGCAGAACTACTATCATACCCAATAATGAGGAGAACCAGAGGAATGTGAGGATGATACGGAATTTCAACGAGATGTCCGAGTCTTTATAGGATGAACGAGTAAATGCGCGTACCTCGGCTTGGGCTAGTTCGTAGTTCTTGACGTAGCTATCAGCGACGGTAGCCTCAGTGACCTCAAGCATCCCCTGTGGAAGGCGGTGGGTTGAAGAACAGGATAAACGCTGACACGAACATGGTAACATTTGGGCCATGATTCGAAGGGGTCCACAACGAAGTGATGGAGGTCGTGTGCGATAGACTGGTAAATTCCACTTGTTTGGGTTTGGGTGAGGGCCACAAAACGAGAGCACTCTTTAATCCGGAGGTTAGCCCCCTTACTCTATGAATTCGCTAGCAATTAGATGTTCATAAAACGCCGAAAAGATTGCAAACGGAGAGCAATTAGGCCAGTCTATCTGAGACAGACATCGTCAACGATCGACCTTCCCTTTCTTAGCTTGAGTGATGTAGAGAAGACCAGCCTGCTCCCTGGTCTCAGTAGAGTGCTGCGTCGTACTTTGTCAACTCGCTCTCAGACGAAAGTTCGTAGATCTTGGCTTTGCAGATTCAAACCGGAATCCATTCTCTGCTGTGGAAAGGACATACCAATGACAGTGACTGGTTTTATTCCAATAACTGGCTTCCAGTGGTCTCCAGATGCTGTGACCCATCATTGCAACCATATTAGGGCCGCTCTGCGCTATTCAGAGGGCCCACTCGACCAGCCAGAGGGGGGTCAAAAAGATAACATCAGAAATTTCCAATGCATCTGTTCCTACAGGGGATTGGTGATGACGAAGTGGTCGCTTTGCTAGACAGACCTTCCTGACCGTATCGATGCGTGGATCACCTCGTTCTTGTAATCGTTTGTTTTGCCTACTGTGATGAAGCAGCTCGCAGAAAGTCCTTGGGTATCCGCAGGGCACCCCACCGAACGCAAGGAAAAAATAAATAAAGAAAGGCATGTGGAGGACCGGGATCGGGATCATGACGGTCTCGCATCATCAAAAATTGATCGGAACAGTGAAGAGATGTAGCTGCGTGCTGAACATTTTCAACTGGGGCATTAAAGCCCGTGTGGGTAGATGCAGAGGTGCTGAGGAGTTGCTTTGACGCCCACATCATTGACACGTAAATTATTAATTGTCGCTGCGACAATCGCCTGCCTGCCTAAGGACAACAAACCCCGTGCGTCGTCCGGCCACGCATCTCTCCTCTCCCAGCCTTCCTCCCTCGCCTCCCACATCCGTCCTTCATGTTAGAAGACAAGTACATCGGCCTCGCTCTGGCAGTGTCGGGCACAGTAGCCATCGGATCCAGCTTCATCATCACCAAAAAGGTGCGCACAAATAACTAGCCGCCCTTTTTGCAGTCGAGCGACCTCAACACCTACTCATCCCTCCATCACTCAGGGCCTCAACGAAGCGGGAGACAGAGGGAACTCGTATTCTCAAGCGTCCGATGACCGTGCGTACCTAAAGAATCCCGTCTGGTGGGCAGGGATGGCAATAAGTGAGCCGCCCTGCATGTCGCTACGCGCGCTACGTCCACTGACCTGTCTTTGATGCGCTGCCAGTGGTGCTGGGCGAATGTGAGTTTCGTTTTGATCCTTCAAATACAGATTCCTCAAATTCACACCCCTCATCCCCAGTGGCAAACTTTGCCGCGTACTCGTTTGCTCCTCCGATATTGGTTACCCCATTAGGTTCATTGAGCGTCATCATTGGGTCCGTCAGTCTTGTTGTCCTCTCCCCGACGCATTTTCAGACCCGTTTCCCAGCGCGATTCTTGCCTCCTACCTCTTAGAAGAAGAGTTGGGACACCTCGGTCGACTTGGATGTACCATTTGTCTTCTAGGTTCGCTCACCATCGTTCTTCACGCACCGGCAGATAAGGATATACAAACGGTCGATGAGGTCTTACGATATGCTGTCCAACCTGGTGCGTCGTCGTCATTACCACTTCATGCCATCATGTGCTTGACTTGGCGGCGCGCAGGCTTTATGATGTACTGCTTTTGCGTGCTCGTATTTTCGCTGATCATGATTTATGCCGTTGCGCCCAAGTATGGCCGCTCAAACCCACTCGTGTACATTTCTATATGCTCTCTTGTCGGCTCTGTCTCGATCATGGCAATCAAGGGCTTCGGGATTGCCGTGAAGCTCACGCTCGCTGGCAATAATCAATTTATCTATGTCAGCACTTACGTGTTTGGCCTAGTGGTTAGCCTCTGCATAATGGTTCAGATGAATTACTTTAATAAAGCTCTCGATACCTTCTCCACCAATGTGTACGTGTGCCACTTCATCCTCCTTGTTATACCATCCATCACTCACGCCTCTAACCAACCAGAGTGAACCCTCTGTATTACGTGTGCTTCTCAACGGCCACCATCATTGCTTCCCTCATCCTCTTCCAAGGTCTCAACACCGACAACCCAGTGAACACCGTCTCCCTCCTCGTGGGCTTCATCATCATCTTCATCGGCATGCACCTCCTCGAACTCTCACGCAAGCCAGCATCAACAGGCCACACCGCGCTCGAGCACGGCATCCACAACCCGCGCCTCTCCTTCCAAGGCAGCCGTGCCTCGCTCGACACAGGTAGCTGGCCCTCCGCAGCAGCGGCCGCCTCGCCAGGGCTGAACTTTGGCCACGCGCGCCGGAGCAGCGCCGCCTACGGCGCCCACGGATACGGACACGGACATGGACACGGGCACGCGATGCTCTTCGACGCGTTCGACGACGTGCCGAATGGCTCCGCGCACGGATTGCAGAGCCTCCGCGAGGACGCGGAGGACGACGAGCTCGAGGCGGCGACGGAGCGCACGCGGCTCCGGGCGGAGGCTGATCGCCGCGCGCGCAGTCACTCCGGGTCGCCCACGTCGTCAGCGGCGGCGTCTGCGGGTGACCTCCGGCGGACATAGTATCCACGATCCACGCGGTTGCCAGCTTTTTAGAGACAGAGGACCATTTGGACAGGGAATTGTTGTGTTACTCATTATATTTAATGAACCCCTTCTTTTCCGTGCTCCTGGCCCTTGTTTCGGGTGTGGACCAGGCCCAAGATTCTGGGGAGCATGCCAACCATTCCGTCACGTGTCTTCTCACCTCCCGCGGGATTAACAAGGCTATCATTTCCACCCACTGAGGTATATCATACACTAGAGGACGGCCGTGCTGCGCACGTGCCGTCTCTAGTATTATACATGTTAGCTCCGCAAGCCAACCTGAACCACCAAAACTAATGGTAGAATGGGAAAGGCCAGGTTCAATAAAAAGGGTTCCGAAGGATTACAAATAGAGACAGGATAAACACAGCAAGTTCAAAAGCCGCCACATTAGTACCTCACCTCAACCACTACGCCGACCCCGGCGAGAATATGGAATTCAGGATACCCGCGAGACGCCAGCCGCCCTGCGCCAACAACTTCTCGACGATCCAGTCTTGCGCGATCTTTCCTGAATATTCAGGCGTGTCGAGCTCGAGGTATTGCCTTCGGGGAGCCCGTCCGCAGGCTATCCCGTCCGCGTCTTCCCCGCAGAGTTCATCATTATCATCAGCAGCAGTGAAATCGTCGTGAGTGGAG
The DNA here is from genome assembly GCA_022376545.1 of Russula dissimulans. Taxonomy (NCBI): domain Eukaryota; kingdom Fungi; phylum Basidiomycota; class Agaricomycetes; order Russulales; family Russulaceae; genus Russula; species Russula dissimulans. The sequence goes on from WTXJ01000031.1 coordinate 188,704, forward strand.
AATTCCGGATTGTCGAGCCCCGCTGGCCACACGATCTCGCAATTGAGCGCGTAGATAGGGGAGGCCCATTCGTACGGACAGAGGGTATCCGAGTCGCTCGTCGCCGGCGGGCCACTCGCCGAGTGGGGGGTGGGCGCAGCGAGTACTTCTTGGGGGGGCGCGGCGGCGGCGGCGGCGCTCGATGGAGTATGTACGGTCTCAGTCTGGGGAGCAGGGGGACACGTGAGCCACGAGGTCGATTCGGAGCTCCAACGGCCCTTGCCCCGGCCGACGCCCAGCCCCTCCCAGACGATGCGGCGGACGTATGGGTCGTAGATCGCGCCGCGCAGAGCGGCCTCGAGGGTGGGCGAGCGAGTGGGGCGTGTGTAGTTGGCCGGGGTTGTGCGGATGGCTTTGGCGATGAGCGCGTTGTCCCACACGGAATGGAGGTCTTTTTTTTTTTTTATTGTAACGCGCGGGAACCCGTAAGATGTTATGATGCTGAAAGAAAAAGGACAAGGAAACGCACTTGTGACTCGTCTGTCCCAATGCACCTTGTCGCTGTTCCCGCCGCGGTCGCGTCCGCTGAGGTGAAGTGGTTGATGCATATCGCCCACGAAATGTATGAGGAACTTGAGCGCCTCCTGCGCGAGCTCGGGAGCGCCGACCGTCGTCGCGGGGGACAGCGACCCGTTGACAAGGTCGGTCAAAATGGAGCTCACGTTTTGGATAGCGTCGAGGACGTTATGGCGCTCCCTCCCCCCCCAGCCTCGCGGGCCCGGGAAGACGCAGTTGTCCGGGGGATGATCGCCGAGGGCGTTGATGAAGTGCAGCGGAGCCGACCATCTGGCGTGAAAGCGGATTTTGTCGGCCCAGGTAGCGACGGCCGCGAGGTAGCACGGCGCGGGGCCTCGGACTTGGTCGCCGCTTCCGTCACCGCCATCGGGGTTGAGGATGGAGCAGACGGCGTTCAAGGTCTTTGGCGTGAGGTGGGACTGAGCGATGGTGGCGACGATTTCATGACCTGTTTGGGCTTTCCCTTCTCAGAGATCACGCCGTTTTGAGGGGAAACGCACCTGCAGTGCCCCACGCTATTACGCTCGGAAGGCTAGCCAGGCCGACTACGGCGGCGGTTGTGAATGCTCGCATGACGTTTATGCGACACGAGGAGGTGGTGGGGAAGAAGGGACGGGCACAACGGGTTTTATATGCGCCAATGGCAGCGCCAAATGACCCTGAATGAACAGGGACGCGACAGGTGCCAGGGCCAAGCGGTTTGATAAGTCATCAGAGCCGTGAGCAACTCCTCGGGTTTCTTTTTTGTTCAGTTCACAACCTTGCCAACCCTTCTCTGTATCTGTATCTGTCAATGCCACTGAAATGTACGTGCCTCGCTTGTGGGCGTGCACGTTCGTGGACGTTTCCCCTTCTGTCTAAGTCTGGCACCGCCACGTATCTCCAAGTGACTTTCTCTTCCTCAGTGGGGGTGGCAGCGGCTGGCATATGACTTTGCTATTTTTGACAGATGCACCAAGGTGGCTTCCTCTGATGGTCTGCAGCGGCAGCAGCCACAACGACGCGCGTTGATATTGATATTTACGATGTCCATCCCGCGATACAGTGCACTATGCGTCCACTGGCAGCGGGCGTCCTTCGCCTGCCCGTTTTAAACCCGACCTGGATTTCAACTAGCAGGGCACCGGATCATTCGACCCACGGCCATGTTCTGGGACCAATCTGGATGTAATTCTGTCATGTCGTTATGGACCCGTACCTGCGCCGGACACGAAAAGGGATTGTGCGCTAGCCATACAGTCCCGGAAGTGTCGCCTCGACCAAATGCTTTGGGATTTCCGTCTGCGCCGTTGTCCAGGAATGTCCTAAGAATAACGGTGTTAATTTGGGTTCTGCTCTACCGCACAGCACTGGCAGAAGTGGAACGGCAATACGTCTTGGTTGCGAGTTACGGTAATTGCCACCATCTCAGGTACAGCTTCGGAATGGCCGTTCCCACTGCACCCACAGCAGTTCACGATGGTCTCGGAACGCTTCCTGCATCATTGATCATGGCAGCTTCCCCGTTTCTCACTTACTCAAAAGTCTCGTTTCGCGCCGACCTCCCAATATATGCAGGTGTCAAGCCCTCTTCCTTCAGCAAAGTCTGCTCACTATACCATGACTGACCTGCGTACACATACCACCTTCTTGAGTGTCCGTGAAATTATCGTCATTCTCGAAAGCCACTGCATGCCCTTCTACGACAGCTGCCCCAATTAGGCTGTCGTGCCAATGGATCGGATCTACAACCAACTGGAGACTCTTCTCTTCCCCGTCCTTCGTTGAGCATTTCTCGAGTTGGGCCTGATATGGTTGGCATTTCTTGGGAACATGATATAAATCACGTTGCCTCATGCGGAACGCGGAATGTGACACCCACCAGCTGCCAGCCAAAGTGGAATATATTCAAGAGTCACACAACATCACCCAGTCCACCCGCTCGGATTGAAGAGGAGATACGAACAAAACCTAGAATCATCGAGATAATATGTATGCGATTTCTGTTTCAGCCTCGTCAATGACTGCGGTGTAAGGCCCTACACGTGACCGTGCACCAATGTATCCGTACACGTGATCGTGAAATAATTGCAATCACGTGCACGCGGAAATCAGCGACGGCAAAGTCCCAGTCCCAGTGCCGCTAATGCAGCGGCAGCTAAAAAAACGCGGCATTTACCAAGTCCACATAGAGTGCCGCGATTGTTGAGAGTACTGTCCCTGCACCCTGAGCGAAACAGCCCCCTCAACGAAACACCACGAATTACTCGCTCAATTTTCATTCAACTGCCATCGAACTTCGTACACTGTATATAGTACCCTCTCTCTACATGTCCATAAATTTTCTCGATGAAAGATGCGTTGTGTCGTGAAATAAAAAAAACACTGTTTGTCATGCTTGCCGCTTAGAAATCATGTCGGAGCTCCCAGGCTCAGTTCAGGATCTTCTGCGAACCCTTGGTTAATGCCGAGCCCAAGGCATAGCGGGGTTTTAAATGGCTCTGTGACATAGCGTGACTGTTCCGTTGAGGGGGCTGTTTCGCTCAGGGTGCAGGGACAGTATGCACTCGCAAGCGAATGGGCACCACGTTGTAGGAGAGGTACCCACACTTATTCATTTGCATCGTTTCCTCCCTGTTCCCATCTGGGGTCTTTGGTTTACATTTACTCTTCATGGTTGGTTCGGTAGACGGGTCCCTTGTTCATGAATCGACTTTGGACTGAGCGAGCACCGTTTGCGGACTTAGCGAAAGTGGAAGCCCCTCCTCTTGGCGTTATCGTTGTCTGCCATTCAAGTTCCACCGCCCTGTTCCACCTGTTCCTGGCGTCGCACCGAGGCACTGGTATTCATGTAGTATTATCACAGTGTACTAGACATATATTGATATCCATTCCAGTGTCATTATGTGATGTGTGCCTCAAGCATTTGACTCTGTTTTGATGAACGGGAGCCGTTGGCATGACTGCTGCATGAGGAATCCCCCCTTATTATATTCCACATTATTGGTGCCATAGATACAAAGACATCTTTTTTGACGGTACTAGCGAAAGTATTGGGGTCAAACAACACTAAAGCGAGATTTGCAGGGAGAAAGTAGATTAGATTAGGGTTAATTTAAAGAAAAGCAGAGAGAACTCACTAACCCTCGAACCACGAGTCCCATTATGTTATCCGGCTTCCGAGTCAGTCCATCCAATGCTCGACAACCATAGGGCGACCAGAGAGCTGTCATGCAGCAATGAATGGCCTCATGACCTCCTGGACAGGTCGCAATGACAGGAACTCCCGTATGAAAATATTGCGTAGCGCGGGTAACACTTCAGTTGCCCTTGCTCCGGAAAGCTCTTGGAGGGCATCGCAAACATGTTTCGCAATTCCACCCGTAAGATAGAGACTTTTCAGAGCAGTGAACGGAACCAGAAGTTCCACCCATTGAGTGTCCACAATGTTATATCTCCAGTATGGTATAATAAGAAGAACGTCTTCCCTGATCTCGAGCTCCTCCAAAGTGGAGATGAGGAGGAAGGATGGATTACAGATATGGGCGAGAGACGAAAACTGTCGATCTAACTCTCCGCAAGTAATTTGTAACTCGAGCCTGCGGCCAACGGCTTCCCCGGTTTTGGGGTAAAGGCTCAGATGGATTGTGTGGTTTGAAATCAACACCTCTGCGTGGTTGAATGCCTTGAATTCTTCCGCGTGATCTATAAGCCGGTGAAGTTGTGGGAGGTCATAGTCAATGTCCTTGCAGAATGTGATGTGGAGGCAGTAGAGACGAGGGGCATCGATTCGGGCTAGAAGGTCCTCCAAATACTCATAGACACCGTTGAATATAAATATAAATTCGGTGAGAGCGGGGAGGACAAAGCGTGTGGGCGGAGGTTGGCTTGCTAGGTTGGGGGGAGATCGAGGGGGATAGAATTGAAGATGAAGGGATTCGAGTCTGGTCACCACTGCGAGGGCAGCGGCCATTGCGTCGGGTGAAACGTACCCAGAACCAGGAATGTCGCAAAGGTCGAGTTTGACGAGGCGATTGGCAGATAAAAGTAGTTTCGGCATTGACGAAAACGGAATCCCTCTCAATGTGAATTCTTGCAGACGTGGGGCAGATCCGCCCAAGAACGAATCAGGAAGGACTGGCACCACACCAGGATACCTCCAAAGTTCCAGATGCGTCAGCTCCGGGAATGGCTTTTGCATCACTGCTGCGAATCTTTGCCAGCGCGAATTGGTAATACGATCGAATCTGATGTGGATTTCATAGATGCGATTGTAGTGCTCCGACTCGAGTGCAGCCAACACGTTATCCCACCGCTGCCACTGGTCCGGCATTGAATATCGATTGGCGAATAATGTTAATATTATAGGCAGAACTGGCCAGGTGTCCGGCATCTCCGACATAGGTCGATGTCCACCATAGGCGAGTCGTAGGTTGAGGTGACGCGGTGATGCAAACACGAGGTATCTCCATCTACGACACACATGGACGAGTGTAAGCCAGGGATTGTTCGGAATGATGTCCCGGGGCAGATCGTCGATCTTTACATAGAAATTGAATGTATCCACGAGCACATCGTCGGGGAGCACGTCGATTGTCATCAGGCCTACATTTGAAGAGTCAGCATTCGTTCAGGACACTGTAGAAACTGCATACGTCGATCTCGTGCTAGACCAGACTCTTCCGGGAGGTTTACAGGATGATGGCCCATTAAGGGACCTTCAGATGGGAAATCAATCCGAGTCAACGAGCGGGGTTCAACTGAAGGGAGTTATGACTACTGGACGAAGCGAGTGGGTAATGGAGGGACTTGATGAAGACAACTATATGAGGCTTGGTTAGTACTCAGAACGGTGAGAATGGACCTCGCTCGACGTACAGGTGAAAACTCGTCAGTGAGGGCGCAATGTTTGAGGGCCAAGTGGATTGTATTGCCGGTGATCGCACACGCCCTGATGTACTCGTGGGCGTGGTCAGATACCGTAAACGTGCGTGCGAGCGTACGCCGCAATTTCCTTAAGACCGCAGAGTGCCAGTGCATCCCTCATACAAGTTCTTCCGTGATGGAGACACGTACAAACGCACCCCCACCAGTCCCACCCCTCCCTCCCATAACGGCATCCCAACTCAGACGCTGAAGACGACACACGGGCGATACACGTGAACGCTTTGCCCACACTTGCCAGTTATCTGGCAGCGTTCCCACCCAACCCAAGACGATTGCTTGGCGTGCCAATGTCACGCTCGTCTACCACGTCGCAGCCTTGTCGCACAAATCCACGCTATGTAGTGGACGAAGGGAGATTACTATATAGATACGAATTTCACACCGCATACTTTACACTAAAACGTCATGTATTCTTGTTTGGAAGTGCTACGCGGGGTCCTGTACCCCGAGGCGCACGATAATGGATTCTAAATAAATAAATAAATAAAGTTCTTCCGTCTCACCTGCAAAATCCCATCGTCGGGTGCGACGCGTATCCTCCGAGCTCATATTGCGCTCCACCCTCCAATGAGCGGACCACACGAGTGATCGGCGTTGACTCCCTACCATTCTTTATTCTTCCAACAGGAGGCCCGTGTAATATTGACATTCAAAGCGGTCTGCGATCGACTCCGAGTCAGAGGCCTCCCCGTTGTCTCAATGATAAATTTAGCGATTTTATTTCTTTTTGCGCCTGTCGCTCGATAGCATCCACATGCGTTAGGGGCTATATTTTCGTATGGAAGTAAAAGCGTCTTCTCTGGGGTAGTCACAGTAGGTACGTATCCTTCTTGCTCCCTTTTGGGATCATCGTATGGATCCTACATTTTCGCTGCACGCACGATTTCAGCAGTCTGTGTACAAGGGTGTTCTTGCATGCATGCATGGTCGCGCGGGACCCAAAGCAAGCTGCTGTCCGATGTACTACATCACTGTCAGCACGCTCACGCCCTCAGGAACACGTCATGACCATCTTCTGCGCTGTCACCCTCCGCCTCGGAAAGCTGAAGGACGGCATGGCGCGGTGTACCTTTTTCCACCCTTCCATCACCCTACCAACATGATACACCAGCACCTCGTCTCCATCGCATTCTCAAGTCGGCGCGTTTTATACTGAGTTGATATCTGTTGTCTCTCCCGGAACCTTACTCTTCCGTTGTGAGTCAGCACGCGACAGTTGTTCTAAACATGCTAAAGATTTGGGGTCGCTGTGGTCGGATCGAATGATTGGCACGGGGGCGATATATCTGCGTCGCCCAAATGCCGTAATAACTCAATTGAAATCATTACAGTTGGTGTTATCGTAAACGTCCTTTTTTTAAGAACTTTTTACTTCGTATCCAAGCTGACAATACGTGTCTTCTGTCTACCGTAACCGTTGAGCACGTCCTCCAGTTTTTTTAGGCTCACTTGATTACACAGCGCCAAGTCTATAATTAATGACAGGTAGTCATAACCCAAAATATGCATTGAGCACCCATCGACCGACATTAAAGCCGAGTAGCGATACGATGTAGCCTACGAAGAGCGGTAGTAACGGGGCGAGAACAAGCTCAGTCCGTATGAGAAAGGGTAGAGCTGTGAAATGACACATCAATAAACCCCCTTAGTGGTCGCAAGGGCAGCATAAACTCACCACTGAGCCCCAGATATACGCCATAAATATATTGCGCGAATCTTGAACACCAATAAGAAGGGCGATTAGGGGAGCGCAAAGTTTAGAGAAACTCACGCAACCAGATAAAACGTATTCCCAACCCATAAACACACCCAGTTCGTCTTCAAAACGATAGGTACGAGAAAAAGCTGCGCAACGTAGAGGGTAAGATACAACGGGAAGAATGCATTGATATGAACATCAAAAGCGTATGCCCATTCAACGGCCGTGTCAGCCGGCGTTGAATGGGAGGGTGGTGAAAGGAGGGCATAATTAGCGAAGGACCTGTAAAATGTGTTAATAGGGAAGAAACAGTGCGTGGCGTAGACCCTACCACAACAGTGTAGCTGAAATAACTCCCACAAGAAGAAAGTCTCGGGATATCATGAGAAACGCCAATTGAACGGCATTATATAGCCCATACGACCAGACTACGGACCACGCGAGGGCCGCAGCTAGAAACGTGTGAGGTGGTGGTACAGGGCATAGCAGAGAACTCAAGAATTCACCAAACATGCCTCCGGCTATCAAAATCAGGATGGCTGGGTCATCTCTTGCCCATGTATTTTTTGTTTCTTCATTCGGTGAGTCGCGTGAAAAACCGAGGACAAAGGAGAGGATACACACGTTTATGAAAGTACACATTCCGATATCTTTTTGGTAGTGAGTCAGCACAAGGATGACATGCCCCGGATGGATGATAGGCGTACACTCTCTTTGGTGCGATGCACAGGTAGGTTAGTTGCCAGGCAGCAAGTTCGAAATCCTAGACAGGGCCGTGTCAGACAGCGGGACAAACGATGAGGGGGTTGGCGCACCATCTGCTGGAATTTGAGTAGTCTCCGGAACATAACAGGTAATCTGCCTGTGATTGATTGGGATGCTCTAGACGAGGTGCCATTCGGTGGCGTGCCGACGGTTGTTGGAAGAAGGGTCATCTTGTCATGCACCCTAAACCGACGAAATCGCGGAATCGACAGGTTGGAAGTTTTGCCAGAGGACAAAAAAGAGACTCTTTGACAGATGCTGGGGGTGCGCCTAACTACGCAATGCGTTCATCTATATGGGCTCCGAGTTGTTCGAGCTATTCAGGTCGAGGTAACGGTGGAGGTGCGACATCACGCCGATTATGGCATTGCACTGCTTTCGGAGATTCAACATGTTATGTCTCCGCTTGAACTGTCCGAATCTGGGTCAAACGTCGCGACTTGTCCTCAGCTTTGCTCATCATCTTTCAACATCACCAGCATGGACGACGACCATGAAGTCGACTGGGGAAACGACGAAGACGACTCCATGCAATCAAGGGTGTATTCTGGCTCGGTAGAGCTCACAGGAGGCGTCGAAACCGATGATGTTGAAGATGCGGTATCTTTGGGAGGTGACGAAGAAGAAGAGTTTGCAGCTTACGGTGCTCGTTCCAACGAGCAGAGAACTTCTTCTGCTGACAAAATCCAGAATTCTTCAAAAAAGTATGCCAGAAGGCGAAGTCCTTCCAGTGGCGTCGCCCCTAGGAAGGATACCAGTCGGGTACGACCAACTCACGAAACACCGTCCCCTCAGCTGGAAGTTTGCCCACCCACCCCAAAGTTAACTCACGCACTCCCTCCGAAACCTGTGCTCTCTTCTTCGATTCGTGCTCCGCCTTCAACAACAGCCGCTAGTCCAATGTCTTTGCCACGCAAGGAGCGCCGGTCTAATGGAAGTACTACCAAAAAGGGTGACGAGGCTTCACTGTCAGATAGAGAGACTAGGAGTACGCGTACAGCTGCCCGAGACGGTCGCCACCGTGATTCACGTGCCGACGAATCATCCTGGTCGCGTCCCAGTCCTGATGCCGTAGACTCACAGCCTCTCCAGCGAGACAGAACAAAAAGTATCAGTGACAGGGACAGTCGCCCACCTTTACGGCGGGAGGATGACTTCTATCGTCCCACTTACAATCAAGCTTACTATTCGTCTGATGAAGAGGGGCGGGAACCTGATTCACTTCGTGCACCATCACGCCGTGATGTGCGTTACCGGTTTGATGATAGGGACCGACATCACGATTACGCAAGCGGAGACCGCATTGATAGGGATAGGCCCGTCGCAAGATCTGCAAGACTTTCTCCCGAGGGCGAATCTATGGACCGTTTGCGCACAGGCTACAGAGAGTCTAATGATCCCGACTTTCGTCGCAGTCATCCCCGTGACCGTGACATCTCACCTGTTAGAGATGACAGCTCTCGCCGTGTTCTACGGAGGGAGGATTACCCTGTTTATGATTCTTTTGACAAAGGTTCTCGGGATTATGATGATCCATCTCGTCGTAGTTCTGGGACAGCAGAGCGGTCTCGGTACCCCGAATCCTACACTGGCCGTACCAATTCTGTCGTCTTGCGGGATCCCCACACCCAGAATCAGGGTCCAGGTAGATCGTCGACTCTAAGTACGTTGTCTGCATCATGCCGTCCCATGCCCAACGCGCCCTACGCCTGTTATTCCTCCCGGGGTGGAGGCCTTATATTTGTTTTTCCCGAAAAGCCTTGGGAGTTGAGCAGTACCCGGATCTACGCTTCGACCGACTCACAGGTGTTCATTGTGGCCTTCTCCCTTTTCGTTTCCATGCTATATGCCATGTCCCGTTCTCAACATCTGTTTCCCCTACATGTTTCATCTTATAGGACGCAATTCTCCTTCACCCCGCCTGCGATCACGGTCACCTCCTCCCAATCGTCGTGACGATCGACGACATAGCCCGCCGCGCTACCAGGAGTATCCCTCTGACTCTTCACGGCTTCCACCCTACCGTGGGCGTGCTGACACCCCGCCTCCAAGGCTCCGTGGTCCCGATAGACTGGATCGGCGCGATACCCCTCTCGACGTACCACAGCGTCGTCCACGAGGCATCTCTGACGCACCTGACCCAGACTACGCTCCCAAACGTCGGAAGATGGACGATGAAAACGGCAACCTTCTACCCGTCCGCCGGGGCCCTATCGGTGCAGATACATACATCCCACTGGACGCGCCCACAATATCGACGTCACCTCGGTCAGCGGGAGCCCTTGATGACCTCAGTCGTATGTCAAGCCTGTCCCATAAGCATTTCGTTATTCCCCTCGTCTCATTCGTGCGCCTCCGGACTTTCACTTTCCAGGACAGCGCCGAAGAGAGCCCCTGCCTTCACAAAGTCATCGGTATAAAGAAGCATCCGAGTTGGCGGCCCGGCCCCCGCTTTCTGGCCCAAATATAACAATGCCTCAAACACAACACAGGTAGGTCGAGGTCATATGCTTAAAGTCGTCTGCCGACCACGACAAACTCAGCGCGCAACCGCCCCATCGACATTACCCCCCGAGCTCAAGAGATCACGATCTCTTCCCACCTCGCCATCCAGACACAGATAGATCACCGCTCGATCGCTCACGTACCTCTGGTCACGATCCAGTACATGTTTACGTGGACAAGATCAGTCGGGATGACCATATGAGAGCTGCTGACCCGCCTTACCCGCCCAGGGGCCGTTACGAGGAACCTGTGCGTCTTCAAAATATGGCAAACCGCACATCTTTGCATCATGACACGATAAGTCGTGGACCTATTCCTCCCACCCCGCACTCCAGATCACGGGAAAGTATGAACACAGTCCCAACAAGCCCGATGGCGTCTTCTCCCATGCTTGTAGAAAACTTTCATGGGCGCTCCCGCGATCGATCGCCGCGACCTCATCACGAGCCTCGGCAAATGGGCTCTCAGCCGCTCTCAGCGTCATCGCCTACGATGCAGCCTCCACCAGATTTGCAGTTCATCGAAGCTCATCGACATTACGAGCGTCGCATCGACCGTGATAGAGAGGTAGGCGTATCGTGTGTTTAGATGAAAGCAGTTGGTTTGATCGTCCGTTCAGGGTGACACCCCTATACTCCTGAGAAATGTGTCAAACTCGGTACCTTCAAGGTCCCGATCGACGGGAAGATATGACGGACCCGAAGGAGGTGCGAAGCGGCCGTACTCTGTATGTTGCCTTTATCCTACTGACTGTCAATTTTTTGTCTGTAGACCAACGGCCTCTTGTACGTTACGATGTTGTATGTAACGTGGTATCTTGCTTAGTAACTTTTCAGCGATCGCCTGAGCGAAATGCTGCTCCGCCTGTTCCGGAGTTACAGCGACTTCATCCGTCCAGTGTACCTAATCCGCGTAGAGAACGTCAGGTTCCGGTGAGTCCTGTCGTGACCAAACGAAAATCATGTTCAAATTGTGATGGTCATAGCCCATCGTCAAAACGATCGAGGTACCTCCTCGGGTCAGTGGCGACCTGCCCAAGTATAGTCCACCGCTGGAACGAGTGGTCAGTGAATCTTTTTGATGAGCCCTGTGGATTGTGTTTGACTTTGTGTCAGAGCCGTTCTGGTCCTTCTGATGCGGAGTTTCCACCTCCCGCACCGCCTGCACCTACCCCTTCCCGTGAATGGATTCCCAGGCAGCCCGAATTTATGTCAAACCTCCCACCCCCGAGTACTCGGCTGCCTGGTGCGCCGCCACCACCAGTCTTGCCAACTCATCCTTACGTTGCCCCACGGGATCCTATAATCTATCCTCGCTCGCAACCACCCCACGATGAAAATATCTTGGCAAAACCTGAGAGCGAGGCTGTCCGGCTGGCTCCACATGAACAATACAGACAGGAGTCTTTATCGCCAGTACGGCAGACAATAGATATTCCACCCCCGCGCTCGTATCAGAAGCAAGAGCGGCGCCATGAGCAGTCACCAGCCAAACCCTCTTTCTTTGACAGTGCCTCGGACAGGACCTCGCGCGGGCCAGCAGGTGACGGCCTCAAAGAAAATTCAAGGAAGGAGGGCCACAAACTTTCCCCGCGCCAGGATGCTCGACCCAAAGTCTCATCAGAGACTATACCGACATCCTGGGATGCCGCACGACCTCCAGCACCAGCACCAGCACCCAAACCACTCACATTACCTGCGAGTTTACCCCCGAAACCTGTCGCAGCACTCGGAGACCTTAACCTGCAGCAGTCCTCATCTCTGCGGGCTGGGCACAACTCTCACGGACGGCGTAGTCAACAGCAGCCATCTGACGAAAGCAATGGCCATAGAACAAGATGGGGCCCATTACGGCGGGGAGATGGAGGTAAAGACAAGGAGAGGGAGAGAAACAGATGGGAGCCAGCCCCTGAATATCGGGGGCCTTCACTTTTGGCTCGCATGTCGTCTGGGGACTCGATTGGAAGAGATGTGACGGAGATGATGGAGAGGGAGGGCGGCGGTGAGGTACATCGGAAAAGGGCGCGCACGAGGAAGTATCAGATTAGTTAGATTTTCCTAATCGGGTAAGGGCCGACTGCACCGCGGTTGGGAATGAAAAGGGAAAAACAGTTTCCATGTTTGCAAGGCCACATCATCCCTCCACGTTTCCACTCTCTTTCTTATTTATATTATATGCCCTCCCAGCTACGCACCAAACGGAGCCACTCCCCACTCCCACCCAATCAGAATACAGCCAACGACATGCCCAGACCGCCCGTCCTTTCTCCTGGCATCTCCACCTCCCTCGATACCATACAAATCACACCACGCACACCCCGTGTCTTGCGTCCTCATAAGCCAGAGGGGGATGCGGACGCAGACTACTTCGTGGGCCCCGATTACGCGGAGGAGGTTGAGATGGGCCTCCTGGCGGAGGAGCGCGCTCGTGCGGGCGCAGGGTTCGCGGATGGGAATGGGCATTTAGAGGCGAAACATAAGGCGCCCCTCTCTCCAGAGGACAAGAGAGCGATGGTACTCTTGTGTGTCCTTTGTACGTGCCTTTCCCCTTTGACGCACATGGCCAAAAACAACTACGCTTCGGGCGTTTCTTGTAGACCTAATTCAGGGTGTTCCTGTGCGTGCCGCCTTTTTGTTCTCTGGAGATATTTGACCTCTCTACCTAGATTGGCTTGGCTTTGGGTACTTGCACCTTTCTATGTCGGTTTCTCTTGCGAGTAACATTTGCAGGTTCTATCCCTTTTATACTGCGCGAGCACCTTTCGTACTCCCAGCTCGCGACATTCGCGCTCTCTAGTTATCCTTACTCGCTCAAGTTGATTTGGTCACCTATTGTCGACGCCGTGTACTTTCCCTCTGTCGGTCGCAGAAAGTCATGGATCATCCCCATGCAGACCGTCATCGGTGCCTTGATGCTTTGGATATCGTTTACTGTTCAAGAATTAATGGACAATGTCTGTCTATTCATTCTTTGTTCGTTCCCGGTTCCGCTTCATTGTTTCGAATGCAGGCAGCCGAACATGTAACACGACTGACATTCGTTTTTACAACACTGGTCCTTATTGCCGCTACTCAAGGTAAGCAGCAAGATCAGTATGGCGATTACGCGATTCAATTCATTACTACTTTGAAGATATTGCCGTTGATGGTGCGTGTCTAGACATCGCCTTGCTTTTTTTATATTGACCTGTCAAAAACAGGTTGGGCATTGACGCTTCTATCCGAGGACAATCTTTCGTATGCTTCTACCTGTCAAACGATCGGGCTGAATACTGGCTATTTCGCTTCGTTCACGGTGTTCCTGGCACTTAACAGTGAGGCATTTAGGTATGCTCGATCACTCTGATTTCTGTCCATACTTTTTCATCGATAACCTGCCCGTACCTAGTGAGAAGTGGGGTATACCACGACTATCTTTAAGCACATACCTTCGTTTCTGGAGTGTCATCTGTTTCTGCGTGACCATCTGGCTCACATTCTTCCAGAAAGAGGTGTGGATCTCCCTCATCCCTTTGTCCGCACAGCAGACCAACCCACTTTTCAGCGGAAGGAAGTCCCTAGGGGAGAAGACACGAGCATCACAGGTGTCTACAAAACGATTTGGAGTATCATGAAGCTCAGGCGTAAGTTATCTGGTTCCCTCAACCGCACATTCTTATGATCGATTCTAGACATCCAATCCATCCTTCTTGTGCTCCTGTTCGCCAAAATCGGATGGGCGGCCCATGACGCAGCTACCAGTCTCAAGATGATCGAGAAGGGTCTCGGCAAAGAGGACCTTGCCATTGCGGTGCTAATCGACTTTCCATTTCAAATCCTTGGCGGATATTTGGCGGCGCGCTGGTCACGTGGCGACCGCCCGTTACGTCCCTGGATATGGGCGTTTTGGCCCCGTCTTGGGTTTGTTCTCCTCGGCGCCATCATCGTCCGGAATTTCCCAAAGCCGCCGATCTCGGCTGGATTTTTCCTATTTCTGGTGCTGCAGACGGTCCTTAGCTCGTTTTCCAGGTAAGTAGTCTAGAACGTGTCTGATGCGGGTGCTGACATATACCCTTACGACGCAGCACTATACAGTTTGTTGGAATTTCTGCCTTCTATACTAGAATATCGGACCCTGTTATTGGAGGAACTTATATGACGGTATCTCATTTTCGAACATCGTCACGCGCTTATCTTACCATTCTCAGCTACTAAACACCTTCACAAATCTTGGAGGAACTTGGCCAAAGTACTTTGTGCTCAAAGGTAGATCACACCCATCCTTCTTCGACGTTGCCTGATGATAACTGTCAAAGCTGTCGATCTTTTCAGTATTGCAACGTGCGAAGTCCGTGGTGCTGGTTCCACGCTCGTTGTGAAAGGTGAGTGTTCCGTATCTTTTATTGGGCGTACGGTGCCAACACGTCCGCCTCAGCTGCGGAATGTGTTTCGGAAAGAGGAAAAGCGCGGTGCTCTGATATAGGTGGTACCTGTATCACGGAGCGTGACGGGTACTACATTACCACCGGACTGTGTCTGGGTCTAGGGGTCATTACCCTCGTTGCCTTCATTTTACCAACCGCGCGGAAACTACAGGGTGAGATGCTCTCGACCACTGGTCCTCGTGCCCAACAAAAACTGAGCTTGTCTTCCTCTACAGCTTTGCCTATATCACAGTGGCGTATCTATACATGATACAATTAACGTTGAAACGACTATTGCACTATATATCATTAACATGTAGCCTGTGGGAGATGCCGTAGACCGTGGTTGTCTAGTATAGGAGATTCGTCAGATCCATTGTGCTCTATGTAAGTCTTACTTTATTTACACCAATCTTCATCATCCCAACCTTGCCCGCAAACTCCGAGCATACAACGAACGTTCGATCTCCTCATACTCCCACCGTTATCCATCTTCGAGAGCTTTGCGTCATTTTCACTAGTCCTTTGTTCCTCCAATCTGATCTTTAGTTCAGAAAGAACTGTGGTGTGGTTAGATATTTCTACGTGTCTCAGCACACACAGTTCTAAGGAGGATGTCGTGGCAATGTGACAGGTACTCGCTCGTACCTTGATGTCCGCGAGCGGCGTCGGCATCGCCTTGCCCGCACCGGCAGCTGGGCGTCATCTGGAGGAGTAACGCGTCGAACGAAAGCCAAACCGAAGCCGATCGTATATATTGTCTCAACCCTAAAGTTTGAGTTCCCAATGCAATTCCGAAAGAGTGGGGCCAACGGCGCAGCGCTGACTCGAACTGAGTCTGGCCATCATGGTACTACAGTAGTAGATGGTTAGTATGCCACGGTGGTCTAGCTTGAAATTTTTTCGCCATTGGCAAATCGTTGCCGTGCCGCGAACCGCAACGACTCCGAGTCTCGAGTCACGGTAAAGAGGTGATCGCTCTCGCCGGTTCAGTTGCCAGTGAGTGCGTTGTTTTCCTCCCTCTTCCCATTTGTGACCCTTTCGTTTGCGCTTCATTTTCCTGGCTTTTTTTTTCTGTTCGTCGTTGGTTCGATAGACAGATCTCAGGCTCTCGTTCGTGGATTGACTCTGGACGGAATTTGGCGTGCGGGCTTAGCAGAAAACGGAAGCCGTTCTCGTCTATTGGTGTTGTTGCCACCTGCATCTGGTATTGCACCAAGATATCAGTATATCAGTGTCCGTATACTGTCGAGGTGCACTGGCATGTATTGACATTCGACGCAATGTCCTCATACATCAAGAAACCTGCCACTTACTTTTTTGGGCTCGTATGAGTTGAAAAGCCGAAAAGGAACCTAGACCTCAAAAAAAGGTCATTCCCAAATTCATTTTCAGGAGGAAAGGAGCAGAAAGAAACCCTCTCTGTTTTTTTTTTCAAAAAGCTCAAAAGCTCAAAAGCTGATGGATATTTTCCTGATGTATGCCTTCTCAGCTGTTTAATATCATGAGTGTTGTACTAATGGGTCAAAAATATCAAACAGACAGACAAAAGAGACCAAATTACAGCAATGATAACAGAGTAGTACGGAAATGTAATGGTTGTCCTCAGAGTCAAACCATGAGTGTAAAGGGAGAATCGCAAACAGAAATTAGATGACACCCGTCGGGCCAGATACTATTGGAAGAAACGTACGCGAAAATGGGTTCTAGGTAACGTATATCCAGTCCTCCGAGTCGCTGCCTTGCCTGACGTTGACGCTGATCGGGTGACCAGAGAGTCGTCGCGCGGCGATGAACGGTCGAATGATATTCAGAACCACTCCCGGTGATTGATGTCCCAATAGGAGAATATTTTTTAGCGCAGGTAACACTGCCGTTACCGTT
Source organism: Russula dissimulans (assembly GCA_022376545.1). Taxonomy (NCBI): domain Eukaryota; kingdom Fungi; phylum Basidiomycota; class Agaricomycetes; order Russulales; family Russulaceae; genus Russula; species Russula dissimulans. Next base: position 205,440 of record WTXJ01000031.1, read on the forward strand.
TCGCTGCCAAGTTTTCTCAGGGCTTACCATACCGTGACTCTGATTTCACTTTACTTTCGAACTTCTACTTAGAAATTAGCCACAATACTACGCCACTCGGAAGATGTTCTTAAGGCTTCGACAATGGCTCGTAACTTTCCCCTCGCGTTCTGCCTCTCCATTCTCCATGTCTGCCTCCGAGCCTCGTCTTAATCCATCCTTGCGTTTGCTCCTCTCCTCTCTCATCTCGATTGCCTCGGATTTCTCACGGACTCGCGGATGCGCTCGACTGGCCCGCTTCAACGACATCGCTGCCGACTACGGACCGCAACGCGTTTGGGAGACAATTTCTTATCCGCTTCCTCCATCTTGCCATCTACGATCTTTCGTTTACATTTCCTTCTCTACTTGTGGTTGTTTCGATACACGGATCCTCGATAATTCCTCGACTTTGGACGGAATCTCGAGTCCTTTCTATTGATGTGGTTGTTCCCTACTCGCTAAGGTTCCCCTTCTCCCTCCAAGGTGTCGGCGTCGATTAATGCATAAATCCTCAGACAATAGGTTCTGGGTGATCTCCTTCCAGTTTCCATCTCTCCGATTGTGGACAGCAACTGGGTGACCAGAGAGCTGCCGTGTGGCGACAAATGTCGCGACGACTTTCCAAGTAGGCCCCCGTGGTAGTGACCAAATGAAAAGGTTCTGTAGCGCGGGCAACACATCTGCTTCCCTTTCTCCGGAAAGCTCTTGCATGGCATTACAGACACAGTGCGCAGCTTCATAAGGTAGGTAAAGATTCTTCAAAGAAGTGAATGGCTTGAAGAGTTCCAACCATTGAGTACGATCCACGTCGTCGTTCCAGCGTCGTTGGTAAAGTACACCTTCCTGAATATCGAGCTCTTCCAGGGAGACGAGGAGTAAGGGTAAGCTACAGACCTGGGGCAGCGATGAAATTAGCCCGCCCAACATCCCGCGACATCTGATTTCTAATTTGGGCCCCTGGATATCGCGATAATCGTCCTTGTCGTCTGTTTGTGACCGAAGTCTCAACATACTCCTCGCGGAAGACTCAAGGACCATGGTCGCTCGGACCAATTGATTGAACTTTTCTGCATGACCTATGAACCTGTGAAGTTGTCGGACTTTGAGGTTGGGGTCGTCCATGAAGAATGTAACCTGGAGGTCGCAGAGAAGAGGGGCATCGATCGGGGCCACGAGGTCTTCCAAGTACTCGTCAACGCCTCGAAATTCAAATTTGGTGAACGCAGGAAGGATAAGGCGTACAATTGGAGACGGTGGTCGGCTTGCTGCGCCAAGACGAAATCGAGAGGAAATGAATCGAAGACGAAGGAATTCGAGTCTGGTTGTCACTGACAGGGCAGTGACCATTGCCTGGGGTGAAATGTATCCCGAATTCGGAATATCGTCAAGAAGAAGAGTGACGAGGTCATGGGCAGACAAAAGGAGTTTTGGCATGCTCGGATATGAACATCTTCGCAACTTAAGGCTTCGCAGACGTGGGGCAGATCCGCCCAAGAACGAGCGAGGAAAGACGACGACCGGAGTGAATATAGCTGAAATATTCAGAGACGTCAACTCTGGGAATGGCTTCTCCATCGCCGCCGCAACCGTTTTCAAGTGCGAGGTCGGGATATCGTACATGTGGATTTCGGATATTCGATTTTTGTGCTCCGAGTTAAGAGCAGCAGTTATGTTGCTACTCCAGAGACTGTCGGGGCGATGATCTTCATCATTATCTCGATTGTGGTATTGTCGTGATACCACTAGGGGCAAAGCCGACCAAGTATCCGGGGTCGTCGTCAAGGGACGCCATCCTGTGTACGTGAGTCGGAGGTTTAGGTGATGTGGCAATGCGAAGACGACATATCGCCACCTTCGGCACACATGGACTAGTTTATACCAGCCGGATTCATGTATCCGCGCATTTACATAGAAACTGAATATTTCAACAAGGGCATCATCGGGAAGCACGTCGATTGCCGCGTTGCCTACATTATCAGTGGGCTCGGTCAGCGGTTGTTGTGGACAAACTGAAAGACATACGTTGATACTGTTCTTGACTAGAGTCTTCCTCAACGACCAAGACCTCACGTGATGAGCGAGGTAATAATGCGTTCAATGACCGGACGAAACCAGCGAGAGTCAAAGAGACTTGACGCCGAAGACGACCACGTGAGACAGTTACTTCGGGAATGGTCATCGGTGACGGGGTAAATTCGTTGTAATGAAAATACCCACCATGGGAATAGCAATCTTATAGGTGATTCCAGACGAACAATAAACAGGCACTCGTCGCACACACGCCGTGCACAGGCCTCCACAACAGTTAGTCTCGTGAATCAAAATCAACACAATTGAACAGCAAAACAATAGGGTCATGAGCGTTGGCGGCGGAAGCGAGTCTACCCTGTCTCACGTCGCCTCAGTGTCTTTCTATTCTTTCTTAATGTCATTGGAAGACTTACCTCGTTACGCAAATTGTGAACCGGTACTGTACAGGGACGCTACGTTTGTCGGGGCTGTGGACTCGCAGTTGAAAGGAACGATGTTGTTACCGTGATCGACGGATGGACCGACTCCGAGTCGGAAACGGGCCCGTGCGAGGCCTGGTGCCCGCTCTTATTCACATGCGCCCCGTTCCTCCCTCTTCCCATCCACGATGTTTTCTTCACGGCTCCTTTACTCGTGGCTGCTCTTATAAACGGATCCCTGGATGGCGGATCGACTTCGAAATGAATGTCAAGTTAATTGGCGAGTTTTTACCCGGCTAACGTACACTATCCGAGTCCCGAGCCCGGTCTCCATACTTGCATCAGTAAAAATACCACCAACTCTTTGGGCTCGGGCTCGTACGAGTGAAAAAGTCAACAAGTGCGCAAGGAGCCTGGAATTGACCAAAAGCCCGCTTTCCAACTTTTCATAAAAAGTAAATAAGTACAAAAGGGTGGGAAAGAATGTGCTAAAGTAACTAAAGTGGTCAAATTTGTGCCATAACTTTGAATCCATCAAACGACATTGTAAAGGTGTAAAGAGATGAACATCGATGAACAGTTGTGATAGGGCTGTTTGCTTCAAAGAGAACGGAGGACTGGTCAGATTAATCAGGCTGCGTTGTGCTTCGTATCCTTTCTGAAACACGGATTCGGAATCACCGTGTGGGAATGGAAGCATCGCATTCCGGCGGCAGAACGGATCCATCAAAGACGATACGTAGATAGTACAGTAGCGGCATGCTTCTGAGTCCGACCTCTCAGAGGCCTACAGTACACCAGAGGGAGAGGATGAAGGCTCGACAAATGTCGTGTTCGAAATCTCAAACGTCCACCTCGAAATACGGTCAGAGGATTCCTCTTCGGCAGCACGGTGACGTTCACGGGCAGCTGGCGTGTTACCCGAGAAAAATAGCATCCAGTCGTCCTCATCCCATCCTCTATAGCCAACCATGGGCTGCACGACGACAGTTGGATTGTCTGTCGTATCTGTTGCACCATCCCCAACAACCTCTCCGCTAATAACCTCGGTATTATTACGGGCCTCACGTTTTCGGATCGCTGTTAACCGTTTATTCAGGCCCCTGGATGGGCCGTCGGGTTGATGGTTTTCGACGACTCGAGGACGAGGAATGTTTGGTCGATTCAGGACCTCCGTACGACGACCCCACAGCTTAACAACGGCAGCGCCATAATTATAATGGAGTATGAGAGGGGAGGGCTTGGGCAAGTTTGTTCCTCGCTTGAAAGCAGCAGTTGTATTGTTGGGAAATGCGTGGAGCAACGTGCTACGATGGAGATCGCCAACCGACTGAAGCGAAAACCGTTCGCCGACAGGGTACTCGTACTCGGCGGGATCCAAGAGAGGGGCTCTAGCAGAGTCCCGCGGAACATCGTCAATATCGAGCACATGATTCGGAGTCTTTACAAACGGAAAGTTAGGGACATCCAATACAATCGACAAATGAAAGCACCTGAAGAATCACGAATTGTCGCGAATCTATGAGACGATGAAGGTTCAGCTGGACCAGGAGGCCATTGCGGATGTCATTAATGGAAAGGAGATCTGATACATCCTCGTCATAAGCGTGACGGTTGTTGATTATCAACTGGAACCACTGAAACAAAGATTTGAGAATACTCGAGCAACTACATGGGTAATGAGTATACCTCGTCTCCGCGGGCATATGGGATAATGTGTACTCCCTTAACGAGTGGGAAGCCCGAAAAAGCACAAGTTCCATCACGTTCCACAAGGTCTTTGAGGAAGTTGTTTCGGGTCGAGGAGGACCCGGAATGCGCTGATTCATAGGACTGGACCGTGCTTCGCCGTTTAATGACTTCGAGATCGATTGCGCGTGCCAGCGGATCTACATGAAGAGCGTGAATAGTCAGAGGAGCAGTGCGATTATCGGTCAAAGGGGAATGCGAGAAACCTGTCTCATTGACAACATAATGATAGACGCCTTGATCTACTAATTCGCCTTCGTCTCCAATGTCTTGGTCACCGAGGATTACGTGTCCTTCGATACCGAGGACGCACCACCCAAGGTATCGGAGATATTTGCGGGGACGCAAACACAACGGCTCGATGATATAGATCGGGATATCGAGATAGAAATTTCTTGAACCATCTGAAGGCTCATAGAGAATAAGCCATAATTTTTCTTGTTGGGGTGTCTCTGGTTGTAGTTCCTGGAAAGCCATGGTGATTGGCCATTGAGAGGTACGGTGAAGGTGAATGGCCAACCGACAATCGATCTCGTCAGCTTACATAAGACACCGAGCCAAGGTCACGTGACATGACACCCATGCCCAAGACCGGACTTTAAATCATGTTGCCTGTAGCTAACTTAGAATCTTGGCCTCTTTTTCATCTTGATATCAATACCTTGGTCTATCCTGTAAGATGACCAATGAAGATCGAGAAGCTTTATCTTCAAATGGTCAACCCGGTTCTGATGAATTGCATCTGTGTCAAAAAGGTATTCCCCGGATGGCATTCCCTGTATACCCGGACCGCCGCCGCCAATTCTGACCCATTGACACGTGTCTTTTCGTCATTCCCCTGGTTCGTCAGACGGCGCAAGGCCTGAAGTACTAACCAAGTCTCATATAGCCGTCTTCTTCATCGAGTCCCTTCATGCTCACTGGCTTCGTCCAGTCATTATTGCCGCCTTGCATCCCCCGCCTCGTCGACTCGGATTGATTTCTCATCTGGAGGTCTCATGATAGACGGTCATTCTGTACACTTCTGGGAAGAGCCTGGTCGAGCACGAGATCAACGTATGCCGTTCGTACAGCATCCTGAACGAATGCTGACCCTTCCAATGTAGGCCCGATGACAATCGACACACTCCCCGACAATGTGCTCGTGGAAATATTCGATTTCTATGTAAATACCGACCATCTCTTTCCGCGCTGGTACACTCCGCAAAATACGTGGCATACACTCGTGCATGTGTCTCGTAGATGGAGATACCTCGTGTTTGCATCACCGCGTCGCCTCGACCTACGAATCGAGTATGGTGGACGTCGACCTATGTCAGAGGTGCTGGACGCCTGGCCAGTTCTGCCTGTAATCCTAATATCAAGAGAAGAGATTCTACCTAGCGGACTTCCCCATCCAAAGTCGGACCAGCGGTGGGAGAACACGGTCGCTGCACTCGAGTCGGAGCACTACAATCGCATCCGTCAAATCTCCATCTTGGATATAACCAATTCGCGCTGGGAAAGATTCGCAGCAGCGATGCAGAGGCCGTTCCCGGAGCTAACATATCTGCACGCTGTGGTGCGTGATGTGGTGTCGGTCCTTCCTGAATCGTTCTTAGGCGGATCTGCCCCACGATTGCAAACACTCTGGTTGAGAATGTTTCCTTTTCCATCAATGCCGAAACTACTTTTATCTGCCGACGGCCTCGTCACACTGGAGCTTTGGGACATTCCGGATTATAGATACATTTCACCCAATGCGTTGGCCACTGCCCTGACAGTGATGGCCAGACTCGAAACCCTTTATCTTGGATTCCGTTCCCCTCGATCTTGCCCCGACCCAGCAAGCCGACCTCTGCCTCCGCCATACGTTTTGTCCTCCCCGCTCTCACCAAGCTTCAGTTCGGAGGCGTTTATGAGTATTTGGAGGACCTTCTATCCCGAATCGACGCCCCTCTTCTCTACGACCTCTGCATCGTATTTTTCACGGATTTCTACTTTGACACCCCCCAACTTCACCGGCTCATCAGCCACACAGAGGAGTTCAAGACATTCAAGCACGCAGAGCTGTCGATTTTCAATTACTTTATTCAGCTTCGCCTTTACCCCAAAACAGGGGCAGTCGATCACCGCAAGCTGTTCACGTTACACATCAATTGCAGAGAGGAGTTAGGCTGGCAACTTTTGTCTCTCTCCCGGCTGTTTTTCCCCCTCATCTCCACTTTAGAGGGGCTCGAAATCAGGGATAATTATCTTGCATCCGAGTCGTCGCACGGGAAAGACGACATGGAGAGCGCCCAATGGCTGGAACTTCTGGATCTGTTCACTGCTCTGAAGAATCTCTATCTTACCCATGGCATTGCACAACATGTTTGCGGCGCCTTTCAACAGCTTTCCAGAGAAAGGGCAGCCGAAGTGTTACGTCGCTACGCAAACCTTTCATACAGGAGTCCTCGTCATTGCAAGCTGTCCAGGAAGTCATGACGCCATTCGTTGCTGCACGACAGCTCTCCGGTCATCCGATGGTTATCGAGCGTTGGGAGGACTAAAGCTGGTGAGCATAATGGAATTCGTGGTTCGAGAGTTGGTGAGTTCTCTCCCTTTCTCTCCAAATTAGTATCTAATCTACTTTCTGCCCGCAAATCTCGCTTCAGTGTTGTTTGACCATACTTTCGCTAGTACCATCAAAAAGAGTGTCTTTGTATCTTTCTATGATATCTCTCAAGCCAATACAATCCATTGCGCTAATGATATGGATTGTAATATGTGCTTCAGGGAGTACCCTCACGCCAACGTCTCCTGTCCATCCAAAACAAAGTCAATCGTCTTGAGACACATCACATAGCGACAGTGCATCGTATATCAATTATATCTGATACACGGCGATAATACATGGACACAGATATCTCAGTGCGACGCCAGGAACACGTGGAACGGGAAGGGTAGGCAAGGACAGAAGGGAGGGGCTTCCACTTTGGCTAAGCCCCCTAACGACGCTAGTCCAAAGTCGATTCACGAACAAGGGACCCATCTATAAAACCAACCACGAAAAGGAAATGTAAGCGAAAGGTTGCAGATGGGAATAGGGAGGAAACGACGCAAATGAATAAGTGCGGGCACTTACCTCAAAACGGTCTGTCCTCGGGAACGACGCAGTGCCCTTCGCCCGGGAATACCCTTCAACAATCGCGGTGCTCTATGCGAACTTGGTAAATGCCACGTGGTTAGCATTTGTTGCATTAGCATGAGGGCACTGGGACTGGGACTTTGCCATTGGGCCCAAGCCTCAACTCGAGAGCTCCGAGTCATTTCGTTCTCAACCCAAACGACGGTTGTTTTTGTTTTTTTAAATCCAACGAGCCCACGTAGCACTGAACGAGGGCTATCATACGGTCGCGTTCGTTTTGGCCAGAATGGATTTGATGACAACTCTACAGGCAAGTCCGACCATGTGTCCAGGGTATTCTTGAAGGGATTTACTCTTCTGTACTCAAGTCGCAGGTTCAGGCGAGAGGGATATGCAAACATAATGATTCGCCGTCTTCGACACACATGGACTAGAGTATGCCATTCCGTCGTCCGTGCTCCTGACTCGGAGTGATTCACATAGAAATTGAATATTTCCACCGGGGCATCGTCTGGGAGCACGTCGATTGTAACCTTGCCTACATTGGATCTGATTAGTCTGTAGCTGTGGACACTGCTCAAAAGACATACGCCGGCGATGTGCTCGAAGCTTTCCAGTCCACGAGTCTTCAGAGGGATTATCAACCAGAGTCGACAAGCGGACCGAGGGAGTGCTTGGCAATAATGACTGTACGAAGCCAGGGAGTAATGAGACTTCACGACGGAGACGCCGAAAATCGCTGTGTAGCAGTGCCAGTGAGACTTGGTTACTACTTGAGTAGGAACGATGGATCTCGCTCGACATATAGGTGAAAGCCCATCGTGACGATGTGATGTCTGGGGACCAAGCGATTGTATTGAAACTACTCGCCACTACTGACGCAGCAAACTTAGAGGCTATCGATATCAATGAAGCTGAAGACATACCTGCCAGTTCCAGCGGCGAACAGGTTTATTATGATGGACCGACTCGGAAACGGGTCAGCGCGAGGTGCCCGCTCTTATTCACATGCCCTCTTCCCATCCGCCACATCTTCGTTACGGTTCCTTTACTCCTAGTTGTCTTCATAAATGGATCCCTGGATGGCGGATCGACTTTGAATGTCAAGTTAACGTAAACCATCTCTCCAGCCCCGGGCCGGTTTCTATACTCGTCATCACCATCCACTCTTTGAGATGGCTGGCAAATTTAAAAAAAAAACATCGTTGGGAAGCGTACCAAGTGTTGACAGGGGTGGCCTTTACCCTAGAACCGAGGAATTCTGCGTTCCTGTACAGTAATATTTTCATCTTGCTTCCCTCGGTCCTCGAATTTCATCGCGTGGCCGCGTCTGACACCTTTTCCTGTCTTTGAATCCTTCAAACGACATCGTAAAGGTGCGAGGGATGGACAGTCTGTGATAGGGCTGTTTGCTTCAGAAAGAACGGAGGACTGATCATATTAATCAGGCTGCGTTGTGCTTCGTATCCTTGCTCGAACACGGGTTTGGAATCACTGGGAATGGAAGCATCGCATCCCGTCGGCAGAACGGATCCATCAAAGACGGTACGTAGATATTGTCATTCTAAGGATGGAGGATCGAGAAATGCCGTGTTCGAAATCTCAAACGTCCACCTCGAAATACGGTCAGAGGATTCCTCTTCGGCAGCACGGTGACGTTCACGGGCAGCTGGCGTGTTACCCGAGAAAAATAGCATCCAGTCGTCCTCATCCCATCCTCTATAGCCAACCATGGGTTGCACGACGACAGTTGGATTGTCTGTCGTATCTGTTGCACCATCTCCAGCAACCTCTCCTGCCTCTCCGCTACTAACCCCGGTATTATTACGGGCCTCACGTTTTCGGATCGCTGTTAACCGTTTATTCAGGCCCCTGGATGGGCCGTCGGGTTGATGGTTTTCGACGACTCGAGGACGAGGAATGTTTGGTCGATTCAGGACCTCCGTACGACGACCCCACAGCTTAACAACGGCAGCGCCATAATTGTAATGGAGTATAAGAGGGGAGGGCTTGAGCAAGTTTGTTCCTCGCTTGAAAGCAGCAGTTGTGTTGTTGGGATATACGTGGAGCAACGTGCTACGATGGAGATCGCCAACAGACTGAAGCGAAAACCGTTCACCGACAGGGTACTCGTACTCGGCGGGATCCAAGAGAGGGGATCTAGCAGAGTCCCGCGGAACATCGTCAATATCGAGCACATGATTCGGAGTCTTTACAAACGGCGAGTTAGGGACATCCAATACAATCGACAAATGAGAGTACCTGAAGAATCACGAATTGTCGCGAATTTATGAGATTATGAAGGTCCGGCCGGACCAGGAGGCCATTGCGGATGTCATTAATGGAAAGAAGGTCTGACACATCCTCGTCGTAAGCATGACGGTTGCCGATTATCAACTGGAACCACTGAAACAAAGATTTGAGAATACTCGAGCAACTACATGGGTAATGAGTATACCTCGTCTCCGCGGGCATATGGGATAATGTGTACTCCCTTAACGAGTGGGAAGCCCGAAAAAGCACAAGTTCCATCACGTTCCACAAGGTCTTTGAGGAAGTTGTTTCGGGTCGAGGAGGACCCGGAATACGCTGATTCATAGGATTGGACCGTGCTTCGCTGTTTAATGACTTCGAGATCGATTGCGCGTGCCAGCGGATCTACATGAAGAGCGTGGGTCGTCAGAGGAGCAGTGCGATTATCGGTCAAAGGGGAATGCGAGAAACCTGTCTCATTGACAACATAATGATAAACGCCTTGATCTACTAATTCGCCTTCGTCTCCAATGTCTTGGTTCCCGAGGATTACGTGACCTTCGATACCGAGGACGCACCACCCAAGGTATCGGAGATATTTGCGGGGACGCAAACACAACGGCTCGATGACATAGATCGGGATATCGATATAGAAATTTCCTGGACCATCTGAAGGCTCATAGAGAATAAGCCATAATTTTCCTTGTTGGGTTATCACTGGTTGTAGTGCCTGTGAAGTCATGGTGGTTGGCCAGTGAGGTATGGTGTCGGTTGATGGTGGATGGCCAACCGACAGTTAATCTCATCTCACCAGCTTACATAAGTCACCGAGATCAGGGATCACGCGATCACGTGTTATGTAAGTCAAGTAACGTGTGGTCCCAGTTGTGCCGAATACTAAAAGAGGAATATGAATTATGAATATGAATTGAATCGGAAAAGTCCGGAGGAGTTCACTTCTACTCACTGGCAGAAGGTAATCCGATTGATCACCCGTAACGAACACAATTATTTTGCCCACTTGGTTTTCCGTCATTCAGGTGGAACTGGTGCCTTCTGAGTCGAGTCGAAAGGAAACTGGTTCCCTGATGCCGCCCTGCCCATACACACCATTATGATGAGCACACTGTGATAGGGAGACAGCCAGGCCGGCACTCACACTGGCAGTATTCAATACTTGAAGAGGATAAAGAAAAGAAAAGAAGGTTTTGGGGCGGGCCAGAGGTTCCCACACCCTATGCCGTGCTCGCGCTGCTATTGCATGATCGTGTAGACATGGGCTCAGATACTTACTAGTAGTATTTCATAGCCTTTGATCATCTAAGATATTCATACACAGTTTATTGATTGTTCATGGACTCTTTCACATGCTTTTTATTTAGTATATTGCCTGACTACGAGACTCGGTACTTAAGGACTCGACGTAGGTAGCAGTAATCGCTCCCCACGCGTATTACTGCCAGGTGAGCGCATTATATTGTACTTTATCTTATCTACTTTATTGACTGTAGCCAGTACATCTTATCTTGGCTTCAGGCTACAGGCTCCAGTTTTCATATTTAAGCTGTATACAATGCCAATAACATTGAACATTAACATTAGATTTGCAGCCCTTCGGCGCAAGACGCAATCCTCCGCATATGGCACATTTCCCACCCGTGACCAGACCCCAGACCGAAGAAATGTCTTCTTTCACCACACTCAAGGAGTCCTTCAAGGAGACTCGGATATTGTGACTCCCGACCATGCGGACTATGCTAAGGCTATAGCTCGATGGGCCGGCAACATAGAGCGCCGTGCTCGTGTCGTGGCCTTCGTGAAGGACACTGACGATATTGCCCTTGCGCTGAAGTACGCTCGAGACAACGAACTCCAAGTCGCGCGATTCGCTGCGGCGGCCACAGCTTTTCGGATTCTTCTTCTGCGGAAGGAAGACGGTCTCGTCATCGATCTCTCTCGTCATCTCCACTATGCGGTCGTCGATCCGGAGAAGCGCACCGCGCGCGTGGGAGGAGGCGCTTTGTGGGGAACCGTTGAGAAAGAGGCGATTCAGCATGGATCAGCTACTGTAGCTGGGTCCAATAGCCTCGTATGCATTTTCTATCCCGATTTGTATACCACGTGGCACTGACCATAGTGTACTAGACGGGAGTTTCTGGGTTCGTCCACACCATGGCTTGCAAGGATGATAGCCATGTACTATGGCATTCACCCAAAGCTTCCTTCTTGAAGGAGGCTTCGGGTTCCTCACAGGTCAGCATGGCCTCGCCATCGATAACCTTCTCCAGGTATGTTCCCACTCAGGCTCGCCGGACTCCGATGTTCTGCTCAGCACTTTATATGCAGGCTACTATTGTGACCGCGAATGGGAATGTTCTTACTGTCAGCGAAGAAGAGAATGCTGACTTGTTTTGGGACATCCGCGGAGGGGGCTCAAACTTCGGTGTCTACACTGAATTTGTCCTCAGACTACATCCGCAACGCCGCACTGTGTTCGCCGGCGCAGTTATCTTCCCAGGAACTGTGCTCGATGACCTAACGAAGGTGCTTCGCGAATGGTGGGTGACTATCAAGGATAACGAAGCGATACACCAAGTTCTTGCGAAAGATCCTGCTGGCAATGTGAGTAATGGCATGTCTCGTGAGCGAAACCACAGAGCAGCTCACAGTGCATTGTAGGATATCATTATCCTTTTCGTCTTTTATAATGGATCTGAGGAGGAAGGACGCAAGAATTTCCAGAGATTCTTTGATCTCAGTGAGTGAGGCGATAGAGTATCCTCGGGGTGAACTGACTTGCATGATCAGAACCTATCGTTGATGAGGCTCGCGAAATCCCATTTGAATCGTTAAACACTCTTGGGGTTCGTCTCAATTCCTTCCTTCCAAACGTTGTCCAATAAATGTTTCTGGCATAGAACGAGGTGCACCCGTATGGCGGAAACCATTACACGAAGGGCATCCCTCAGTCCGGTGGTCCGCAACTTGACGTCGCAAAGAGCGTGTTCAAGAAATTATCCGAGGTCAGTGCGGCGCTTGGGAACAAGTCAGCTTGCCATCAGGAAGTCCTGTGAGCGCCATTTAGGCTGGTTCATGTAGCACGACCATCTTCCCTGATCCTGCTTGCCAAGGGTCTATCACCACGCGGATGGGGCTCAATGCGCCCTAACACATTAGGGAACTGTCTGACCTTAGGACGGAACAAATGGAGACAAGCAGGCTCGAGAAATTCTGCGATGGCGAATCCTGCATCACGTCCAAGTCTTGACTTGAAGGCTGCACAGCAGAGATTCACAGGGGCTGATAAAAAAACACGTCTGACTGTGGTCAAATCCAGGTTGCCTGAAAACGCCCAACGAGTCCGATGCAAATGCTATGCTCGGTATGTACTGCGCGTCAGCAGGACTTGCACAGTGACGTGAGTTGACTGACTACGGTTAAAAGGATACAGTAATGGAATAGAAATATGGCGCTGCCAATTCACAACCACGCCTAAAGAAAACAACGTCAGACCGTGGGCATTGATCCCATTAGATCAGGGTCTCAAACACCGAGGCTAAGAGTAAAGCGGCTGGGTTCGGGCAGACGGGAGTGAGCGACGGCAGTATTCCGACCTGTCCCTCATTCGCCTTCTGTGCGTTATCGAGCAGAACGCAGGCCTATACACGTCATCATGTAATAGACTCCGAGCCTTGGAAGGTGAGGCATGTCAGGCCTCCATATTTGAGTCCCTGGACGGGAAGCGAAGAACCCACCGGCACACTAGCTTGACACGGATTCAGCCTACCGTACTGTATTGCTATCACTGGCTATAGCGAGTAGGACAGCGGTGATAGAAGAAGAAAATTTGACACAGGACTCCGTGCGCTGCGACGTGTGGCTCGAGCCACTGAGGCCCACGCCCGCGTGCATCCGTCCCGTCAAAACGGCATGACGATTTGTTCTCCCGGTCCCGTAGCCTGAGGTTCGATTCGTTGTGCCAATCGAAATCAAGCCATCATCGCTAAGAAGAGATATGGCTGTCGGGATACACATGGAGAACCCACGGAAAGCAGATCCAGAACCAAGTGACGCCGACACTGCCAGGGACGTGTGGGACGTGTCCGATCGATTGGGCGTCCCGGCGTCTTTCTCCCGCCGGCTCCTGCTGAATTCCCACTGTGACCCTTTGTCAACTCACCGAACGCGTCGACGGACTCTTCCGTAAAAAGTATCGCCTCAGAGGACATTCCGACTGGCTTGTGGTCGTGGTATAGTTCAATACCGGCCGCCGCGCGTGACTGGCACGGCTGTGCTAGCGATGTCTTTGGTGTCCCTTGTGGCAGGGAGAAAATCAACCAAGGTGCGAGGGTCGGATGTCCTCATCTTGTATTTTTTGTTCACGTTGCGGCAGCGTGACAGGGGAGGACCCAGACGAGTCGAGCCTGACGCGTGTTTAAGAACGACCTCACTTCTTCCGGCTGCGCTATCAGATCGATTGATTGTCCCTATATCCATCCCTTGGCCTCTTTTTTTCTTCAATTTTCTTTTCGCTAGTTGACCTCCATGGTCTGCGATCGCGGGTTGAATGGGGATATGCGGTGCGTACTCGTGACAAGGGTTCAGGGGCCGCCTTCAAGCGGGCAAGATAAATTCCAGTATATATGGGCAGTGAACAGATAGACGACTCGACAAACACTACAGCAAGACCAAAGCAAGTACCAAAAACGTCCGTAGCGTCACCCTACGAGGAGAATCTTCGCGGTAGGGCCGGCGAATGAAGAAGAGAAAGGAAACAAGAACAATAGAGATGGGGCAAAAGGTATACGTATCAAACTGACTCTTCTTCAGCGCCTCGACCTGGCCTCCTTGAGGCGGTTCTGCTGCCTGCTGCCTTTTTTCGAGGATTTAGGGTACATCTCTTTGATTATTTGCGCGAATGGCTTCCCGATATCCTCGTTCGTCTTTAGGCAGCGCTCCAGCCTCGCCTCGCACTCCGCGTGCACCCTTTCCGTCTCCCGACGCTTCATCTCAGCCTTGGCCGGGCTGACGTTGCGGCACTCCTGTGGCCGGCTCTTGCAGTGCCGTGATAACGAGTCGATGCGCGCGAAGAAGTCGCCGCAGTACTCGCAAAACGAGATTTCTTCCGGGTGCGCCTCCGTGGCGTTGCAGTGGCGCCGGAAAATCTCCCAATTGCTGAGCCCCGCATCCGGGCAGAACCGGCACTTGAGCACGCGGACGGTCCCGCGTGCCCAGTCATCCGACGTTGCGTCGAGGAGTCCCCTGTGCCTCGGGTCAAGACTCCTTGGGATGTAGAAGACGGTGTTGTTCTCTTCCACTTCTGGCTCGCTGACGCCCACGTTGTAAGGCGTCGTGTCCTCCTCGGGCACCATGCTGTCGATGTGATGCCCTGTTACTCCCTCCGCGCTCCCCTCGACCCAAGGGATGTATTCTTGCGCAAGGGCACCCATCAATCCCTGCTGGACACTTGGCCCATGCGAGGATCGATCGGAAACTTCCTGCTCAATTAAGGTCGCGGGCCTCTCCACTCCGCGTCTTAATGTCTTGGATTTTTGATTGATACTTGATTGGGTCCTGGTAGCGAGCATTTGAGGGGTCCTACTTCCAGACCCTCCTGCCCCCAAGATCCCGGTTCTAGTTGCCACCGTGGTCTTGCATTTCTTGCGCAGACTTGGCCGATGGCCATCACTGGTCCGCTGACCGTGGAGAATGTCATCCTCCCCTCGTCGCCGTTTGCCGACAATTGTCTGCGGCAATGTTGCTACGTCAGGAACAGGTGTAGGCGTAGCACCAGGAGTAAAGAGATGAGGCCCGCCCGGCACCCATCCCGCTGAAAACCTTTGAACAGCCAGTGTTAGCGAATGTCGTCATGGACCCAGATCCAAGGACACTTACATCGGCTCCACTGGAGGGCCATTGAAGTCGACGAAATTCGCGGCGGAGTATGGTACAATCTCCCCCGGTCCACTCCGGTCCACGGTGGTGTATGGCAGTGGTGCGCTGCTGAACCGATCTGGATCAAAAATCCAGGCCAGCTGATCTGGAGATAGGATGATAGGTCCACCTGGGACCGGAGCCTGCTAACGTGTCAAGGTGAGCAGAACCCTATCAATCGCATGATTCGCCCTCACCTCTTGCGGTGCAGTCTCCATAGAGGTGGGCAACTGGGAGCGCAAGGGCCATGATAGCGCATCGCTGAGCGACGATGCGGTGGAACATCCCGGGCCGTCCGTGAGGGCTTTGGGTTGCGTGAATACAAATCAAAAGCAAAATCAAGGATGCGACCTACTGGGAGTTGGCATTAGCCAGGGATCAGGGAAGTCCTGTTACACAACAAAATAAGTCAATGTGGTCGGTTGACAATGGGGGCAAGGTGTGCTCACGAGATTTATATCATCGAAGCTGACAGGACGGCTGTCAGCATAGTTGACTCGGAATGCCGCGTCGAATGCTGCGGCACTGGTAGTTTCAACACCAGCATGGACAACGCCGTCCTGGAACCGATTTTGAGGCGTGGCGACAGAGTTCCAGCCGATGTCCTGTAAGAACGAAACGTGAGTAAGCTGTCATATCGCTGGACGAGACCGCACTCACTGGGGCGGGGCCGCCCAGCCCGAAATCAAGCGCGGGTTGCGCATGGCCCGCCGACTCGGACCACATCGCCGCCGAGTCCACCTCCAGCGGTGGAACATATGACCAAAAGACGAAGTCACGCGGTAGGGCATTGTGGTGGCAATCCATTGATGTGTGGGGGAGAGGCTACTGGGATGTTACTGGTAGTCGTGGAAGGTGGATGAGCAAGTCGAGCTTGTGGAAAACGAGGCGCGCGACCCTTTTAATGAAGACCCGGCACCTCCCCAGAGTGGCTCGCTTACGGCTTTGCGTCCACCGTTACCGTTACTAGCAAGGACAATCACGCACACGGAATCCATAAGTCTCAGACTCACTTTTCTTGATTGTCCCTGTAGGGTTTGGCAGAGAGAAAATTCGTACCATGTGTCTTTGTTCATTACCATTGTACCGACATTAGCCGGTCTGTTAAAGAACGATGGGTCCGCCACAATGTTTTTGCCACTAAGGAACAAAAAGCTCAGGTGTGTCTTCGACACATGTCGCATGTGGCAGTCCGCGCAAATCGTTCAACTTGCACACAGATCATCGTGATCGTGATCGTGAACAGCCAATAGACCACGTATAGATAACATGCCGTTCGCCCTGTACTAATGATCTTGCGGTGCATAAGTTCAGCTCCAGCATGAACGTTCGTCGTGAAGGTAAAGACCTCGTCGTACTTACGATCAGGCTCCGTCCAGTAAAGGGACCGCAACTTCAGCTTTGCCTGATGCTCAGTCGTCCAGCGTCGTACGCACAATGCTTCCAGAGAATACAATAGTTTTCATCCCCGTCCGTGTCTGATTCCAATATATCACCCCTTTGACTTTTATGGACGCGTCTCAGGAAGCGCCTTCCTCGCGACAGGTTCAGCGGACAGAAGCCGCAGCCAAACGAAATCCACTTCCCCAACTATAGTAGGTCTAGCCTAAAAATTCGGTTTCCTCGTCACCTGTTTTCTCGGAACACGTCAAGCAAGGCTGGGGAAAAGGGGTTGTCCTAGTTGAGACGCTGCACACCCGCAACATGAGCAGGCGGTTGTATTTCTGGCGTCGGCAGTTCAGTTGATCATACCCTCAAGCAAGCCTGCTAGTGCTGAGCGTTATCATTACGGACGACAGAGGCTTAGAGGAGCTGCAAGCGGCCTGGGGGCTGTCCATGTGGTGGTCAGGAACTGAAGCCTGAGGCTTCGAACGTTGCCACGACATATCTCTCGGGCGAGGAGCGCAGGAGACAGAAAATTGGCCAGTGTAGCAGGAAAATGGAACGGATGCCTGCCGCAGCTCCGCGGGTGCGGAAGGAAGCTCGGACGACGTCCCGAGTAGCGTAGGCATCTCAACTCGCGCAATCTTAAATTTGTTTGGGATAAACCCTGATGTGACCCTAGACTGAAAGGCAGCAGCACCAGCGAGCGCGACTTAGCTTGGTGTTATTGGGGAGAGTGGTTGCAGATGGACTGTGGGAGATGGCGAGGCTGTCCAGTGCATTCTCGTGAGCGCGATGACAGGTCATAATTGTAAATTATATATGTGGGATCTATGAAACCCAGTGTACGACATAGAAGGCTGCAGGAGGAAGCGATCTAAGACACAGGAAAGGGAGCACGAGCAATGCCAATCGACTAAGTATATAAAGGAAGAATAGTAATGTTATGGCCGTATTCTCACAGAAATCATTGAATTGATCTTGAAGGATAAACGTGTCAAATGCATTTCCAAGTACAAGGAATGGGACAAACAGAATTGGGATACCCGTTATACAGAGTGAAGCAAAACGCCAGAGAGTTCTCTCTATGACAGAGGGGGAATCGAATGACCACCCAATGCAGTGAATGGCCCCGAAGACAATTGTGATCGTGGCCACAAGGAACATTGAAGAGTACTCTGACGACGTCAGAGAATACGATTCTAGCTGTTCGGGTAAGAGCACTCGGACGGGCTGGTTTCTCTCATATTCCATAAAACCACCCATGATCGCGAAGAACTTGAATCCGTGAGTGAGTGTCCAGCCTTCTCCTGGACTTAGTAAGGGTCACTACTGGGTTTGACTTCAGTTTGTATGACTCACCCTTATGTTTATATGCTAACTCAGCGGCGGCCCGTCGTTGTCTCAGAGTCCATAAAATGACTGCTTCTGGCACAAACAGGACAAGAAGCATGAGTCCCACACGTCGCCAGGCGAGCCTTGGCCATCTATCATCCGGACTTGGGATGTTTGGGTGCATGGATACCCAGGTGCATAAGAGGATAATGAGGATACAGCTGCGGATAATGTCCCCGAGCGACCTGCACCCATTAGGGTCATCGCAGGAGGACCCGTTGGCTTGAAGGTCGTCGAGAGAGACGACTGGTGGTGATTGAAGGCCAAGAGGGGATGCGCGGGTAGCGGCAAGAATTGCAAGAATGAGTATCATGATGAGAACTACTTTTTCGGATACCACTCTCACCGCGTAACGCTCTCCGTGCCTGGGGATGCCACCGCCATTGCCTACCGTCATGCCGGCGTAACGGGGCCCTTTTTCAAATGGGCCAAGGACACACCCAGCGATGACGAGGCCGTAAAGCGTGCCGTGCGTGAACTCACAAACATCGTCGCCGAGGCAGAAGCTCAGGTATCGGGAGAGGCTATCAAAGGATACGGTAATTTTGGTCAGCATTATATCTCACCTCTCATGTATCGAGTGTAACTGACTGAGGAATCGCTTCGCAGACTCAGAACCCCAAGCAAAGACGACAGTCGATGGGGTTCAAGTGATCGACGATACGAACTCGCGAGGGCTGTTCGGACCCAACTACAGCCGCCTACAGCGCCTGTAGGCCAAATATGATCCCGAGAACGTGTTCTCGAAATGGTTTGCGATTGTCCCGAACCCTGACGCCTGAGTCGTCTACATTTGTTTTTCGAGAGTTCCTTGTAAGGATACTGTGACGCTGGTCCCCGTGTACCGAATTGTTTTCCTTGTTATGTTGTATTCAAGGCAATACACGTTCCCTACCTTTTCGTCGTAACTAGACTGTATGGCGCGCAGTATTCTGTGCTCTCGGCTCACTAGAGACTAAGGTGATCGTGGACCACGGGATACAACATGGCCTTTTCCACAACCCGTCCCTGGTTAGAGCAGGAGCAGGATCACGATCCCTGGGTGAAAGTTGCGTGGAAGGCGCAACCCATCGTCCAGGCCATTTCAAATCTTGTTCATCTGCGTACGCCATTGAGGCTGGCGGAGCTACCTGACTTGCGAATCATCACAACATGGGGATGGTAATGCGAGAGAAAGAAAAGGGTGTGGCCGGTCAAGCCTCCTTTGTGAACGTCGCCGCGAGTCGGATCGATCTCAGGCACGTGATGCAGTGACGAGGCTCCGGGCCGGCAAGCGAGTTTTCTCCCCTTGGCTCTCCCCTACCACCTTTGCCCAAGTCATGGCGATGTCAATCCAAGCATTGCGTTTAGAATGTGGTGCCTCTGTCCCATAGACCTTGGGCCATTCCTTGGTTCAGTCATATGGCACGTTGCCTTTTTTTTTTTTTTTTTCACGCCTCGGGTTCTGTGTCCAGGTCCCACACACCGATGCCAACCCCCTTCACGGCCCTCAATACTGGGATAGTGATAGAAATAATGACAAAGTATAGCCATGGAACCAGCTGTGGCACCAGCACCAGCACCAGCAGCACAACGATGGCGGCGACACCAGCGGTGGCGATGTGACGGCGATGGCAGTGGCCACGCGATGGTGAGGGCGGCAGCGGCGGCGATGCGATGGTTATTGCGATTGTGGTACCAGCAACAATGTGACGCCGACAGCGGCATCGATAGCTATGACAGCACCAGCAGTCATTCAATGGGGACGACAGTGGCCCTGGCAGCCACGTGACAGCGAGGGTAGTAGCAGCAGTGACACGATGGCGGCACCAGCAGCGGCGACGTGATGGTGACAGCAGCACCAGCAGCGATGATGCGACGGCGACGCCGGCGGCGGCGGCCACGCGATGGTGAGGGCAGCGACGCAATCGTGACCGTGATGGCAGCACCAGGTACAATGCAACTGCGACAGCAGCATCAGCAGTGATGCCACGGTGATGCCCGCACCACCAGCAATGTGACGGCGACAGCGACAGGGGCACCAGCGGTGATATGACGGCAACAGCGACTGCAGCACCTGCAGTGACGTGGCGGCGAGGGGCAGCAGTGGCACCAGCAACAACGTGGAGGCAATGGCAACATCAATAGCAATGCGATGGCGAGGGTAGCAGCAGCAGTGACATGACAGTTGTACCAGCAGCGGCAACGCGACCATGATAGCGGCATCAGCAGCAGCATCAACAGTGACACGGCGGAAAGGGCAGCAGTAGCAGTGATGCAACGGCGACAGTAGCAGCAGATGTATTATGCTTTCCCTATATTGTTGTTCTTAGAATCTTGGCCTCTTTTTCATCTTAATATCAATATCTTGGTCTATCCTGTAAGAAAGTTGATTAAACCTAATGAAAATCAAGAATCTTTGAGATGTCTTGAGAGTATCTTGCAAATGATCACCCAGTTCTGATCTGTCAAAAAAGGGCCCTGGATAACCCCTGACCTATCTACACACGAGTACAGGGCGTGTGGGACACGTACCTTTTCATCGTGCACCAGGTTCCCCACCCCACCCACCGCTACTCTCAATACAATCACTTGGTTCTCAGACGTTGCACCCTCACCGACAAGTTTTCTCCTGTATGTCGAGCAAGATCCATTCTATCCATTCCTGAAGTACTACTAGTAACCAAGTCTCACATAGTTGTCTTCTTCGTCAAGTCCCCCCTTAGTCACTGGCTTCGTCCGGTCGTCGACTCGGATTGATTCTCATCTGAAGGTCTCATGATAGACGGTCATTCTGTACACCTCTGAGAAGAGTCTGGTCGAGCAAGAAATCGACGTATGCCGTTTGTACAGCATCCTGAACGAACGCTGACTCTTTCAATGTAGGCCCGATGACAATTGACATACTCCCCGACAATGTGCTCGTGGAAATATTCGATTTCCATGTAAATACCAACCATCCCTTCTTTCCGCGCTGGTACACTCCGCAAAATACGTGGCATACACTCGTGCATGTGTCTCGTAGATGGAGATACCTCGTGTTTGCATCACCGCGTCGCCTCGACCTACGAATCGAGTATGGTGGACATCGACCTATGTCAGAGGTGCTGGACGCCTGGCCAGTTCTGCCTGTGATCCTAATATCAAGAGAAGAGATTCTACCTAGCGGACTTCCCCATCCAAAGTCGGACCAGCGGTGGGAGAACACGGTCGCTGCACTCGAGTCGGAGCACTACAATCGCATCCGTCAAATCTCCATCTCGGATATAACCAATTCGCGCTGGAAAAGATTCGCAGCAGCGATGCAGAAGCCATCTGCCCCACGTCTGCAAACACTCTGGTTGAGAATGTTTCCTTTTCCATCAATGCCGAAACTACTTTTATCTGCCGACGGCCTCGTCACACTAGACCTTTGGGACATTCCTGATTATGGATACATTTCACCCGATGCGTTGGCCACTGCCCTGACAGTGATGGCCAGACTCGAAACCATTTATCTTGGATTCCGTTCCCCTCGATCTCGCCCCGACCCGGAAAGCCGACCTCTGCCTCCGCTCATACGTTTTGTCCTCCCCGCTCTCACCAAGCTTCAGTTCGGAGGCTTTTATGAGTATTTGGAGGACCTTCTATCCCGAATTGACACCCCTCTTCTCTACGACCTCTGCATCGTACTTTTCGTGGATCTCGACTTTGACATCCCCCAACTTCACCGGCTCATCAGTCACGCAGAGGAGTTCAAGACATTCAACCACGCAGAGCTGTCGATTTTCAATTACTATATTCAGCTTCGCCTTTACCCCAAAACAGGGGCAGTCAATCACCGCAGGCTGCTCAAGTTACAAATCAGTTGCAGAGAGTTAGGCTGGCAACTTTTGTGTCTCTCCCGGCTGTGTAATTCACCCTTCCCCCTCATCTCCACTTTAGAGGGGCTCGAAATCAGGAATTATTATCCTGCATCGTCACACCGGAAAGACAACATGGAGAATGCCCAATGGCTACTAGCCATTGAGCAGTGAACAGATCCAGAAGTCCTAGTAGAACTTCTGGATCTGTTCACTGCTCTGGAGAATCTCTATCTGACCCATCATCAGGAAAATTGGCAAATACTTTTTGACTTGTGAACTTTTGTTAAAAAAAGAGGGTTTTATTGTACCTCTCTCCTCCTGGAAATTATTTTTCCAACAACATTTTTTTGGATTGCAGGTTCCTTTTAGCCTTTTCTTCCTTTTTTCCCTTTTTTCCTTGGTCGAGCTCGGTCGAGCTCAACTGAGCTGGTATAAGTGAAAAAAAGTTTCATGCAGACATGCTGATGCTCATCTTGCTTCCCTCGGTCCTCGAATTTCATCCGGTGGCGTCTAACACCCTTTTCTGTCTTTGAATCCTTCAAACGACATGAAGGTGCAAAGGGATGAACAGTTTGTGATAGGGCTGTTTGCTTCAAAGAGAACGGAGGACTGATCAGATTAATCAGGCTGCGTTGTGCTTCGTATCCTTTCTCGGACACGGATTCGGAATTACTGGTGGGAATGGAAGCATCGCATTCCGGCGGCAGAACGGATCCATCAAAGACGGTACGTAGATAAGTTAGTACAGTAGCTGGCACGCCTCTGAGTCCGACCTCTCAGGCCTACAGTACATCAGAGGGAGAGATCTATAGGATATCATCATTCTAAGCCTGAGATGGAGGCTCGACAAGTGCCGTGTTCGAAACCTCAAACGTCCACCTCGCAATGCGGTCAGAGGATTCCTCTTCGGCAGCACGGTGACGTTCACGGGCAGCTGGCGTGTTACCCCAGAAAAATAGCATCCAATCGTCCTCATCCCATCCTCTATAGCCAACCATGGGTTGCGTGACGACAGTTGGATTGTCTGTCGTATCTGTTGCACCATCTCCAACAACCTCTCCCACCTCTCCGCTACTAACCCCGGTATTATTACGGGCCTCACGTTTTCGGATCGCTGTTAACCGGTTATTCCGGCCCCTAGATGGGCCATCGGGTTGATGGTTTTTGACGACTCGAGGACGAGGGACGTTTGGTCGATCGAGGACCTCCGTACGACGACCCCACAGCTTAACAACGGCAGCGCCATAATTATAATGGAGTATGAGGGGGGAGGGCTTGGGCAAGTTTGTTCCTCGCTTGAAAGCAGCAGTTGTGTTGTTGGGATATACGTGGAGCAACTTGCTACGGTGGAGATCGCCGAGCGACTGAAGCGAAAACCGTTCATCGACAGGGTCCTCGTACTCGGCGGGATCCCAAAGAGGGGATCTAGCAGAGTCCCAGGGAACATCGTCAATATCGAGCACATGATTTGGAGTCTTTACAAACGGAAAGTTAGGGACATCCAATACAATCGACAAATGAGAGCACCTGAAGAATCACTAATTGCCGCGAATCTATGAGATTATGAAGGGTCGCTTGGACCAGGAGGCCATTGCGGATGTCATTAATGGAAAGAAGGTCCGACACATCCTCGTCGTAAGCATGACGGTTGCTGATTATCAACTGGAACCACTGGGACAATGAATTCAGAATACTCGAGCAACGACATGGGTAATGAGTATACCTCGTCTCCGCGGGCATATGGGATAATGTGTACTCCCTCGACGAATGGGAAGCCCGAAAAAACACAAGTTCCATCACGTTCCACAAGGTCTTTGAGGAAGTTGTTTCGGGTCGAGGAGGACCCGGAATGCGCTGATTCCGAGGATATGATCGTGCTTCGTTGTTTGATGACTTCGAGATCGATTGCGCGTGCCAGCGGATCTACACGAAGGGTGTGGATAGTCAGAGGAGCAGCGCGATTATCGGTCAAAGGGGAATGCGAAAAACCTGTCGCATTGACAACATAATGATAAACGCCTTGATCTACTAACCCGCCTTCGTCTCCAATGTCTTGATCACCGAGGATTACGTGACCTTCGATACCGAGGACGCACCACCCAAGGTATCGGAGATATTTGCGGGGACGCAAACACAACGGCTCGATGACATAGATCGGGATGTCGAGATAGAAATTTCCTGGACCATCTGAAGGCTCATAGAGAATAAGCCATAATTTGCCTTGTTGGGGTGTCTCTGGTGGTAGTTCCTGGTCCTGGTGATTGGCCATTAAGAGGTGAGGTGAAGGTGGATGGCCAACTGACAGTTAATCTCATCAGCTTACATAAGTCACCGAGAGACCAGGGTCACGTGTTAGTTATGACCCCAACATCGCTAGTGATACTCGCCACAAGGGCACAGCTACATGTCTCTCTCAAAGCAGTGCTTTCACTGACTGGAAGGCATCTGAGCCCTTTTTATTGATCCATGGAAAATATACATTTTCCGCCGCCCATACTATTGCTCCTTCGTTTCCACAGCGGGTTCTGTCAAGAGTGTCCTCAGGTATGTTGTCACCCTATAACTTGTTTCAGATGGGCTATCTGATTCCGTCGTATTCGCTAGGTCTGCAGTCATCCAACCCATCAACATGCATCCGATACTCGCTCAGCACGCATAGTTTCTTTTTTTTATTTTAAAGATACCGGAAAGCAAGATGCCCGTGCTCTCCTTCATCGACCCTCGTCCAGCTCAGTCTCAGCAATAAATATGATCTGCTCTGCGACGTTCCTCTTACTTTGTACTCCACATCCCATTGTGGCTCCCAGCCACCCAGTGACAGTGAACTTACACAGTGTCTCGTGGAGATGCTCAGAGGCCCAGGACAAGTCCCGATCTGCATTTCCATCGATGCTCTCGATGAGTGTCCTATCACGACTGGGACATCGCCGCGTCGCAAGATACTGGCTCTGGTTGAGAAATGTGTGGAGAATCTTCGCGATAGGGCCGGCGAATGAAGAGAAAGGAAATAAGAACAAAAGAGATGGGGCAAAAGGTATACATGTAAAACTGACTGTTCTTCAGCGCCTCGACCTGGCCTCCTTGAGGCGGTTCTGCTGCCTGCTGCCTTTTTTCGAGGACTCAGGGTACATCTCTTTCATGATTTGCGCGAATGGCTTCCCGATATCCTCGTTCGTCCTTAGGCAGCGCTCCAGCCTCGCCTCACACTCCGCGTGCACCCTTTCCGTCTCCCTACGCTTCATCTCAGCCTTGGCCGGGCTGACGTTGTGGCACTCCTGTGGCCGGCTGTGGTGGTGCCGTGATAACGAGTCAATGCGCGCGAAGAAGTCGCCGCAGTACTTGCAAAACGAGATTTTTTCCGGGTGCGCCTCCATGGCGTTGCAGTGGCGCCGGAAAATCTCCCAATTGCTGAGCCCCGCATCCGGGCAGAACCGGCACTTGAGCACTCGGACCGTCCCGCGTGCCCAGTCATCCGACGTCGCGTCGAGGAGTCCCCTGTGCCTCGGGTCAAGACTCCTTGGGATGTAGAAGACGGTGTTGTTCTCTTCCACTTCTGGCTCGCTGACGCCCACGTTGTAAGGCGTCGTGTCCTCCTCGGGCACCATGCTGTCGATGTGATGCCCTGTTACTCCCTCCGCGCTCCCCTCGACCCAAGGGATGTATTCTTGCGCAAGGGCACCCATCAATCCCTGCTGGACACTTGGCCCATGCGAGGATCGATTGGAAACTCCCTGCTCAATTAAGGTCGCGGGCCTCTCCACTCCGCATCTTAATGTCTTGGATTTCTGATTTATACTCGAGTGGGTCCTGGTAGCGAGCATTTGAGGGGTCCCACTTCCAGACCCTTCTGCCCCCAAGATCCCGGTTCTAGTTGCCACCGTGGTCTTGCATCTCTTGCGCAGATTTGGCCGATGGCCATCACTGGTCCGCTGACCGTGGAGAATGTCATCCTCTCCTCGTCGCCGTTTGCTGACAATTGTCTGCGGCAATGTTGCTACGTCAGGAACAGGTGTAGGCGTAGCACCAGGAGTAAAGAGATGAGGCCCGCCCGGCACCCATCCCGCTGAAAACCTTTGAACAGCCAGTGTTAGTGAATGTCGTCATGGACCCAGATCCAAGGACACTTACATCGGCTCCACTGGAGGGCCATTGAAGTCGACGAAATTCGCGGCGGAGTATGGTACAATCTCCCCCGGTCCACTCCGGTCCACGGTGGTGTATGGCAGTGGTGCGCTGCTGAACTGATCTGGATCAAAAATCCAGGCCAGCTGATCTGGAGATAGGATGATAGGTCCACCTGGGACCGGAGCCTGCTAACGTGTCAAGGTGAGCAGAACCCTATCAATCGCATGACTCGCACTCACCTCTTGCGTTGCGGTCGCCATAGAGGTGGGCGACTGGGAGTCCAAGGGCCATGATACCGCATCGCTGAGCGACGATGCGGTGGAACATCCCGGGCCGTCCGTGAGGGCTTTGGGTTGCGTGAACACAAATCAAAAGCAAAATCAAGAATGCGACCTACTGGGAGTTGGCATTAGCCAGGGATCAGGGAAGTCCTGTTACACAACAAAATAAGTCAATGTGGTTGGTTGACAATGGGGGTAAGGTGTGCTCACGAGATTTATATCATCGAAGCTGACAGGACGGCTGTCAGAATAGTTGAATGCCGTGTCGAATGCTGCGGCACTGGTGGTTTCAACACCAGCATGGACAACGCCGTCCTGGAACGGATTTTGAGGCGTGGCGACAGAGTCCCAGCCGATGTCCTGTAAGAATGAAACGTGAGTAAGCTGTCATAGCGCTGGACGAGACCGCGCTCACTGGGGCGGGGCCGCCCAGCCCGAAATCAAGCGCGGGTTGCGCATGGCCCGCCGACTCGGACCACATCGCCGCCGAGTCCACCTCCAGCGGTGGAACATATGACCAAACGACGAAGTCACGCGGTAGGGCATTGTGGTGGCAATCCATTGATGTGTGGGGGAGAGGCTACTGGGATGTTACTGGTAGTCGTGGAAGGTGGATGAGCAAGTCGAGCTTGTGGAAAACGAGGCGCACGACCCTTTTAATGAAGACCCGGCACCTCCCCAGAGTGGCTCGCTTACGGTTTTGCGTCCACCGTTACCGTTACTAGCAAGGACAATCACGCACACGGAATCCATAAGTCTCAGACTCACTTTTCTTGATTGTCCCTGTAGGGTTTGGCAGAGAGAAAATTCGTACCATGTGTCTTTGTTCATTACCATTGTACCGACATTAGCCGGTCTGTTAAAGAACGATGGGTCCGCCACAATGTTTTTGCCACTAAGGAACAAAAAGCTCAGGTGTGTCTTCGACACATGTCGCATGTGGCAGTCCGCGCAAATCGTTCAACTTGCACACAGATCATCGTGATCGTGATCGTGAACAGCCAATAGACCACGTATAGATAACATGCCGTTCGCCCTGTACTAATGATCTTGCGGTGCATAAGTTCAGCTCCAGCATGAACGTTCGTCGTGAAGGTAAAGACCTCGTCGTACTTACGATCAGGCTCCGTCCAGTAAAGGGGCCGCAACTTCAGCTTTGCCTGGTGCTCAGTCGTCCAGCGTCGTACGCACAATGCTTCCAGAGAATACAATAGTTTTCATCCCCGTCCGTGTCTGGTTCCAATATATCGCCCCTTTGACTTTTATGGACGCGTCTCAGGAAGCGCCTTCCTCGCGACAGGTTCAGCGGACAGAAGCCGCAGCCAAACGAAATCCACTTCCCCAACTATAGTAGGTCTAGCCTAAGAATTCGGTTTCCTCGTCACCTGTTTTCTCGGAACACGTCAAGCAAGGCTGGGGAAAAGGGGTTGTCCTAGTTGAGACGCTGCACACCCGCAACATGAGCAGGCGGTTGTATTTCTGGCGTCGGCAGTTCAGTTGATCATACCCTCAAGCAAACCTGCTAGTGCTGAGCGTTATCATTACGGACGACAGAGGCTTAGAGGAGCTGCAAGCGGCCTGGGGGCTGTCCATGTGGTGGTCAGGAACTGAAGCCTGAGGCTTCGAACGTTGCCACGACATATCTCTCGGGCGAGGAGCGCAGGAGACAGAAAATTGGCCAGTGTAGCAGGAAAATGGAACGGATGCCTGCCGCAGCTCCGCGGGTGC
The DNA here is from genome assembly GCA_022376545.1 of Russula dissimulans. NCBI lineage: Eukaryota > Fungi > Basidiomycota > Agaricomycetes > Russulales > Russulaceae > Russula > Russula dissimulans. The sequence goes on from WTXJ01000031.1 coordinate 233,692, forward strand.
GGAAGGAAGCTCGGACGACGTCCCGAGTAGCGTAGGCATCTCAACTCGCGCAATCTTAAATTTGTTTGGGATAAACCCTGATGTGACCCTAGACTGAAAGGCAGCAGCAGCACCAGCGAGCGTGACTTAGCTTGGTGTTATTGGGGAAAGTGGTTGCAGATGGACTGTGGGAGATGGCGAGGCTGTCCAGTGCATTCTCGTGAGCGCGATGACAGGTCATAATTGTAAATTATATATGTGGGATGAAGGAAACCCAGTGTACGATATAGAAGGTTGCAGGAGGAAGCGATCTAAGACACAGGAAAGGGAGCACGAGCAATGCCAATCGACTAAGTATATAACGCCAGAGAGTTCTCTATGACAGAGGGGAAATCGAATGACCACCCAATGCAGTGAATGGCCCCGAAGACAATTGTGATCGTGGCCACAAGGAACATTGAAGAGTACTCTGACGACGTGCCCCACTTGGCAGGATGAAATGTGTTGACCCTCTTCTCAAACGTGTCGTCATCCGGCTCCTCGGCGGCGGCGGCGGCCCGTCTTCGCCTTTACCCCAAAACAGGGGCAGTTGATCACTGCAGGAGTTGCAGAGAGTTGGGCTGGCAACTTTTGTCTCGTTCCCGGCTGTGTAATTCCCCCTCATCTCCACTTTATAGGGGCTCGAAATCAGGGATTATTATCCTGCATCGTCACACCGGAAAGACGACATGGAGAACGCCCAATGGCTACTAGCCATTGAGCAGTGAACAGATCCAGAAGTTCTACTATCACTGCTCTGGAGAATCTCTATCTGACCCATCATCAGGAAATTCAGCAAAAACTTTTTCACTTGTGAACTTTTGTCAAAAAAAAAAGGTTTTATTGTACCTCTCTCCTCCTGAAAATTATTTTGCCAACAACATTTTTTTGAATTGCAGGTTCCTTTTCGCCTTTTCTTCCTTTTTTCTCTTTTTTCTTTGATCAAGCTCGGTCGAGCTCAACCGAGCTGGTATAAGTGAAAAAATGTTTCATGCAGACATGCTGATGCTCATCTTGCTTCCCTCGGTCCTCGAATCTCATCTGGTGGCGTCTAACACCCTTTCCTGTCTTTGAATCCTTCAAACGACATTGTAAAGGTGCAAAGGGATGAACAGTTTGTGATAGGGCTGTTTGCTTCAAAGAGAACGGAGGACTGTGTTGAATCTGAACCGATCCCTTTAGCTCGCAGTAGCGGAGGAACTAAGGAGACGGGTATAGGAAAGTTAGGTACTTATACCTACATTCACTATTACATGCCGATCCGAGTGGTCAACCCATGACGTCGATCCATGACACACATATGGGTTCCAACAGACTGATCAGATTAATCAGGCTGCGTTGTGCTTCGTATCCTTTCTCCAACACGGTTTCGGAATCACCGTGTGGGAGTAGAAGCATCGCATTCCGGCGGCAGAACGGATCCATCAAAGACGGTACGTAGATAGTACAGTAGCTGGTATGCTTGTGAGTCCAACCTCTCAGAGGCCTACAGTACACCAGAGGGAGAGATCTATAGGACATCATCATTCTAAGGATGGGGGCTCGACAAGTGCCGTGTTCGAAACCTCAAACGTCCACCTCGCAATGCGGTCAGAGGATTCCTCTTCGGCAGCACGGTGACGTTCACGGGCAGCTGGCGTGTTACCCCAGAAAAATAGCATCCAATCGTCCTCATCCCATCCTCTATAGCCAACCATGGGTTGCGTGACAACAGTTGGATTGTCTGTCGTATCTGTTGCACCATCTCCAACCCCTCCTGCCTCTCCGCTACTAACCTCGGTATTATTACGGGCCTCACGTTTTCGGATCGCCGTTAACCGGTTATTCCGGCCCCTGAATGGGCCGTCGGGTTGATGGTTTTTGACGACTCGAGGACGAGGAATGTTTGGTCGATTGAGGACATCCGTACGACGACCCCACAGCTTGACAACGGCGGCGCCATAAATATAATGGAGTATAAGAGAGGAGGGCTTGGGCAAGTTTGTCCCTCGCTTGAAAGCAGCAGTTGTGTTGTTGGGATATGCGTGGAGCAACGTGCTACGATGGAGATCGCCGACCGCCTGAAGCGAGAACCGTTCACCGACAGGGTATTCGTACACGGCGGGATCCAAGAGAGGGGATCTAACAGAGTCGACCCGCGGAACATCGTCAATATCGAGCACATCATTCGGGGTCTTTACAAACGGCGAGTTAGGGACATCCAATACAATCGACAAATGAGAGCACCTGAAGAATCACTAATTGCCGCGAATCTATGAGATTATGAAGGTTTGGCTGGACCAGGAGGCCATTGCGGATGTCATTAATGGAAAGAAGGTCCGATACATCCTCGTCGTAAGCATGACGGTTGCTGATTATCAACTGGAACCACTGAGACAATGAATTCAGAATACTCGAGCAACGACATGGGTAATGAGTATACCTCGTCTCCGCGGGCATATGGGATAATGTGTACTCCCTCGACGAATGGGAAGCCCGAAAAAACACAAGTTCCATCACGTTCCACAAGGTCTTTGAGGAAGTTGTTTCGGGTCGAGGAGGACCCGGAATGCGCTGATTCCGAGGATATGATCGTGCTTCGTTGTTTGATGACTTCGAGATCGATTGCGCGTGCCAGCGGATCTACACGAAGGGTGTGGATAGTCAGAGGAGCAGCGCGATTATCGGTCAAAGGGGAATGCGAAAAACCTGTCGCATTGACAACATAATGATAAACGCCTTGATCTACTAACCCGCCTTCGTCTCCAATGTCTTGGTCACCGAGGATTACGTGACCTTCGATACCGAGGACGCACCACCCAAGGTATCGGAGATATTTGCGGGGACGCAAACACAACGGCTCGATGACATAGATCGGGATGTCGAGATAGAAATTTCCTGGACCATCTGAAGGCTCATAGAGAATAAGCCATAATTTGCCTTGTTGGGGTGTCTCTGGTGGTAGTTCCTGGTCCTGGTGATTGGCCATTAAGAGGTGAGGTGAAGGTGGATGGAAAGACAGTTAATCTCATCAGCTTACATAAGTCACCGAGAGACCAGGGTCACGTGTTAGTTATGACCCCAACATCGCTAGTGATACTCGCCACAAGGGCACAGCTACATGTCTCTCTCAAAGCAGTGCTTTCACTGACTGGAAGGCATCTGAGCCCTTTTTATTGGTTCATGGAAAATATACATTCTCCGCCGCCCATACTATTGCTCCTTCGTTTCCACAGCGGGTTCTGTCAAGAGTGTCCTCAGGTATGTTGTCACCCTATAACTTGTTTCAGATGGGCTATCTGATTCCGTCGTATTCGCTAGGTCTGCAGTCATCCAACCCATCAACATGCATCCGATACTCGCTCAGCACGCATAGTTTCTTTTTTTATTTTAAAGATACCGGAAAGCAAGATGCCCGTGCTCTCCTTCATCGACCCTCGTCCAGCTCAGTCTCAGCAATAAATATGATCTGCTCTGCGACGTTCCTCTTACTTTGTACTCCACATCCCATTGTGGCTCCCAGCCACCCAGTGACAGTGAACTTACACAGTGTCTCGTGGAGATGCTCGGAGGCCCAGGACAAGTCCCGATCTGCATTTCCATCGATGCTCTCGATGAGTGTCCTATCACGACTGGGACATCGCCGCGTCGCAAGATACTGGCTCTGGTTGAGAAATGTGTGAATTTGAACCTTCCAACTTTCCATTTGTGCTCACAATCATCGACATTGTCTTGTTCGAATGGAGGTCTACCTAGACATAAACATACGAAAAATGGCGGGATGACAAGACATCAGTCACCGAGAGACTCTCAGAGAGTGCTGATGATGGCATGTAAGGACCCTGTTGTACGCTTATATTCTACTGTTATATTTGAAAAAAACTTTGTCAACTGGATTTTGCGCCATTGCCTCCCTTCAAGTCGGCACATACTCACAGAGTTGGCCAACACCCTGGATAACCTATGAGCGGATACTGTAAATCGAATGACATTAACAGTCAACTACACCATCGCTTGATTGAACGTCTTGGAATATCAGCCTCACTGATGAATCGGAGAAGTTGTGGGACGTTGTCAGAAAGAAAGAATATCATGTCAAGCCTGTGAAGGACAGGTACATCTATTCGGGTAACGAGGTCTTCCAAGTACTCATGAACGCCTCGAAAGACGAGTTTAGTGAGAGCTGGGAGTATAGAGCATGCCAGTGTCGGCTGAGGCGGAGGTCAGCTTGCTTTGTCGAGGTAAGGTCGAGGGGGTCGGAATTCAAGCCGAGGGACTTCGAGCCTGGACACCACGGACAGGCCTGGGGCAGAGCCCGTTGCGTCGGGTGAAATGTGCCCCGAAATGGACTATTTTCCAACCAGAGTTCTTGCCGACGTAGGGCAGACCCGGCCAAGAGTCCGGCCAAGGACAAGTCCGGAAAGACCTGTACTGCGTTCCAAAGGCGCAGATATGTATGTCAACTCCGGGAATGGGTTCGATTGCGGTGCTTCGAGTCCAGTGCAACGGCTATGTCACCAAGCTCGGGTCTTCGGAGTAAAAATTACCTCGAGAAGGACGGACTACACGAAGTTGTGTAATCACAAGAGGCAAAGCTGGCCAGATGACCAGCATCTCCGACACAGGACTCTTCCCTCTGTACACTAGCCGCAGGCCCCGGTGGCGTGGCGTCGCCGTCTTTGACACATGGACTACTATTCCGCTGTCCGTGATCCCCAATAACTCACATAGAAATTGGATATTTCCACCGGGGCATTGTCGGGAGCGCTTCGATTTTTACTTTGCGGATTAATTAGTCAGTGATTGCGCAAAAGACATACGACAGCGATGGTGCACGATGTTCTCTAGTCCACGAACTTTCAGAAGAGTCGGGACGATGACGGAGAGGGCAAAAACAACGGATCCTGCTCGACGTACACGAAAACTCATCAGTGAGGACATGGCGTCGTGCGGCGAAGTGCCAGTGGTTGTATTGGCATTCAACTTACCGCCGCGGTAGGATCAAGGTTATAGGTGAAGAATAAAACTTAATGAGATGGTCGCAAACGACACATACAAGTTTACACTGCACTTGGCCTCGTCACGGTGGGAGGTACGGATAAACGTATCAGGAGCGTCATGGTTCCCCTCTACACAGTTGGTGCCACAAGTTAGCGGCGGAAGTGAGTTCGCCTGGCGCTTAGAGCTCACCGACGTCCACAGTCTAGAGCGCCACCTCCACCACCACCACCACTCTTCGCCGAACGACCTCACGTCCCCTCAGTAGTCCTTTTTTTCTCCACCCCACTGGAGGACCTACATCGTGCGCACATTGCGAATAAGTACAGAGATGTAGACGTAAACGAAGATATGTCAACATCGGTAGAGGAAGTGGAGATGGGTCTCCTCGCCGGCGACGAGCACGCGACCTCCCTGGACGGTCACGGCTCGAGCGACGCGGACGGGGACAGCGAGGTGTCCGGAGGGTCCGAGTTTGCGATGCACGGCGGCGACGCAGAGATCAAGGCGCCACTCACGAGGGAGGACAAGAAGGCGATGGCTCTTTTGATTGTTCTTTGTGCGTATGCTCTCCTAGTGTTTCGCAATGCTCGAGCTCGTCTTTTCGCTGATCTCGGACAATTCGATGCCTTCGCCCCTCCCCGTTCTTAGACATAATCCAAGGTGTTCCTGTGAGTCCCACCCCGTCGCACGCGCGGGGGACACCCCATTGCACCCCCTTCGCAGTCCTTCCCATTGACACACTCCCTTATCCATGCCTTAGCTCGGCATAGCGATGGGTGCGCGCATTTCGACCTTCCTTCGCCTTGTGTGCTATTGACCTGCCACGCACGACGTGCGGACGGGCCGCAACTGAGCCTCTGCGTTTTTAGATACGTTACCGTTTCTGCTGCGGGAACGCCTTTCATATTCAAAGATTGCAATATTTTCCTTGTCGGGCTATCCATATTCGCTCAAACTCCTTTGGTCGCCCATCGTCGATACCATATTCTTCCCCTCCGTCGGGCGGCGGCGGTCATGGATCATCCCCATGCAGACCGCCCTGGGCTTGTTGATGCTTTGGATGTCTTTTGGTATCCAAACGTTGGTGGACAGTGTTCGTTGTTTGGTGTTTGTCTGTCACCCGAGCTCGCCAGCTTACCGTTGACTTCTTGTTTTACTTGGAGGTGCTAACAGGCCACTGACCATATCTACTTGTTGACCATGATTTTCACGATGCTCGTCGTCATCGCAGCCACTCAAGACATCGCGGTAGATGGTAAGCACTCTTCCTGGTTCCGTCATTTCGGCAACTCAAATAAACAGGATGGTCGCTCACGCTGTTGTCACGAGAAAATCTTTCATACGCCTCAACTTGCCAAACGGTTGGCCTAACCATAGGGTGGCTTATGTCGTTTACTGTCTTCCTCGCTCTTAATAGCGAGGCTTTCAGGTGCGCCGGTCCCCAGTAATTTGAGTATACCGATACTAATGTCACGTACCCCAGCGCGAGATGGGGCACGCCGATCCTGACTCTCAGCGCATATCTCAGATTTTTTAGCATCGTATGCTTCTGCGTCACGTTGTGGCTAGCCCTGGTTCAAAAAGAGGTAGGGTTTGTTATGTCCCGGCGCACATCCGGTTAATACGTTCTCAGCGCAAGGAAGTCCTTTCAAAGGACGAAACCAGCCTTACGAGCGTCTACAGGAGTATTTGGAGGATTTCGCGGCTAAAAAGTATCCAGGGCCCATAAGTTACCCATCAACGCATGCTAATTGTTGAGACTAGGTATCCAATCCTTTCTCATCGTCCATCTCATCGCCAAAGTCGGCTTTGCCGCGCACGACGCTGCTACGTCCCTGAAAATGGTCGAAAAGGGCCTCGGGAAAGAGGATTTTGCGGTGGCGGTCTTGTTTGATTTCCCCATCCAGGTAGTGTTCGGCTATTACATCGCACGCTGGTCGCGCGGTGATCGCCCGCTGCTCCCATGGATCTGGGCGTTTTGGCCACGTCTCGTGTTCGCGTTCCTTGCGGCCGTTGTCCTATGGAATTTCCCTTCACCCCCGATAACAGCGGGCTTCTTCGCGTTCCTAATTCTGTTCCGAAGTCTTGGAGAGACAGCGAGGTCAGTTCATTGACAGTGTGACCCAGGCTATAATATCTGATTCCTACTGCAGCACTACGCAATTCGTTTCTATCTGTGCATTCCATGCCAGGGTATCAGACCCTGGGATTGGTGGGACTTACATTACAGTTTGTATTCTTTTTGTTCGTTGAGCGACTCTTGTTGAACGCCGACAGCTTCTCAATACTGTTTCCAATCTCGGCAGTACCTGGCCGAGATTTTTTGTACTTCGAGGTACAACAGCGCGCATTGCTCTTCGCAATAAACTGACGTCTTCCATAAAGCTATAGATTTTTTCACCATCGCTACGTGCGAAGTGGATGACAACAGCAGTTCCTTGACTGCCAAAGGTCCGTCTACTCTAGGTAAAGCTTCTGATGTCTAACGACTAGCAGGGGTGGAATGCGTCTCCGAGGAAGGAAGAGCTTTGTGTTCTGCCGCAGCTGGTAGATGCGTCATGGAGCGCGATGGTTATTATATCACAACGGGCATTTGTCTGTTGGTCGGAACGCTATGTCTCGTGGCGTACGTCATTCCCACAGCGAAACGGCTTCAAGGTCTGTTTGCATACGCGCGTATTGTCCCTTGAGCGTGCTGTCACTGACCACATCCATTTCCATAGGTCTCCCCTTGAACGCGTGGCGACTTACTATTTGAGATTTGAGAAGAGGTCCACGCCACGTAGTCGTCCCTTACTAATTTCTTTTTGGCGATCGAAACGCGGAACACAACGGGTCGCGAAGGACACGAGACCCTGATGCCATCGTCACAACTGTGTTGAACAGACGAGGGCAGTGTCTATCAATACTGCGGCGCAGGTGGCAACCATGTTGCTTGAACGTTTCGAAGACCATTGGTCATCTTTGCTTATCTTAGTGCCTCGCCCTTGTCATTGGTTTGAGTGAGTGTATCACTGCGCAATGGACTATTTTTCTGTCGCGAAAAACGTATCTACTATAGTATAAATTGCAGTAGTATTCACATTTCTCGATGGTGATTGGCCCGATCGCAGCTCGAAACGGGGGGATAAATCTTGGTGGGGATCGCGAAAAACGTATTGTTATACAATGAAGGTTGACATGCTATATGATACTACTAAGTTAATACAAGTGGGCCGCAGTGGACAGATCACGTGCGTGAACTTGCTCTCGTAAGTTCGCCCTTAGCTGAGAGCTTAGGTTCAAGTTCTTGCCTTGCTACCCGTCAATAAGGCACTTCCGCAGGGAAAAACTATAGGTAACGCTTGCTTCCTAGGCCATGGCAACATTACTGTATCCTTGTCGCCGAACACCGAACATTTGAACGTTGATTACTTGCTCTCCCAAAACTTGGTCCAAGGGACCTCAATGCCCTCATCTTCCCCGTGAACACTGTGAAAAATAGAAATGCGGGTGAGTCCATAATGAACGATAAACTCTGTCTGTTACGACACGAAAGGAAGCGGGGGCATTTGCACTCACCAGCCGCACGAAAACGCCGTTCTCACGAATCCACCACCCTCCCTGGCGCCGCCTCGTCTTGTCCGCCCTCAGGCTCGCGTCCTCCTGCGCTTTCCCTCCTATCGTCTCTTCGACCCAGCCCTTCCTTCGCCGTGCGCGGCGTTCGCTCGAGGCGCGTTCAGCCTTTTCCGCGTCGTCCGGCAGCTCGCCAAACTCCTCGATATAAATGACTCGCCTCTTCGTCGCCTCCCACGCTCGCCGCGCGTCCGCTTCGTTCCAGCTCCCAAGAACGGCCTTTCCTTTCTCCCTTCCGTGTCCTCCTCTTCGCTTCTTTGAATTTGAACCCGCATTGGTACCGTTCGGATGCGGGCGATGATGGTGTCTTAGGTTTGGGGAACCGCCTCTACTGTCCCTGTTCTCGATTTGGAACATGGCGTCTATCAGCGCCCTGTATGCTTCCATGGTTTCCCCGGCGGTGTCGTCGTTGTCCCAGGCCCAATCCGCCATGCCGTCTGCATTGAGAAGAACCGCATGGTCGTAAAGCGGGCTTGCTTCTCCGTGCCAATGGGCGCCTCTTTCTTTGATTAGCAGTGCACTGGTCGCCGCTTCCGATAGTGATGCACGTTCCGTCGGTCTGAGCTTCCTCGCCCTCTCGTGCAGCGCGGCTTGCGTTGTCTCGTTCCCGCCGACTTTCTTTATGTGCGCCTGTTGCTCTCTGCTGGGTGTCTTGTTCGGCGATGCTGCACCATCTGGCGAGGATACCCAGGGAGCATCGCTTCTTGCCCGCATTTTCCGAATGTCTCTGCTACCGCTGGCCCAGGGGTCGTTGTACGCGCTGTTTGCTGCCCAGATACAGAGGATGCTCCGAGCACCTGAGCCGAGCTTGCGCCAGTTTATGCGGAAGCTAGGGCTCGGTGGTGCCACTGTCGAGACGCAAGAGTAGTCGCCGACGGAAGACTGTCTGCTTTTCTCTCGTGATGAGGCCGTTGTGCGACAAGGCATTGTCTGCAGCTCGAGGAAGGTGGAGTGGAGGCGGAGAAGAGCGAGGGAAAAGGTTGATGGGACGACGAGATCTTAACTGCCCGGTGCCAGCTGGTGGATCCAAGGGCACTGCAAAGCTGACAGCCAGTACGTCTGTAGATAAAGATTTTGACTCGCTCTACTTTTAACATCACACAGCCCCCTCACGTATAACGCCATTCTAGAACACTCTCCGTCTCCATGGTAAGTACGGCTGCGAAGTGGAGCAGTGTCCTTGAACGGGAGGCCGAGTACTGTATCACTGGCACTTCGCGCTCGCTATCCTCAATTTGGTTAGCGATGAGCGCCGTGTCTGTAAAATGATGATGCAGGGTGGCTGGGAACATCATATCCATTTAACTTCTTCCGCGATTCGAAAGTTTACACAGATTAATATTGGATCTTAGGTATCAGGGACGACTAAAGATTTTCTCACAAGGACATCGCTGTGTTCACATGAAGTATGCTCAGGACGGGGAGCACTGTTCCCGTGTTTGTTTGACAAGGAACTTGGCAGCTAGACGTCGCAGCGCGCATACTGCTCATGCACGCCACTGTGATGCCGTCTCTCCCTCTCTCGGGTCATCTCGGGTTAACTTTACATAGTCGCGTTCAGGCGCCAGCTGGATCTGATGGTCCACATGCATGCCACACATATTTTCCATGTAAACCCTTTCACGAGTAGAACGACGATGATGGTGATGATTCAAAGACTGTTGATGCCGTTGTCATGTTCACACGGGTTTGATCGGCTCAAATTGTAAATTCGAAATTAGGTCCCTCACAAGCGCTCATGCATGGTAGGGACGAGAAAAAGGTTGGTTCAATCCGGGATCGAACCGGAGACCTTCTGTGTGTAAGACAGAAATCATAACCACTAGACCATTGAACCCTAATTTATTCTGCTTTCTGTGAATACAACATCATCAGGTAACCTAGTGGGGACCAGCTGCTCCACGTTGGCGTGTCGTGCGCACCTCTTTGATGCCCTCGCTCGATCCATGGCTGCCCACGATATCTGCGCTCCTCATCCCATTTGCCCTCCGCCTTCTCCCCATGTTCAATAAACCAACCTCGCGGCCACTACCAGTGGCCCCCGCCCCGCTCCGCGTCCCTATCTCTGCCCTCCTCGCGCTTTACGCCCTCTATACGCTATACACCCTCATCTTCGCACGACCCCCGAACCTCTTCACGGCACTCCGCCTCCCACTCAACGCGCCACAATCTGTGATACACGCCGCCCTCATGCGGCTCAGAGATGACTACTCTTCATCGTTATCGTCCTCCAACGGCAGCACAGAGGCGCCCGTTCTCCCTCCCGCTCTTGAGAAGCTCCTCGCGCGTCTAGCGTCTTCAGATGCGCGCACCATGCTCGCCCGGTACGCTACGCGTTCATCTGCTCTCAGGCCCTTGCCTGCCTGCCTCTTCTGATCCTGACCGGACCGCAGCTTTGGCCAGCGTGCCGTCCAGACCTGCACACACTGCACGACCCAGGGCGACTACGCGCTGCACGCACTCCCGCCCGCCTTGCTTTCCTATACGCTGGCGGCCGCCACGCTCGGCGTAGTGACGGTGCGCGGGACAGCGCGCGAGTCGCGTCGCGGGATCGGCATCATCCTCCTCATCGTCGCCGCGCTCGTAGAGTCCTACTGGGCCTACACAGTCCCGATCCGCATCCCCTCCCGCGCAAGAAACCCAAACTACTCTCCAGACGACATCACCATGGTACATACATCCCTCTCTTCTTCACCCCCTCCCCCTCCCCCCCCCTACCCTTACCCTTACCCCTACATCCCAATCCTCTTCCTCAATCTCACTCGAGTACTCACGCACACACACACACACACCCGCAGTGGCACGACACCCTCTGGTCCCTCCGCCACGCCCTCTTCCTCGCCCTCCCACTCTCGATCCACCTCCTCCCAGCACCGCCCTACACACCCGCCCTCTCCACAAGCCTAACCCACCTCTCCAAAATGGCCGACGCCCAGCTCGCCCGCATCCACCTCCTCCGCCTCAGCACCGCCGGCATCCACCGCGTCCCCGAGCTCCGCGCCCGCGCCTCGGCCTTCTGGGCGCGCGAGCGCACACTTGGCTCCGCCGTGCGCCGCGACGCCGACGTGCGTGCCGCCGCGGACCGCACCGGCCTCGGCATTGCGCCTCCTGAGGGTAGGGCCTTGCTCGGTTCGCGGGATCATGCCGAGGCGCAGAAGCGTGCGGCGGCGGCTACCACCGGAGAGCTTGGACAGGGCGGTGGTGGCGGTGGCGGTGTGGAGGGCACGCTGCATCAGGCTGCGCGTGCTGCTGTTGCAACCCTTAAAGAGACCGTATTGGGACAGGAGCCTTCCTCGTCTGATGGAGTAGCGCAGTGATGCATAGATAGATACGTTCACACGTGGTACATACAAAGCTCCCACTTTGTTGATCTCATACAGATGATGATGATTGATGATGGCATTGATAGTGTAAAAAGATGCTAAACGTCCACTATGACACATAAGGAACGGAAAACGACGATTGAACCACTCGACTCGTTATGGATTCAGCATGCTAAGAATGGAGGGGTATGACAAGAAATCGTGCAACAAACCTGTGGGAAACGGGACGGTTTACGGGGCCTGTGAAGGCGCCGAACCATCGTCATCATCATTTCGTCCTCCTTCATCAGCTTCCTTGTTCTCGTTGGCATCGTCCTCGTACTTGAGCTCTTCCTCAAGCGCATCCTTCCCCGCCTGCGTAAGCGTCGGCACGCCGCTCTGAATATCCTTCTCAAAGTACCTTGGCACGAACCTAACACAGACAGACGCAAAGCACATCAATCAGTAAGTCGACTCATCGATCAATCAATCAGCATACACCCAAAAAAAATCAGAAAGAAAGAAAGATCCCAGATGGGGTATAAGTGTATGTGACAGAGGGAAAAAGATGGGATGGGAATGAGCATGATCGACGTACTCCAAACCGCGCCGCTTACGCTCAGCAGCCTCATCCCGCTGACGTTGTTCAATGACCTGCTTGGCGCGCGTCGCCTCTCCAAACTCCTTGCGCAGCAGCCGGCTCGTCACGCTATCCCACAGGCGCCTGCTCTCCGTCGGAAGCTGCCTCGATATCGGTCGCACCCGCTTGGGCACCACGCGCAGCGGCGTCAGGTCGAGCAGCGTCGCCCACTCGTCGTCGCCACCATCGCCCGTCTTCGTCTTCCCCTTCGCAGCGGCAGCAGCAGCAGCGGGCGAAGATCCTCCTGAGGTTGCTGCGACCACGGAGGCAGGACGCCAGCGCACTACGTTGCGCCAGCAACCCTCCAAGTACCCTTCAACGCACGCAGCTGGGACGTGCTTCACCTTGGTCCATTCTTCGTGCTCGTTTGAGGATGGATCGTACCGGTGTACGACTCCCTCGAGCAGAAAGTGCGGCTTGCCGAGCCAACTCTGGCCGCGATCATTCATTCACACCTCTTCGAAAAACTATGAGAGCATAAAAAACGCACCTCCTCTTTAAACTCGATGATCGCACGCAGCATCTCTCCATCGCCGACGCCAGGCCCTCCGGTACATGTCACAATCGTGCTCTCATGCGCAGTAATGTAAAAATTGCCCCGCAGGAGACCGTTGACATTGGCGATTGGATGGCTGATGTGATAACGCTCACCAGCACCGGGCCCACCGTCGAGGGAGACAAATAACCCCTTATTCATGGTGCCTGGGGAGACGCGAAGGCTTGCTGTCGGAAGGACCCGCACGGAAATCTGGTCGATGCCCGAGAAGGTGATATGCCGCGCGGGGCATGAAGCGACATACGCGCTGATAGGGGGGTGGTGGGAGATCTGTTCGGTCAGGTACGCGATCCGCAGCGTACCACTACTAGCGGTGGACATGGACGTCGGCGGAGAGGTCGTTGATCCAGAACCGGACTCGCCCGTGCGCGACGATGCGAGGGAGAGGTTAGAGAGCTGGGCGGAGACATTCGATTCGACGACGGGCGATGGGGTCTTGTCTACCGAAGGCGAGGACCAGCCCTTCATTGAGAGTAGACTCCCGATTGCGCCGACGCGGCCGGACCTAAGCGAACCTTTGACAGCTTTTATGGTCCCGGCTCCGGTATCTAAGTGAGGGATATGTGGCTTTGGAGCAGAATCAACATGGGTGGTGATGATTGGCGTGCAGTCGTCAGGGTCATACGAGATTGGGGCGACATCCCAGTGCATGCGAAAGTTCTCGCCGAGGACGGAGTTGTATGGCTTGCAAGGTTTGCCGCGCTACGAACAAATAAGTACGATAAATAGGACATTGTAAGGTAGGTGAATAGAAGAGACGTACGAGGTGTCGAAGCTCTTTCGAAAAGGTAAAACGAAGAACGGCCAGCATGCGCTCAAAAGGATCTTCATGGTCATTGATACTACAGGTTGCGATCAAATGAGGGTACAGCAGAGCAGGTAGAAAGGAAACGGACGCAATAAAAAGGTCGGGTCTGTCTAAATAATGCCAATATTCAAGGTTTGGGATTGGCTCGAGCAAGGACGCAGGTAGAGAGAGACGCCTGCCAAGTGGGATGGAGAGCAAAGAAAGTTGTCATGATGTTGATGAGGGCAGGTACAAAGGATGCTCACATCGAGGCGAGGTCCTTGACACCAAAAGAACGCTTGACGAGCTGCACTATCATTCTAAGCTTGCCACCCTCTCCGGTGTCGTCAGCGACGTCGTCGATTGCTGCGACCTGTGCATCAGTCTCTTCTGGTTCTATTGCTGGGCCATCTTGAGTGGCATGAATGGGATAAGTAATGAGGGCATCCTCGGGTCTATGGTTGTCCATGATTCGAAGACCAGGGTGTCAAGGCAAGCCCTGCCTCGGACTCGAGTCAAGGAAGGGAGAGAGGCGGGTTCGGATTCAGCGGCGCGCGGTTGTCCCTTGCCATATTTGGGTCACACACAGTCACTTATGTACAACTCTAACTACGAGAACAACTTATTGACCGACGTGTTTCCTTCCTGGTTCTTCTTCAGGACCTGTCCATAACACGGTGAGCACTGGACACCCATCGGATCGGCATGAGCACCAACCTTGGCAACAGCAAACTCAAAGTCTTCTTGTGTTACATGTTGTCTTCGCTCTCGCAACGCATACATGCCTATTGGGCAGACATGAGCACCGCCATCTGACGAGCTTCTCATAAAACACAGAAACGAACCAGCCTCAGTGCAGATACCGCGGACCTCCGCGCCAGAGCATTGGCCCATCTTCTCTGCAAGCGCCCGCAGGTTGATGCCACGCTGAAGGGACATCTGGAACGAAAAGTATATTCGTACTATTAGCAAGCAAGCCGTTTCGAATGTGGAGCCACGCAAACCTTGCGGGAATGGATCCGAAGAATGGCCACACGGGCCTCTGGTCCCGGCGGTGGAAACTCGATCTTACGATCGATACGTCCAGGGCGCAGCAACGCCGAGTCGAGGATATCTGCGCGTAAAAGGGAAAAGTGTAGGCCGTGAGCGATCGGCGTTCAAATAAATAAGAACAGGGCTCCCCCGTAAACAAAACCTACCTATTCGATTCGTCGCCATGATAACCTTGATATTTTTCGTCGACTCGAATCCATCAAGCTGATTCAGCAGCTCGAGCATCGTGCGCTGCACCTCCGAGTCGCCGCCGCCAGACCCGCTCTCCCCGCGCGAGCTCCCGATCGAGTCGATTTCGTCCATGAAGATGATGCTCGGCGCATGCTCGCGCGCCATCACGAACAGCTCGCGCACCATCCGCGAGCCCTCGCCGATGTACTTCTGCACAAGCTCGGACCCAGACACGCGGATGAACTTGCAGTCCGTGTGGTGTGCCACCGCCCGCGCGAGCAGCGTCTTGCCCGTCCCCGGCGGGCCGTACAGTAGCACGCCCTTTGGCTGCGCAATTCCGAGCGCCTCGAACAGCTCTGGGTGCTTGACCGGTAGCTCGATGACTTCCTTAATTTCCTTGATTTGCTTGTCCAGCCCCCCCACCATCTCGTACGTGCTGTCCGGCACCTTCTCCACCATCATGAGCGAGACCAGCGGGTCCACTTTGTTCGGTAAGACTTTGTGTAGCGTGTATGAGTCGGAGCGGAGCGCCACGCGTAGCGTAGGCTTTAGCGACCCAATCTCGATATCAGCTGCAACGTCGACGACTGTGCCATCGTCATCAGCATCATCATCAAAAGAAGGTGTGTGTGTAAAAGCTGGCGCGGAGATGAGAGAGGGTCATGAACGCACTATACTTTCCCTCTGGCTGTACCTTCACCAGCACTTTGTTCTTCCCCATGATCTTTACTATTTCTCCGACGTAACTTCCTGGCTCATGAAGCAATTGCAGCTCCTCCCGCAAAAGACGCACTGAATTTTCCGTTATCCAACACGGCATAGGCGTCGCGGAGGAGGACTCACCCCGCGCGTTCAAGGCATTCCGTTGCGCCTCCAAGCGACGCAGGTTCTGCGTCTTTTGGTTGATGAGAAGCTCAGCGCCTTCTATTTTGGCCTGGTAGTAGGATTTGACTCCCCCTGCGGGTCTCTGTGCTTGCACTGCGACGGGCATAGTGGACTACCTTTGCACGAATTGGACCTCGACGCTCCAACCGCGACGCGTACTCGTCCGTGACGCCGTGACACAACTCCCCGTCACAACACCACTGTCACAATGTCACACTGATGGAGTTTCCGTGCCTTTTAACTTTACGCCCAGCCGCTACTTGCTCCGAAATGTTATCGCTCCCGAACAACATTGTCGCTCCATTGGAAACGCTCGAATTGTCGTCTCCGACGGAAAGTTCTGCCTCGTCGAAGCGTATCTCAGGAGAGCGAGGCATAAATGCACGCGGCGCGTGATGGCGCACCGAAAGTACCACACATCACGGCTGCGAAGATGCGCCCTCGACGCGACGCCACACTGCATCGTTCAGGACTCGTAAAAGGACAGGGGGGGCACTTCGTTATCGTCCACACGAGAGAGACGCCCAATCCGCTGTCCGTTCCTTGGCCGCTTATCGCGATGGCAAAATTCGTCGACCCCGAAAGATCAAAAATATGAAATGCGAAGCGTGTGCATGTGCGCGTGTATGTCCGCGCGGGCGCGATCATGATTGTCGTCGTTTTTTCTTTATAAAGTAGGGCTATAAGTTTCCCCGGCGGGCCATCTAGCTATTAGCTTTTGGCCTTTTGATTATTTCACAGCCCGCCGAGCGCTGTCTGGTTATACTTATACCGACAAGTATATGACCATCCTTGGCATGTCGGTAGGAACGTGACTCCTTGCTGTGCGCCTGCGCAACATGAAATGGAATTCGATCGCCCTGGCTCCGATAACCGCAATATCGAGTACGTTTTAGGCATCTAAGGGCTCTAGGCCCCGCCTCATGGACATCAAGGAGAAAGAAAAAAAAAGGCAAGCCCGAAAGACAACTGTGGTCCCTTCTGAAGTTCTGATGGAGCACGGAACGAGATGATGGAGCGATCCTGTTGATAAAGACATCTCTATTATCGACTGCCACACGTCTTGCACACGCATGAGGTTCCCTGCCGTACAGCGTCCGCGGGTGTGTTCCTCTGACGCCCACATCGATCAGCACCCTCGCATCGGGTTTTGGGGTGCCGCTTGGAAAAGTCTGCCGAGAAGAATGGGAAGCGCCAGAACTTCGCGACTAGCCGGCACTGCCGATTCCTGCCATGAGGCATTAGGGTATCTATCTCTGTGAAAGCGCGCGTCGGAGGAAATAGTTAGATGCATTCATGAAATAAGAGGGGGGTAGGGAGATGCCATATTAACGAACATGTACTACACGTCCAGATGCCAAGTATTACAGATGGAAAGAAAGATATTAAAAACGTAGCTGTCAGCTGCCCAAGAAAAATACACCCCGATCGTGCGTGCGTTGGCAATGCTTTTTTTGATTGGCTTCGGGAGAGATCCCCAAGTCCACGTTGCATTTTCACATACCATATTTCCGTTTTATCGCAGCCCATCCTGGCGCAGCCGCGCCTACCACCTCCACAAAGCGATCCATGTCGTGCTCGGGGATGCGATTAACGTCGATGCTGTTCCAGTATCGACAGAGGATGAAGACGATGTCCTGCGCGTCGCGTTCTGAGCCTCGACTGGTGATAGAATAACGTCAAAAGGGTCAGCAAGTGGAGCACGGGGACCAGGGCGGCGGGTGATCAGGGAACACACATCATCCATGCGTTTAGTTTTGCCCGTACAAATTCGGAAGCGGTCAAGAACGGTACACGGTTGACGGTGGCCACCGTGAGCGCATCGAGGCGGCGCGGGCCAGACTCTCCCGCCGCCAAGATTTCGATCTAGCAAGGAAGGAGGACGGAGGGCGGATATGGGGGTGAGGACCCTAGCTGCAGCGGCGGGGGGGAGAGAGCGAATACCTCTATTGGAGGGATGCAGCGGTTGTATTTTACGTGCAGCCTACGAGCGAAAAGGCATCGTTTCAGCGGGATCGTGTCAGGGCCGGAGACGGAAGCGCATTAGACTATACCGATTACTCCAGGGAGAGGGTGTGATGGACAGGTCCGCGTTGCCGGTCAGGGCCTGCCTGACACGACGAAACGGGTGCGCTGAGCCGCCTTCGACGATGCAAAAAATTTCCTGCGCGGCGATGAGGTCACATAAAGAAACGGTCCGTCCGTGAGAAGGAAAACGACGCGGGGAAGTCCTTACGTCGGCCTGCGGGCTGTTGGTGAGCACGGCGACGAAGAGGGTCCCGTAGAAAGCGTGGGGCACGCCGTGTGCTCGAAGTGCATGAGAGAGGGCACTGGCGGCTTCCAAGAGTCGACGCGTCTCAGGCATTGCGGGGAAAGGGGTAGGCAGATTTCCGGTAGCGAGTCATGATATGGGTTTGGGAGCGCCAACTCAGGACCCGGATGGACGGACGGCGAACATGGTGCGGTGTTCCTTTAGCGTGGTAAAAAAAAACAAAAACAAGCAAGCCAAACGCAGTCGAGTTGCCGGGACGGACTGCCCCGAATGGTGGAGTTTGTACACGTATGAAAGTCGAGACGCCTCATATGTGGAAGGGAACCCGCGCGGTGGGGTCACATGTCGGAGCACGGCTATGTCCAAAGGTTAATTTCGCTCAGAGGTGGGGCGCGGGGCGGGGGGTGCGTGTGTGCCTGAAAAGATCAGCATCAGCATGGGATCAAGAAATTGCGTATTTCCCCAGTGGGCCTCTATCTCGTTGCATCGAGCCACGAACGTGTGGATGGTGTGGGTTGGGTTGTGGGGGGTCCCGTCCGTCACATGACCCACAATGGGTTGCGCCGGCGCTACTCCCCCTCCCCTCCCATCCGTCCACTCGACTCCCCCCCCTCTGCACATGGGACATGGGACTTGCTTCGTTATGCATATCCAATAGGGCGTATTCGTCGCGTTCCGTTTTTTACGGCAGCAGCGGTCATGCCATCCGATCATATGCATCCGCCTCGCCTCCCGCAAGCCCAACATGGCGTCATGCGTCATCATTGCCACCGTCATCGTCTTTGTTCCAGCGGTCCATGCCGACAGGCGGCGCATCCCGTCCCCCCCTCAGCATTCATCGCCTTCGCGCGTTCTCATGGACTACAAAGTTTAATCTTCGACCTTCTCCTGGTGCCCTGAGCGACTCGGATGCACACGAGGAAGTCGCCAAGGCCGCCGTGCTGGAAGCGATCAAGGGTCGCCAGCAGACGGACCTCATGTTGCGCTGTGAGTCTTGTTACATCGTTGTTTCGCAAACTCGCTCATTTTTTTCATAATCCACACACACCACTTAGGCACCGTTCTTGATGCAGAGGGTACGCCATCCGATCACCTCTCATGATCCCCTCTCATCATCGGCCTTCCTGGGCGTGTTAATCGTGCGTGGGGCACTCCATGAGCCCAAGCGTTAAATGGCGCTTCGCGTCAATAACGACGTGTGCCTCGAGTTTTTTTACGCGCTCCCCTGTGTGAACACGCACGCACCGCCCTTCCTGACCTGACTGGCGCGGGAACTGTCTGAAATGCACACGTCTTCGCCGCCCTTTCGCCTCGTTCGTGTCATTGTCGCTTACGTGCTCGACCTTCGTCAGGGAACGTGAAAACTATCTCGGGCCAATTCAAGCGGTCGGATTTGTGTACAGAACATCGCCTTAACGTAAGAACGCCTCCCCTGGCCTGGCCTGGCGAGTGCATGCTTCACCTCAGCTGACCTTTGGCGCCTCGACAGCCACGAGATCTACGCAAGATCGATTCTAGGATTCCGAACCTCGTTCCCACCATTCTTCCCCGGCGCGAAGCCATCCTCGTACATTCTTTTTCGTACTGCTACATTCCCACCAGCTGATCATCTATTAATTTTATCCCGCCCGTGTCAGGTAAATGTACTACATATCCGAGCGCTGGTCAAAGCCGATGCCGTAGTTTTATTCGACACTTACGGATCCACTGACTCTCGGCTACATTCTGTGTTCCTTTACCATCTAGAAGTCCGTCCACCTGCTCTCCGGTAATGTCGTTGTATTATTAACGAGTTCCTCTTTTAGCATAACCTCAAGTCGAGGGGTTATGGCCTCCCGTATGAATTTCGGTAAGTGGCGTCGTCACAAGATCAATCTGGCTTTTGCCCAACGCCAACCCTCTAGCGCGTTGGAATCCATATTCATATCTGTTGTGAGCGCCCTGGAAGCCGAGATGGTATTTGTCCGAAATCTCGTTGGCGGATTGCTCGCAGAGCTTGAGGATGACATTAACCATGACAAATTCAAACGGCTCTTGCACTATTCGCGACGGCTGACAAGCTTTCAGAACCGTGTGAAATTGGTACTTTCCCCTTTTCCGCCGCCCTCGCCTCTCGTAACTGTCGTTAATGTTCTTTGGAACAGGTCCAGGCGGCCTTTGAAGAAGTCTTGGAACAAGGTAGGTTAGACCTGATCTTAACCTAGTCTAGAGATCGTTCAGGGTTTCTGATTTCGCCGTTTGCGAACAGACGAAGATTTGGCGGCGATGTATTTGACAGATAGGAAAAATGATGTCCGCCGCCAGCTCAGCGATCACGAAGAGCTCGAACTGCTTTTAGAAACGTTCTCGAAACAAGTCGAGGAGCTCGTGAATGAAGCTGAAAACATCCATGTTCGTGATCTCCGTTAACCTTCAACGGAGCGCCTTGACTGACGCACGTGTCTCGCCTAGGGAAACGTCCAGTCGACACAAGAAATAGTCGAGCTCATACTTGACTCGAATCGGAATGCCTTGCTGGCACTTGACCTGAAGGTAGCGAAATCGCCTCACCCACCTCCTGTCTCTGAATGTCACCCCCCTTTTGCAGGTGTCCATCGCTACCATGGGAATTGGAATGGGGGCCCTGGTCGCAGGGTTGTTCGGTATGAATGTAAGCCTCACTCCCCTCCATCCTCGGCGTACCCGGCTTCTGATGGTTTGCCTTCAGCTTACGAGCCACATGGAAGATCATCCATATGGCTTTGCGGGGATGTCGGTCGCATCCACACTGTTTGCATTTCTCGTTGCGTTGGCTGGTCTTCGAAGGTTCGCTTTCTCATGTTACTTGATCGAAGTGCCTCTACTGAAACGACCGCTTCCAGGCTGGCAAAAATTCAAAGAATCGGCCTCTCCACATCTAATAGCAGGAAAGGTGTTGGTGGCTTCCCACTTTCCGTGCGGGCCAGGCCACCTGAACGCCGGCCCTAACACCTTCGTTCGCCTTGTACAACACTTAACTTCTGCCATTTTAATTTAGACATCATCACATGTTGTACGACCAGGCATTTATATATATCCCGACATGCAATTTACAACTAGTATTGGCCATGAATCAATCATTACGATGCACTATTTCACATTGATTGCGTCACGGGTCACCTGCTGCTGTTCCAACCAACTGAGGTGGTCATCGAATATCTACTCTTGGTGATCGGCTGATACATTGGCGTCAAGATGAACCGGGTGCGCAGTACCAATACGCACTCAACTTGGCGGCGCTCCTTTCTCAGGGGCTCGGAACCAATGGTATGAGGCCACGCGGGGGGAGGTAAAGTGGCCGTGGCCGTGACGAGAGACCAGAAAAGAGAGAAGGTCCTTCCGCTGAGTCACCCGCTCAGCGCTCATCAAAGCGCCAGTTCCTGGGGCTGCGTTCCCGGAAGCTGTGGCGCTTGAAGGGAAGGAAAAAAAAGCCCCGACAAGTGGGGAGGCTTAGAACTTATTGGAGAGTCGTGTTGCGCCCCTCGCGATTCGAGATGGCCAGCGCGAGCGCGCAGCAAACCGAGATGGAACGCCTACTGTAGGACTGTTTTTTTTTTTTGGTGGTTCTCATCTCTTGGTGAGTCAGAGTTAACGATCAATACCGGCCCCGAGTTCCGCTCCTCGGAGAAGGCAGTTTTTTTTAAATATTACGGCGTGTTGTGATGTGTTGGGACATTTCTTTTTCAGGATCGAGTTTTAAAGATGTCGGTGGTGGGTGGAGGAAAGTGTGTGTTGTCGGGATAGGCCAAAAGATGAAGGGATAGGGATCGGATGGACCCCCTTGATGAAGTTTATTATGGGTGGGGACTCGGAAGGGCGCGCACGTAAAGATAAGGGAATGTCGTTTCCTTTTCTTTCCTTCCTCCACCTCACAGGGTCCGACGCGATTTTTGCGGCGCGCAAGGCCGATTGAATGCGAGGCCATGAGGCGCCAAGAGTGCTACTGGTCGTCCGGTTCGATGGTCGATCGAGGTGATCTTGCTGTTTCTCGTTTCTACTCGACTCGGACACCTGGCAGCAAAAGGCAAGACAATCACCCTTCGGATGGAGTTGACGCACCCGGTTCGGTGAGTGGGAAAGAAGGGCGAAGACGCAAAGTCCGAGGCGCGTTACCACACGTCCGAGTTTGTTGCCATGGGATGTAAGTTATGTCCTCTCACAATTGGCACTTCCTCCCGTCTCTTGATCTATTGTGTATGCTGTCGTCGGATCGGTCGGCCGGGGACGGGTTTCCGATTTGGCTCAAGGGGAGTGCGAAGTTCGGCTTAGTCTGCCGAGCGGTGTCTGTCAGTACCGTAGCACCTGGGCCTTCCACACTCGAACTGGAACCTGTTTCGGATTCATTTTCCATCATCGCCCTTGGCGCCCACCCACTCGCCCCTCCTCGCCCTCTTCTCCCTCCCAAAGAGGCCCCTTTCCTCTGCCCACGCACCAGCCGTGGTTTCCGTACGCTTATCGCCCCGTTGAGCTCTGAGCGTCTATCTCACTGAGGCCCTTGCTAGCGCATTGACGCGTGTGGCGAACGCCCGTATCCTCACGTGTATCGTTAATCGCCCCCTTGTTGATCTGATACCGCTCGTGTCCTTGGGACGAGTACTGTGGTCATTCGGACCCTTCTAACGCTCTCCAGTCGTGAGTATTCCCTGTTCTCTCCTGCTTAGACCCCTGAGTCGGCCCGACGCTGAGGGAGAGGGTCGGTCGGATTATGCTGATTTGCACCGCTTCTCTTATCATCTAGCCGTCCTTCGTTCCTTTCTATCCCTGGACGGACGTTTCTGCCCATCATGACCTCTCCTCTTTCCTCGGTCAGTTCAACGTCGACGAGCACCTCCGCCCCAGCTGGCACATCGGCCTCCTTCGTCTTCGAGCCAATTCCTGAGATGTTCACGTGTGGTCTAGCCAACGTCCAATGGACCTATGTGGGCCCATCAGCCCCGTTGACTTTCAACATCTCGAACGTAAACGTCGCTCAGCAGGCTCCACTGAGCTCCTCATCAGTTAGCTCAAGCTCCTCGACGGCCAGCCCAAGCTCCTCGACGACTGTGGCCATTCTAGACACAACTAAGCGACAATTTAATGGATATGACGGCTCCTATTTACCCTCAATTAACGTGATCCCCACTGACGCTGCCGGCCTCGACCCGACTGGGGGTAATTGGACGTGGGGTGGTGTCAATGTTCCCCAGGGCTGGTATGAGATGTTGGCTTATGTTCAGGGTGTCCTTCACACCTCCTCCAATTCATTTTTCGTCGCGAATGGTACAAACACAAACTGCATTACTCAATTCGCTGCTCGCTCTCCGTCAAACCAGGTCCCTACTTCTACTGCCTCCCCTTCAGCGATCGTCGCGACATCGTCGGGTCATTCCCACGCTGGTGCTATCGCAGGGGGTGTCATTGGCGGTGTTGCCTTCCTCGCAGCTGTCATCATCGCCTTCCTCTATATGTGCGTCCGCCGGCGGAATGGGCGCCCCCGTCGCGGTGGCGGCAGGCGGTGGTCCGAGTTGTCGTTTAGAAAGTTGCGACGCGGCAGTGACACGCCATCTTCGTTACGGCCGGCTGAACCATGTCTCGAAGCCGATCAGACGTTCGTCGGATCAGACGAGGAGCTTAGCGCGCTCGGGCACGAAAAGGTCGTCGCTGCTGCCCAGCCCGCGATCCTACCTCAACGGGCCTACACTCCATCTCGGCGCGCCTCGACGCAGACAAACCGTAGTTACAATCGCGCTACTCCAAACTCAGAAGCACCCATTCGCCGCACCTCCTATAACCCCCTACGAACGAAGCGATCCAGTTGGAGCGCACGAACACGAGCGGCGGCGGTCCTCGCCGCAAGCCGGCGCCACGCTACGAGGGCGATGAGGAGGCTGTAGCTGCGGAGCGGGACGGCCGTACTTCGTCGCGTACGACGCTTGACGCCGCTCATGGGAACCCTCACGGTAATAATGGTGGACCCGGCAGTAATCACGTTCTGCATCATCAATCTAGCTTCGGGGCTATGCGTCCGATGCATGTGATGACGGCCGACCCTCCAGCCCCTACGCAGAGTTAGGCAGGCCCGGCGCCAACTGTATGTTCGTTCCCTAATTGTTTCGACTCCGCATGGTGCTGATCCGTGTGATTTGGTTCTGGTTTCAGGCTGTCTGCTGGCCGGGCTGGAGGTCAACTCCTTTTTCCTTCCTCTTTCCTTCCATCTTACTCCTCTCCAACCATTTGGTTCTTTGGCCCTTTCTAGGACCTTCTACGTCACCGCTGTGGACCTTCCCATCAACCGTCGTATGCTTGGACATATGCTTTGACATAATCTCTCTTGAAGAAAAAAGATATAAATGGAACGATATATTTTGGTTGTTATGGTGTACTTGTTATTATTGCTTCATTTCCTCGCCTATGAGTTATATTATGCATCCCAACGTACCCTGCTGAGAAGACTCAAGGCTCACCATCTCGTTTAATCTCGATAGATAGTACTATTCGCTGATCTCGGTTGCAGGCGGATTGATAATCGGAATATATTATATCGGGTTTTTATGGATCTGTATGCCGACAACCGCCCACACACGCACGTCTTGCGTCGCTGACAAACCCATCACATCATGTGGTGTCCGTGGCCCGATAAGACGGATGAATGGGATCAGGAATCTGACTGCATTTGATGCTATGCTAAAAAAGACTAGGCACTGTAAGGTTGCACTACACACGCAAACGGCGCGGCCTAGGCGTGTGGCGTGTGCGCAGTTTCGGAAGAGTGGATACAGTACTACTGCGAACCGTATAAGAACTTGGGAAAATATATGCTGTCCGCCACTACACCGGTGAGTGACGTGTGCGTGATTGATTGATCGCCGTGCCTGGATCAGACGGAACTGCGAGTGATCGCACTAAACTTGGGGCATTTGATTGCATGACCTGCGCTCGCAAACCGGGTTAGTGCCGGTGCTCAGTGTGCTGTATGTCATGTTATGTGCTGTACTGTACTGGCGTTGAGCGGCCGTTGAGCGCTGAACGTGCTTACGGCTGCGGATCTGCGGATTTACACGGAGAGATGCGGTAATTTCAATTTATTGGCCAGCCCCTATTTCTTTGTCGGAGATAAGATAAGATAAGGCTTTTACTGCAAAAGGTGGTAGAGGATGTGTAGCTTAATCCCAGAGGACAATGCATGGTTTATATACACTGTTATCAAGAATGAGGCCCACCGTTCCTCAGTCTAATAAACGAATGGTATTTTTTTTCATCGCACAGCGCCAACGCGCCCGGCGGCGAGGCCAATATTAATGCTTCTTCCCCTTCCCATCCCATTACATCCAACGCTCACGCCCTCGCCGTCGTGCGCACGCCCAGCCCCACCTTTCTCACTCTCACAGCAGGCATCCGAGTCATCTCCGAGCTCAACACTATATCTCCGATCCTCCGCGCTCCGAGTCGGTGTCCTCGGATCAGCTCGGGTGTCGTCGGGTCGTGTCACAAAGCCAGTCAGTGCGCAGTGCGCAGGCCTGGCGGGGCGCCGCATTTCCTTCCTACTATGTAGTACAGCCTACAGTACTAAGACCACTTCACGTGCCGGCACCGGCACCGGAAGAAACCCTCAATTCGGATCGATCGCATAGTACGTATCCGAGTCCTTTGCCGTTGCCAATGTTGGACGGCTACAGGGTGACCGGAGAGCTGTCGTGCAGCAATGAATGGCATCATGGTTTCCTGCACCTGCACAGGTTTCAATGACGACGAGGACCCCTGCGCGAAAAGATTGCGTAGCGCGGGTAAACACTTCGGTTGCCCTTTCTCCGGAAAGCTCTTGAAGGGCACCACCGCAGACACGTCGTGCGTTCTCATCCGAAAGATAGAGATTCTTCACAGCAGTGAACGGATCCAAAAATTCCAGCCATTGAGTATCTTTCACGTCGTTTTCCGGTGTGATGATGGAAGATGACGTGTTTCCCCGATCTCGAGCTCCTCCAAAGCGGGGATGATGGGAAGGATGAACTACAGACCTGGGCGAGAGAAGAAAGCTGCCACTCCAACTCTCTGGACTTGATCTGTAACTCGAGCACCCTGTGGTGACCGGCTTCCCTTGTTTTCGGGTAAAGGCTCAGCTTAATGAAGTGATTGAAAATCAACGCCTCTGCGTGATCGAATGTCTTGAACACCTCTGTGTAACCGACGAGCCTGTAAAGTTGTGGGACGTCAAAGTTGAGGTCCATGAAAAATGCGATAGAGAGGTGGTAGAGAAGAGGGGAATCGATTCGAGACAGAAGGTCCTCCAAATACTTATATACGCCTCCAAAAATAAGTTGGGTGAGAGCGGGGAGGACAAAGCGTGTGGGCGGAGGCAGAGGCCGGCTTTCTGAGCTGGGGAGAGATCGAGGGGAACAAAATTCAAGATTGAGGGTTTCGAGTCTGGTCATCGCTGTCAGGGCAGTGGCCATCGCGTCGGGTGAAAAGTATCCAGAATCGGGGATGTCCCGAAGGGAGAGTTCGACGAGGCGATTGGCAGATCAAAGTAGTTCCGGGATTGATGGAAATGGGATCCTTCTGAATATGAGTATTCGCAGACATGGGGCAGATCCGCCCAAGAACGAATCAGGAAGGACTCCCACCACGTCAAGATACCCCCAAAGTTCCAGATGTGTCAACTCCGGGAACGGCTTCTGCATCGATGCCGCGAATCTTTCCCAGAGCGAATTGGTCGTACCATCGAGGTAGAGTTGACAAATTCGTGCTTGTTTGATATTAGTATCGACGGTAGAGCTAGCCAGGCGTCCAGCACCTTTGACATACATCGACGTCCACCATACTCGAGTCGTAGGTTGAGGCGACACGGGTCATGCAAATACGAGGTATCTCCATCTACGACAGACATGATGTGTGTCGTAGATGGAGATACTTCGTGTTTTGCATCACCGCATGATGGACGAATGCATGCCATGGATTATGCTTATTCCAGTTCACAAAGAAGATATTCATATAGAAGAATATCTCCACGAGCACATCGTCAGGGAGCACGTCGATTGTCACCGGACCTACATTGGAAAGGTCAGCGTTGTTTAGGACACTATACAAATGACATACGTCGATCTCGTGCTGGATCAGATTCTTCCCGGAGGTGTACAGAATGACTGCCTATCACGAGGCCTTCAGATGGGGAATCCATGACAATCGACGAGCGGGGGGTGCAAGGTAAACAATGACTGAACGAAGCCAGTGAGTAATGTGGGGACCTGATGAAGACTATATGAGACTTGGTTAGTACTGGAGGAATGGTGAGAATGGATCTCGCTCGACATAACTTACAAGAGAAAACTCATCAAAGAGGTGGTCCTATAAAGTACCCACAGGTATGGTGGTAACCAGGTCACAATTACATCAGGGAAAACTTCCCGCGCTAGCGAGGGCTAGCGAAAATAAATTGATGAAATTTGAAATGAATCACGTCCTTCTATTGGCTCAGTCCAGATTATTTTCCTAGCACGATCCGGGTAAGAATTCTGCCCAGGAAATCGGCTGGTTATTTGATCCAGCCCCGTGTCTCTTGGCCAACTTCATTCTCGTCTTTGAAACGAGCACCCAAAATAGTGCGCCACCCACATGTATCCGTTCAAGTCGCGGGTTCTTCGTGGCGTGTGTCTGCTTCCCGACTCGGATGCCACCTCGGGCGTTGTCAAATGCAGAGATTCAAGTTGTTGGACATCGAGCTGCTGACCCTCCAGCCCCTATGCATAGTTAGTCATGCATGCCTGGTGCAGCTGTATATTGTTTGTGCGATTTGGTTCTGCTGTTTTCAAGCTGTCTACTAGCCGGGTGAGGTCAAGTCCTTTTCATTGCCCTTCCTTCCTTCGCTCCTTTCTGGGACCTTCTACGTCACCGCTGTGAACCTATCAACTGTCGTATGCTTGGGCGTATGCTCTGACATGATCTCTCTCGAAGAAAAAAGCTAAAATAGAACGAGATATTTAATTATCGTGATGGTGTACTTGTCATTGCTTCCATTTCCTCCCCTCCCTGCTATCAAGTCATATGCATCCCAACGTGCCCGAGCCATGCCGATGGCAGAAAAAGCATCGTGACTGGTGTCTCAACAGTCAAACGAACGATGGACGAAGTCAGGAGGAAAGTAGTAGATGTGATTGGAAGAAAAATGGACAGAATTCATTGCCAATGGCATCAACATTCCTTCATAAAACCTTTTTCACTTATGCCAGCAAGCTCGAGCAAGCTTGAACCAGGCAAAAAAGGTAAAAAGCCAAAAGGGAACCTAGAATCCAAAAAAAAAGTTCATTGGAAAAGTAACTTTCAGGAGAGAAGTACAATAAAACCCACTTTTTTTCACAAAAGTTCACAAGTCAAACCGTATTTACCGAATTTCCCAATAGGTGGATGGCCACAGGGCGACCGGAGAGCTGTCGTGCAGCAACGAATGGCATCATAGCTTCCTCCACAGGTTGCAATGACGACGAGGACCCCTGCACGAAAAGATTCCGTAGCGCGGGTAACACTTTAGTTGCCCTTTCTCCGGAAAGCTCTTGAAGGGCACCGCAAACATGTCGTGCGATTCCATGGGTAAGATAGAGATCCTTCAGAGAAGTGAACGGATCCAAAAGTTCCAGCCATTGAGTGTCCTCCATGTCGTCTATCCGGTGTGGTGATAACAGATCATTTCTTTCCCTGATATGAAACTCCTCCACGGTGGAGACGAGGGAGAGGGATGGACTACAGAGCCGGGCGAGAAACGAAAGCCGCCAGTCAATGTCAATGTAAACGATTTGTAAGCGGAACAGATCAAGGTGGTCTGTTTTGGGGTAAAAGGTCAGCTCCATTGAGTAATCGCAAACCAACACATCCCCACGGTTGAATGCCTTGAACTCTTCTCCGTGACCTATAAACCGGTAAAGTTGTAGGACGTAAAAGTCAGGGTTCGTGACAAATACGATTTGGAGGTTGTGGAGAAGAGGGGCATCAATTCGGGCCAGGAAGACCTCCAAATACTCATTAGAGCCTTGGAACCAAAATTCGACGAGAGCGGGGAGGACAAAGCGTGTGGGCGGAGGCAGAGGTCGGTTTGCTGGGTCGGGGCGAGATCGAGGGGAGCTAAAGTTAAGATCAAGGGTTTTGAGCATGGTCATCACTGTCAGGGCAGTGGCCAACGCGTCGGGTGGAAAGTACCCAGAATCAGGAATGTCTTCAAGGACGAGTGTGACGAGGCCTTTGGCAGATAAAAGCAGTTTCGGAATTGATGGAAATGGAATGTTTCTGAACTTGAGTGTTTGCAGACGTGGGGCAGATCCGCCCAAGAACGAATCAGGAAGGACTCGCACCACATCGCCGTCCACCCAAACTTCCAGATGTGTCAGCTCCGGGAATGGCTTCTGCATCGCTGCTGCGAATCTTTCCCAACGCGAATTAGTCATATCATCGATGGAGATTTTACAGATGCGATGGTTGTGCTCCGATTCGAGTGCAACGACCCTATTATCCCACCACTGGTCCAACTTTGGTTGGAAACGTTCGCTATCATTTGGTGCTACTCTTATAGGCAGAACTGGCCAGACATCCAGCACCTCCGACATAGGTCGATGTCCACTATACTCGAGTTGTAGGTTGAGGTGACGCGGTGACGCAAAGACGAGGTACCTCCATCTACGACAGACATGGACGAGTGCATGCCATGGATTGTGCCTGTTCCAATCCCAGGTATTCACGTAGAAGAATATTTCCACGAGCACATCGTCAGGAAGCACGTTGATTGTCACCAGGCCTACATCAAAAGGCCCGGGGTCAGCGTTTGTTCAGGATGCTGTACAAAGGGCATACCTCGATCTCGTGCTAGACCAGACTGCTCCCGAAGGTGTACAGAATGAGTACCTATTACGAGACCTTCAGATAAAAAATCAACCCGAGTCGACGAGCGGGGAAGACAAGGCAATAATGACTGGACGAAGCCAGTGATGAATGGACGGACTTGATGAAGAAGACGACTATATGAGACTTGATTAGTACTTCCGGAACAGTGATAATGGATCACACCCAACGTACAGGATAAATTTCATCAGTGAGGGAGCAACGTCTGAGTTTGATTGAGGATTAAGAGGGCCCGCAGGTGGTGGAGAACGTTGGAAGGGAAGGTAATGAAAAGGCCACTTATGATTCTGCCACGGGTCGGAAATCGATTAATTATTTAATTCAGCCTCATAAGTTATCCTTTCTAAATAACAAAAGGCAGCTAAAAAGGGGGAATTTTTTAAAATAATGTGCTTATGTTGTTCTAGCCAGAATACCAATATGTACGACTATCCAACCTGGCCGAGCAAGGCCAGGTAGTCCATTGCCCCTTTCAAGTAAGAAAACACCAGACACCGAATCGAATCGAATCGAATCAAGAAAGGATAGTCCTGAATGTAGAGCTGCTGGACAACTAGGTTGAAAGCGGAGGAGGGTCTTGACACCGATCCGGCCTACTGCATCGCCATCGCCTGCTGTAGTACGTAGGACAGCAGTGGTGGATAGAAAAAAAATCAGACACAGGATACTGTGCGCGATTCACGTGTTGAGTGGCTTGAGCAGACAAGGCCCGGGCCAATATGCATCGTGTCCGTCCCATCAAAGAGCGAGGCAATCCAAATGACAATTTGTTCTCCTGGGGGTTTGATCCTTGTGCAAATCCGAAAGCGTACCATTACTGTATCGCTAAGCAAACCCATGGCTAGTGGGGACACCGAGACACGTAGAACGCACAAAAGTAGGATCAACTGAAGTGACGCCGACGCTGACGTGGACGCGCGCCCAATAATCGATTCGGCGGCGTCTGTCTTCCGACCCACGGCCAGGCTTCGTCGATCCTGAGGACAATCGGTCGAGATCCGAATAGTTTGTGGTGGTGGTGTAGCCCAATACTGGCCACGCGTGACCTGCACGGCTTTTACTGGCGGTGGTTCGTGGTGTCCCCATGTGGAGGGAGAAAGACGGGTTTTCAGCATTTTGGTGCGACAGTCGGGCGTCCTCATCTCGTATTTCATGTTCACGTTGCGGCAGCGTGGCAAGGAAAGGTCGAGCCCGATGCGTGTTTAAGAACGACCTCGCTGCCAGTGTGCTATCAGATCGATCAATTGTCCCCATATCCATCCCTTCGCCTCGTTTTTCTCTTCGCCGGTGGCAACCTCCATGGTCTACGATCGTTGCTCGTAGGTAGCGGTAGCAGTTGAGTAAGACATGCTCGACGAATGGCGATATAAGTTTTCCACCTAGTGAGACCCTTCGAGGAACTCTTTCCATCCTCACAACGTCTAGTTGAGGGCTACCATCTCCTCTTGGCCACCTTCATTCTCATATTTTAAACGAGCACTCACAAGCTAGCGCAGTAAGCGCACAAACCCATGTATCCATTCAAATCGTGTGTTCGTCGTGGCACGTGTGTCTATTCCTGATGCCAGCTTGAGCGGAAGTTATCAAATGACTCGGAAATTCGAGAAAAGCCGTTCAAGTTGTCCGAGAACAACAAACATTCACTTATTACTTCCTTCTCGCAAAGTTTGCGCAAATCAGCGCATACATCCCAGGTGTATACTTACTCAGGAAAAAAAACCACGATCGGTCGGTTAGCGTGTAGGGCTCATTTCAGCCAGCCACTCTTTCCACCATTAGTTGACTTCGTTTTAACTGAACAAGGAATAAGGGTGAAGGTCTCTTGGATTGGGAAATAATTCCAACAGGCAAAATGCTGCCTACATAATAGGACATATGATAGACTGTACTGGGTACAAGGTACGATACAAAGACACAGGGAGACAGGATCGCGGTGATGGCAGAAAAAGTATTGTAACTGATGTTTCAACAGTCGAACGAACGATGGACGAAGTCAGGAGGAAAGTATATTAAAGTAGATGCGATTGGAAGAAAAAATAGACAGAATTCATTGCCAATGGTGGATGGCCACAGGGTGACCGGAGAGCCGTCGTGCAGCAACGAATGGCATCATAGATTCCTGCACAGGTTGCAATGACGACGGGGACCCCTGCACGAAAAGATTCCGTAGCGCGGGTAACACTTTAGTTGCCCTTTCTCCGGAAAGCTCTTGAAGGGCACCGCAAACACGTCGTGCAACTCCACGGGTAAGATATAGATCCATCAGAGAAGTGAAAGGATCCAGAAGTTCCAGCCATTGAGTGTCCTCCATGTCGTCTATCCAGTATGACGATAACGAATCATCACTTTCTCTGATATGGAACTTTTCCATGGTGGAGATGAGGGAGAGGGATGGACTACAGACCCGGGGGAGAAACGAAAGCCGCCAGTCTAGGCCAGTGTAAGCGATATGTAAGCGGAGCAGCCCTTGGTGATCGAGTCCCCCCGTTTCGGGGTAAAGGTCTAGCTGCATTGAGTAATCGAAAACCGACACCTCTCCGTGGTTGAATGCCTTGAACTCTTCTCCGTGACCTATAAACCGGTGAAGTTGTGGGACGTAAAAGTCGGGGTCCATGTTAAATAGGATGTGGAGGTCGTGGAGAAGAGGGGCATCAATTCGGGCCAGAAGGACCTCCAAATACTCATAAACGCCTCCGAACCAAAGTTCGGTGAGAGCGGGGAGGACAAAAAGGGTGGGCGGAGCCAGAGGTCGGTTTTCTCGATCGGGGAGAGATCGACGAGAACGAAAGTAAAGACTAAGGTATTCGAGTCTGGTCATCGCCGTCAGGACAGTGGCCAACGCGTCCGGTGAAAAGTACCCAGAATCGGGAATGTCTTCAAGGATGAGTATGACGAGGCCATTTGCAGATGAAAGGAGTTTCGGAATTGATGGAAATGGGATGCCTCGGAGTACGAGCGTTCGCAGACGTGGGGCAGATCCGCCCAAAAAGGAATCGAGGAGGACTGACACCATATCATCATACGGCAATGGCACAACTGTCAGATGTGTCAGCTCCGGGAATGGCTTCTGCGTCGCTGCTGCAAATCTTTGCCAATCCGAATCGGCCATATCACCGATGCGAATTTCACAGATGCGATTGGAGTGCTCCGACTCGAGTGCAGCAATCCTGTTGTCCCGCCGCTGGTCCAACTTTGGATGGTAACTTTCGCTATAGCTATAGTTTGATACTAGTTTGATAGGCAGAACTGGCCAGGCATCCAGCACCTCTGATATAGGTCGATGTCCACTATACTCGAGTTGTAGGTTGAGGTGACGCGGTGATGCAAAGACGAGGTATCTCCATCTACGACAGACATGGACGAGTGCATGCCATGGATTGTACCCGTTCCAACCCCAAGTAATCACGTAGAAGAATATTTCCACGAGAACATCGTCATGAAGCACGTTGATTGTCACCAGGCCTACATTAGAAGGCCCAGGGTCAGCGTTTGTTTAGGATGCTGTACAAAGGGCATACCTCGATCTCGTGCTAGACCAGACTCTTCCCGGAGGTGCACAGAATGAGCACCTATTACGAGACCTTCAAATGAGAAATCATCCCGAGTCGACGAGCGGGGAGGGCAGGGCAATAATGACTGGACGAAGCCAGTAAGTACTGGACCGACTTGACGAAGACGACTATATGAGACTTGGTTAGTACTTCAGGAACGGCGAGAATGGATCACACCCAACGTACAGGAGAAAACTCATCAGTGAGGGAGCAACGTCTGTCTGAGGCCAAGTGGTTGATTGAGAGGGCCCGCAGGTGGGTGGGACCGTTGGAAGGTGCCAGTGAGGCGCTTATCGCACGCGCCTGTATACTTATCAGAATTTGTCGGAAATCGATTGATTATTTACGGCTGTTTGCAAAACGGTGCCGCAACCAGTGAACGTTCGTCCGGATCGTCTTTGAGAAAGATTTTTGCGATGCGTCGTGGTGTGAAGAGGTGGTCAGGAAGAAGTATACGTTTCTCAGGTTTTACCCACTAGTGAACTTTTGTGTCTTCCGCTACATATACAGTATCCTCTCACCGACCATCTCTATCACCCTAGTTTTTGCTGTGTTGACCCCACGTAGCACTTCCTCGTGATTGCATGAACGCTGCTGTGCTATTGCTATGCATGGGTCCTGACAATTCTGCGTTCCTCCTCCGTGACCCAAGGATCATTTTTATACGACTTCCGGTCTTAAGCCTAAACGGTCCGTAAAATTATAAAGCTCTAGGAAGGTCGTCAGCCCAAGGAATCAGAGAAGTGAACAGCAGGCGAAGCTCACCAGTGTCGTCTCAGCGACCCACTTTCCAATCTCTAGACCTGCTTCCCTTGACCTGACCTTGAGGCGGTGAAACGCTGCAGGGTGGTCCATATCTAGCGAGCGCGTGACATGAGTTAAAAACGGTGACAGAGAGATGGGAGATGAGGATTATTCACTCGGGAACAACATGTAGAGCTCAATGCTTGGCACGTCACGGTCGTCGCCGACAAGCTTTAGCACAGTCTTAAATTGCGATAGCAATCGAGTGCAAGCAGGAGAGTACCTCAAAAAGTTTCATTCTTTAGTGCACCACCCATAAAATGAGATTGACGACGCGCTCTGCAGCCATCACCAGGTTGCGAGTGTATCTGCGTTTAGATAGTCCAAGGCGACGATGATACCATAAAGGGTTGCGAGTGACTCATATCTCTCCCGTTTAGCGTTGGTCGTGTAGAGAAGGGCTTCGTCATCAACAGACAACGGCGCAGACATGTGCAGTTCAAATAAATGCGTCACTTGACACCATGACGATGCCACCTGCATGGATCACGCGCGTGTTGCCCGCTTACATTTTCTTGCCTCTATCTCTTTCTCCCAGGCTCTTTCACGCCGACGCTTAGTATTGTACCGTAAGCTTGCATCGTCTACCATCCTAGATGAGGTATCTTATCATGATGCAGCCTTCGATACAGACCAGACTCTTCCCGGAGGTGTACAGATTGACCACCTATCACATGTTTCAACAGGCGAAATGCTGCCTACATCATAGATGTCATATGATAGACTGTACTGGGTTCAAGCTACGATACAAAGACAAAGACGGGATCGCGGTGATGGCAGAAAAAGTACCGTAACTGGTGTCCTCAACAGTCGAACGACTGACAGTTTCAGGAAGAAAGTAGATTGAAAGAAAAGTGGACAAAATTCATCGATCCTCGAATACCGACTTCCATTACGTTACCTTTACCCTTGCCAATGGTCGATGGCCACAGGGTGACCGGAAAGCTGTCGTGCGGCGACAAATGGTCTAATAGCTTCTTGGATGTGTTTGAATGACCAGAGCTCATCTACGAAAATTTTGCGTAGCGCGGGTAACACTTCAGTTGCCCTTTCTCCGGAAAGCCCTTGAAGGGCACCGCAAACACGTCGAGCGATTCCACGGGTAAGATAGAGATTCTCCAGAGCAGTGAACGGATTCAGAACCGCCAGCCACTGAATGTCCTCCATGTCTTCTTTCCAGTGTGATGATGAAAGATGATTGGATTCCCTGATTTCGAGCTCCTCTAAAGCAGAGATGAGGGGGAGGGGTGGACTACAGACCTGCGCGAGAGACGAAAGCTGGCGGTCTAATTCTGTGCAATTGATTTCTAGCACGAGCAACCTGGGGTAATCAAATGCACCTGCTTTGGGGTAAAGGCTCAGCCGAATTGAATGGTTGAGAATCAACAGATCTGCGTGGTCGAATGTCGTGAGCTCTTTTGCGCAACCGATAAGCCGGTGAAGTTGTGGGGCGTCAAAGTTGAGATCCATGAAAAATACGATGTCAAGGAAGTAGAGAAGAGGGGCATCGATTCGGGCCAAAAGATCCTCCAAATACTCATAAACACCTATGAATCTAAGTTCGGTGAGAGCGGGGAGGACAAAGCGTGTGGCCGGAGGCAAAGGTCGGCGTGCTGGGTCGGGGCGAGATCGAGGGGAGCAAAATTCAAGATCGAGGGTTTCGAGTCTGGTCATCACTGTCAGGGCAGTGGCTATCGCGTCGGGCGAAATGTACCCGGAGTAGGGAATGTCTTCAAGGGTGAGTGTGACGAGGCCAGTGGCAGACAAAAGTAGCTTCGGCATTGATGGAAATGGAATGCCTCTCAACCAGAGTACTCGCAGACGTGGGACCGACCCGCCCAGGAACGAATCAGGAAGAGCTGGCACCACATCGCCATCCAACCAAACCCTCAGATATGTCAACTCCGGGAATGGCTTCTGCATCGCTACTGCGAATCTTTCCCAGCGCGAATTGGTCATGTCCAAGAGGTAGATTTCACGGATGCGATTGTAGTGCTCCGACTCGAGCGCAGCAACCTTGTTATCCCACCGCTGGTCCGACTTTGAATGACCAAGTTCGGTACGGTTTGATATCAGTGTTACTGGCAGAACTGGCCAGGCGTCCAGCACCTCCGACATAGGTCGATGTCCTTCATACTCGAGTTGTAGTTCGAGGCGACGCGGTGATGCAAACACAAGGTGTCTCCATCTACGACACACATGGACGAGTGTATGCCACGTGTTTCGCAAAGTGTATACATGGAAAGCGAATATTTCCAGGAGCACATCGTCGGGGAGAATGTCAATCGTCACCGGGCCTACATTCGAAGAGTCAGCCTTTATTCAGGACAGTGTACATACGGCATACATCGATCTTGGGCTAGACCAAACTCTTCCCGGAGGTGCACGGAATGATCACATATCATGAGACCTTCAGATGAGAAATCAATCTGAGTCGACGAGCGGGAGTGCAAGGCAATAATGACTGGATGAAGCCAGTGAGTAACTGAGGGACTTGATGAAGACGACTACTAGTATATGAGACTTTGGTTAGTACTTCAGGAATGGCGAGAATGGATCTCGCTCGACGTACAGAAAAATACTTGTCAGTGAGGATGTCAAGTCCACAGGTGGGTGGGTCGGGTGAACGATGAAAAGGCACGTGTACATGCGTGCACGTTCAACACCAGCTGCAACCACCCACAAGTGCAGGTTGCCAGTGACTCAAGTTCTTCCCTCTCAGCTGTAAAAAATCCCACTGTCGGCTGCGAGGCCTATCCTCCAAGTACATATTACGCTTTACACACCCTTAGATGAGCGGACAACACGATTCTCATAATCGGCGTAGAGGTGTTGTTCCTTGCACCATTCCTTCAAGTTATCTTCTTCAGGAGGCCCCTGTAATATTTCGATCCTGCACCCTTCGACATTCAATGCGGTTTGCGATTAGGGCCTCCACGTTGTCTCAATGATGAAGTTGGCTATCCATTTTATTTCTTCTCGCGCCTGTCCACTCGGCAATATGTCCTTTCCACACGCGTTAGGGGCTATGGCGGAGGTAAAAGTGTCTGTTCCGCGGTACGTTTCCTTCTTGCTTGGGTCCTACATTTTTGCTGCACGCCCACGCCCTCAGGAACCGCCGCGACCATCTTCCAGCGCTGTCATCCTCCGCCTAAAGCTGAAGGACGGCATGACGCAATGTACTTCTGTCCACCCTCCTATCCCTCTACCAGCATGATAAATCGGCACCTCGTCTCCATCGCAGTTTCAGGTGTGCTTTTTACATCTCGTCTCTCACGGAACATCGCTCTTCCGTTGTGTGAGTCAGCACTTTGACCGTTGTTTGATGGAAAACGGCAAGTTGTATCGAGTAAATGGGCACGCGGAAGCGCGGCGAAGAGTGACGAGTCGAAAGAAGTTCGACTAAGTTAAGTTAGCACGACTGCGTAGCGTAGCACCGAGCGCTCGCGAGTCACGGGACTGCGTGACAGTCACTCGTCACACGTTTGCGTGCGTCGAACAATTTTCACCATTCATGAAGTACTACAGTAACCAAGTCTCATATAGTCGTCTCCTTCATCAAGTCCCTCAATTTATTATTGGCTTCATCCAGTTACTATTGCCTCGCACCCCCCCCCGTTCGATTGATTTCTCATCTGAAGGTCTCGTGATGGGCGGTTATTCTGTACACCTCCAGGAAGAGTCTGGTCTAGCAGGAGATCATGGTATGCTGTTTTCACAGCGTCCTGAACAAACGTTGACCCCTTTAATGTAGGCCTGGTGACAATAGAGATGCTCCCCGACGATGTGCTCGTGGAAATATTCTTCTACGTGAATACTTGGGATTGGAATAAGCACAATCTGTGGCATGCACTCGTCCATGTGTGTCATAAATGGAGATACCTCGTCTTCGCATCGCCACGTTGCCTCAACCTACGACTCGAGTATAGTGGACATCAACCTATATCGGAGGTGCCGGATACCTGGCCAGCTCTGCCTGTAATACTAATATCACGCTTGATCGGACGTCCAAAGTCGGACAAGTGGTGAGATAACAGAGTTGCTGCTTTCGAGTCGGAGCTCTCAAATCGCATCCGTGAAATCCACATCTCTGATATGACCAATTCGCGTTGGGAAAGATTCGCAGCAGCGATGCAGAAGCCATTCCCAGAGCTGACATTTCTGGAAGTTTTCGTGGAGCTGGATGATGGTGTAGTGTCAGTCCTTCCTGATTCGTTCTTGGGCGGATCTGCCCCACATCTGCAACAATTCACATTGAGAGGGATTCCATTTCCATCACTGCCGAAACTACTTGTATCTGCCAGTGACCTCGTTACACTCAACCTTTGGAGCATTCCCGACTCTGGGTATTTTTCACCCGACGCGATGGCCACTGCCCTGATAGTGATGACCAAACTCGAATTCCTTCGCCTTGAATTCCGTTCCCCTCGATCTCGTCCCGACCCAGCAAGCCTACCTCCGCCCACACCCTTTGTCCTCCCCGCTCTTACCAGCCTTAGGTTCAAAGGCGTTTACGAGTATTTGGAAGATCTTCTGGCCCGAATTGATGCCCCTCTTCTCTACAACCTCTCAATTATATTTTTCATGGACCTCAACTTTGACGTCCCACAACTTCACCGGCTTATACGACACGCAGAGGAGTTCAAGGCATTCGATCGCGCAAAGGTGTCTAGTTCAAACAATTGCTCGATTTCGCTGAGCCTACACCCCAACACACCGGTAGTCGATCACCACAGGACGCTCAAATTGCGAATCGCGTGCAGACGGTTAGAGTGGCAGCTTTCGTTTCTCGCCCAGGTCTGTAGTTCATCTTTCCTCATCTCCGCTTTGGAGGAGCTCGAGATCAAGGAATATGATGTTGTCTCATGGAAAGAAGATACGGAAAACAGTCAGTGGGTGGAACTTCTGGATCTGTTCACTACTCTGGAGAATCTCTATCTTACCCGTGGAATCGCTCGACGTGTTTGCGGTGCCCTTCAAGGGCTTTCCGGAGAAAGGGCAACTGAAGTGTTACCCGCGCTACGCAATCTTTTCGTAGATGAGCCCTGGTCATTCAAACACATCCAGGAAGTCATTAAGCCATTTGTCGCCACACGAAAGCTCTCCGGTCGCCCTGTGGCCATCAACCGTTGGCGAAGATATGGGTAATATAATGGAAGCCCGTATTCAAGGATCAATAAATTCTGTCCGTTTTTCTTCGAATCGCATCTACTCTAATCTACTTTCTTCCTGAAATTGTTGGTCATTTGACTGTTGATGATACCAGTTACAGTACTAGCTGTATCACCACGATCCCATTACGGTCTTTTGTGTCGTGTAAGGTGCCCCCTCGCATTACTCTCGGAAACTCCTTAATTGATGCACCAGACTGGCGATGACCTCTTCATTGTTATCCCTTTCTTTTTTCCTATTTTATATCTCACACCCTTACTTCCCTTTACAGCTTTACCTTTCCTCACTGCTTTCGGTTTAGCGCAGCCTTTTGTTTTTCACACATACTATATAGACCTCCCAGTACCTACCAGAGGCACAGACTCGGAAGGAAGGTGCGAATATGATCCCCTTTTACCCCTCCTAATCTCTCTTCTCTCAGACTCACTCGCGCGTCACTGAGGACGATTTTATCGCATTTTCAGGGCACCAGAAATTCCAATTTAGACAGAACTACACCCAACTAACCTACGCGACGTGTTGATATATTCACCGCGCTTCAGAGCTGTGTTGTGAAATTGAAATACCAGTTAGCGACCATATCCGTGTGATATGCTGAAGTCCCGAACCTCGTACATCATGAACCATGCGCCACATGTTTCAAGAGTAGATCAGCAATCTTTCGAGATCCATCTTCCAGCGATAGTTGATATGGGGTAAGGCCTTCGTCATTCAGTACATGTACATCTGCGCCACGTTCGACCAACAGTTCCACAACCCCAAGCTCTCCATTGTATGCTGAGAGATGTATCGGTGTCCAGTGGTTCTCGTCCCTTGCGTTCAGGTCTGCGCCGTTGTCAATAAGCAGCTGCACGATTTCGAGGTGTCCCTGTTTGGACGCCCTGTGCAGCGGGGTCGCCTCCCAGTCATCACATGGATCCACCTCCGCTCCCCGGTCGATAAGCAAGCGGACGATTTCACTGTCCCCCTCTGCCGCTGCAAGATGTAGTGGAGTAATATGACATGTGTCCCTAGTATTGATGTCTGCACCCTGCTTGAGCAATGATTTCATGACCTCGAGATCTTCTTCTTCCAAGGCAGTAGATAACGAAGCGTTCACCTCATCCCATATGTGCATAGTCATCGGCTGTGTCCAACGTAGTTGACCGTACTTCGCTTCGAATAGTTGGGTCTGCCTTGTACTCTGCCAGGAACCTTGCAACGTCGCCTTCGTCATTCGCCGATGCCAATTCTGCCGGCGTCTCATTCTTCTTGGTGACCGCCTCGACATTCGCACCCCGCCGAAGCAACAACTTCACAACCCCCAGATGCCCGCTTTTTGATGCAGAGTGCAACGGAGTCCATCCATTGAGGTCCATGACGTGCAGATTCGCTCCGTGGTCGATTAAAAGACGGACGAACTCGACCTTCCCCTCGAATGCTGCTCGATCAAGTGGCGTCCCTCCCTCGACGGTGAAAGCGTCGACCGTTGCACCACGCTCGATCAGTAACTGGCCAACCTCCATGCGGCCATATAATGATGCCACATGTAATGGGCTCCACAGGTCGTTGTTCTGGACGTTGACATCGATGCCACGGTCTAGCAACAGCTGAGTCATCTCAAAATTTCCGCCTTGTGCCGCGAGGTGTAACAGGGTCCACCCCTTGTCATCCCGTACGTTGATGTCGGCCCCTCGCTCGATGAGGAAGTTCGAAACGTCGTATTCTTCCTCGTTCAAGGCCACGGCCAAGGCGGTCTGTCCGTCCCCGGTCCGAATATCGAGGGCAGTGCCGGCGTCGGTTAAGAGTTGCACGACGTCGAGATGTCCATTTTGTGATGCGCTGTGAAATGGGCTCCAGCCGTTGATTTCCTTGGCAAGTATATCTGCGCCTTTCTCGATTAGGAAGCGCACAATGTCGAGCTCGCCGGCGTTAGATGCCAGGTGTAATGAGGTCTCTTCGTCCTCATTACGGATGTCGACATCGATGCCACATTCTAGCAGGAACTTCACGACGTGGAGACGCCCACTATACGATGCTTTGTGGAATGGAGTCCAGCCTTCGTCATCTCTGGGCGACACGGCGGCGCCATTCTCGATTAAGACGCGTACGACGTCGAGGAAACCTTCGTTTGATGCGTGGTCCAAGGAAGTCTCCTTCTTGTCGTTCCGGTGGTCAATAATTGCTCCACATTTAACGAGCAACTTCACAATGTCAAGGTGGCCACAGGCTGATGCGAGGTGCAGTGGAGTCCAGCCATCCGAGTCGTGTACGTTCGAGTCAGCGCCGCGGTCGAGTAATACTCGTGTGGTGTCAAGGTGACCATATCGTGACGCATAGTGCAGCGGAGTCCATTGACCATCAGCAAATGGGGTGACATCAACGCCGTGATCCAGCAATAGCCGTGCGATGTCAAAATGCCCATACCGTGCTGCATAATGCAATAACGTTACGTCATCTTCAGCACGAGCGCTGAGGTCTGAGCCTCGGTCAATAAGAAGCCGTGAAACGTCTAGCTTGCCATTACGACACGCCGCGGCCAGTGGTATGTCTTGTTCGTCATCCCGTGCATCGAGGCTTGCACCAGACGCGAGTAACAGTTCCGCAATGGCGCGGTGCCCGCTTCGAGCTGCCGTATGTAGTGGCGTCCACTCTCGATTATCGGGGGTATCTACTCTTGCTCCAAACTTGAGGAGGAGCCGGGCAATTTCGAGTACTGATTCCACCGCGACTAGGTGTCCACCTTGCGATACCCTGTGAAGCGGAGTCCTGCCCCGACGGTCACCAGCATTCGGATCTGCACCATTTTCAAGCAGCAAAGATGCCACTTCCAAATGTCCTTTTACAGAAGCAACATGTAATGCGGTCGTTTGAGAGCCGCCATTGTTGTTGACGTCTAGTGAATGGGTAACGAGCAGGTGCTCCACGAGTCCACGGAAACCGCAAAGTGAGGCGTAATACAAGGGCCTGGCAGAAGGCGGCGTTGGTTGTGTTGCTCGCATGGATTCCACCCAAGGACGGTCTATGTTGTATAGCCACACCCATGCTGCAAAATGTGGCTTCGCCGGGTCAAACAGTCGCTTCAGCACGTCCTGGACCTGCAACGACACCTCCCTAAACTGCGCGTGATCGACCCAGTATCGAGCCGCATACGACGCGAGAGGAAAACGGCCAATGATGTCCCTATCACATTTATCATCGAGTTGGAGGAGGACACTGAGACTGGCATGTGCAAGGACTGCGTGTGCCGGTTCGGGGAGAATGCGGTAGTATGCAAGACGTCCATCTGCCTGAGCGAGTCGTTCCGATGTCAAGTATTCTTTGACAGAGAAATGGGAAAATTGTACGGCCTGGAAGCTGCCAACGTCGACGATGGAGATAAGACTCGAACATGCAGATAATACTGCCTCTTCTGCATCCTCTGGACGCCAATCTGCGTTAAATGCCGCTTGTGCCGCTTTGTCGAAATGAAATGCAAGTATCTCGGCCAATTCTTCGACACGGAGAGGACGAATGGACACGGTGAGGCATCAGAAGAGTCGTAGTGCATATTCTCGTTTCTCTTCATCGATTCCCAGCAGTGTGCGACCATAGGTTTCATCTAACGTCTTCGGCAAGTCGTTCAGAACAGTCCTAATACTAGCAGGAAAACTGCGGCGCAGTCGGTCAATTTGGCAGACAACATACCGAAACCTGTGATCGCGTGAGCCCCATCAAGACAAAATGTAGGTGTGAGAATTGGCTTACATGCCGTCCGCCTTTTTAGAGAGCATTTCAACGACCAGGTCCTGATCCACCTCTTTCCATTTCCGCATCCTCCTGTCTAAATAGACGATAGACTTGATGTACTTGATTATATCCTCCTTTTGCCCCTGCTCGTCGTGAAGAGAAATCCGAAGCGACGTCAACGACTCGAGGACCATTCGGATGTCAATCTCCGGACGACTAGCCACGCATATATGCACGTTCGGAAGTTTCAGATCAACCAATTCTTCAACCAGCTCTAGGACCTCTTCACGGGCGGACGGTGTCCCTGAGATGTTTGGACATTCGTCGAGAGCATCGATGATAAGATAGATCTCGCCTTGTCCTTGCAGGCTCAGCATGTCCTTCAGACACTTTGTAAGCGCACGACTAGTAGGCTTTGCTGTGCCACGAGCATTGTCTGAATATAGCTTGGCGAGGACGTCATGGCAAGAGCATGATTTGGCAGAAAGTTGGGAGACAAGAGAGGAAAGGAGGCCGTAACGGTCTTGTTTCTTGACATCTCGGAAATCGAAATAATAATATGCCATCATAGCCAATCCAGCTGCCGGCATACCCTCGATGTCCTCAATTATTGCGGAACTATTCAGAAATATGATTAACCTCTAACGCAGCAAGTGGGATCCTACGAACAGAAGTGTGCTTTTGCCCGACCCAGCTATATTAGGAAAACGTCAACGCGAGGAGTACGCCGGTGATCGAGGAGACATACGTTTCCCATAGATCCACAAGAATGGTCCAGTTGCTTTCCATTCTGTTAATATGTCGCTGTCAATTAACCAGGCCGCAGTTCCACTATGGTGTGCTTTCCAAACAAAATCGTGGTTTGTTGAAGGATCCGGAGGAGAGAGCCAATGTTGAATGTCCTTTTGCAACTGCCCACCTGTAAGGTAATCTCGGTCTCTGGGAAGAAGGCAGAATAAGGGAATATTTAACCAACGTTTCGCGTCGTTTACTTCATCTAGCTTCCTGTCAAGAACGGCTGTGGCGGAAAGTGAGCCCGGATAATCCCTGTATCATGCGGCAGCACACATACACAAAGCCTGTTGAATGCTGGCCGTCGAGGCCTTGCCATCTGGAACAGCGCTCAACAAAGTGCCAGCGACCCATCAAAGAAGTATTGCGTACCTTCCATGACGACCCTCATATTATTTACAAGACCATGGACCATACCGAACGTTTGTGCGACAGTCATCCGAGCCTCGTCCTTGGTGAGTCGATCCAACTTCTGCAGCACAGCCTCAACTTCACTCTCTCCAAACAACTTTTTTGCGAATTTCCCTGAAGCGTGTTGAACTTCCGAGTCGAGGAAAGTATATGTAATGGCACACTCACTGAACCGTCCCTCCTGGATCTGTTTCGTCGCTAGGCCAAGCACCCCAAGTAATTCGACGATTATTTTGATGATAATATCTGTCATTATCGGGGTCGGCGG
Source organism: Russula dissimulans (assembly GCA_022376545.1). NCBI lineage: Eukaryota > Fungi > Basidiomycota > Agaricomycetes > Russulales > Russulaceae > Russula > Russula dissimulans. The sequence continues at coordinate 278,554 of WTXJ01000031.1, forward strand.
AAAGTTTGCATATATCTCGAGACGTTTCAAGAAAGTTGCCAAGGATTCGAATAGGTCGAGGATGGCATCATAGCTTGAACTGACTCCCTTGGCAGCCTGGCATAGCGATACGTCACACGGGGTCATATTGAGGATGGCATTCGGGAGACGTACAGCGAGGAGAACATCAACGCCAACAAAGACGGCTATTGCTGGAGGGAAGGGGATCTGGCAATGTTGGGTTGAAACGTTCAGATCGTGACATAAACGAGCATGGTGACGAGGCACGTGTGGCTTACCAGGCCAGCCTGAGCTATCTTGCCAAAGATGCTGGAGAAGGTATCAAGGACATCCACTGCTGGTCTGAGGCAGCTTATCAGAGTGCGGTTTCTTCGCGATATTCTTTAAAATCCTTCTCTCGTTCTCGAAGGAGTTGTATGTCATCGGGGGATTTTGAGTGCTGCAGCTTCTCTGCCAAGGGATCCTTAGAGAGGTCTATCCCTGTTTGTTTGGAGTAATTTATCAAGGCATCGGTGATTAGTTGAAAGCTAGAGGGCGAAAATTTTGATGTTGTATGTCCAGACGAAGACATGAGAACAACGAATGGTCTGTGAGAGGGCGCGAGAAGGGGGTTCTGGGAATGTTTGAACGATTGAGGGATCAGTGGTCGCCCACAGAAGACCCGGAGCTTTTTGGGCGCCGTGTGCGATACTGGATCATGGCCCAGACTCTTGGAGCGTAATCGTCGAGTGGCGCTGTTCTCGTCCTTGCATGGATTCATTTACCGCCTCGCAAATAGCCAACAGAATATATTCTCTCTTTCAATCTAGCACTCATGTTTTATTATACGCATTTATTCTTAATCTTCATGGCGTTGTAATTCTCCTTGACATTACGTGCGCATGCAGCGCTTAAGCTTGTAGGCAGCCATCTCTGGGCGCTGCATCATTCTCGGTAGCGGTATCAACTGTTCTCCTTACCCAACAGCATTCTTCCAAACGTAATTGGATTCTTTCATCCCTTTGTCCCTTACTTTTTAGCATCACGTTGCCTTCCCCGACCAACAACTAGCGAAACAGGCACAAGGCCCCGCCGAATCAACCGCCCCGGAAATCCGAAGTCCATCGGACTGTCATCCCGCGGCAGGTCGGCCGTTGGGGTGAAGATGTAGTGGCACCTGTCTCGTCACCGCATACAATGATGTGAGTTGTTTTTAACGCACCCATATCCCTACCACACTATCATTACGGTGCTATCTCTGATTTCCCTGTCGCGCCCGGTGACTGACAAAGTGCCTTCTTGATCTGATACCAGCGAAGGCCAGAGAATGTCAGCTCTTGCCCAGAAGCTCGCTGCTGCCCTTGCTTCTCGCGAAGATCGGGACATCAGGCGCCGTCTTCCGTCCGAATCCCTTTCTCTTCCCCTACCACCTCCTCCCGACCCGAGCTCCGACCTTTCATGCCCCTGCGTCACCACCGATTCCTCCACCACTACACCCCATCCACGACAAGCACCCCCAGCCGATTTCTCATCCAACGACTATCTCTCCCTCGCGACATCTCCGCTCCTCCGCACGCGTGTCCTTGCCGCGCTCCATTCAGCACCAGCAATCCTCGGCTCTGGCGGCTCACGCCTCCTCGTGTACAATCACCCCCACGCGGCGCTCGAGGACCGCCTCGCGCGCACCTTCCGTGCCCCCGCCGCACTCCTCTTCAACTCGGGATTCGACGCCAATGCAGGGTTCTTCGCGTGCGTTCCGCAACCGGGCGATGCGCTGCTCTATGATGCCGCCATCCACGCCTCAGTCCACGACGGTGCGCGCGCGTCACGCGTCGCCCCGAGCCTGCATCGCCCGTTCGCCCACAACGACGTGCACGCGCTACGCGCCGCCCTCCAGGCTCTTCGGACCGAGTCCGATACCCTCAGGGATGGCGAGAGTAGCGTTTTCGTCGCTGTCGAGAGCGTGTATAGCATGGACGGCACCGCCGCACCGCTCCGCCCGATTCTCGACGCCATGGACGAGGCGTTCCCTGCGGGTAATGCGCATCTCATCGTAGATGAGGCACACGCGACGGGAATATACGGACCTGGAGGCCGCGGGATGGTTGCGCTGCTCGGGCTAGAAGATCGTGTGCTGGTCCGGTTGCACACTTTCGGGAAGGCCCTCGCCGCGTCCGGTGGTGAGAGTCCTCTTCAGATCTCGGTGTTCATGTGCTAAAAGCCCTTGATCTTGATGGGCGGTGATCTACAGCGGTGTTGTTGACGAACACGTTGATCCGAGACTACTTGCTCAATTACGCCCGCCCATTGATCTACACGACTTCTCTCAGCAATGCCGCTGTTATCGCCGCCTCATGCTCTTTCGACCTCCTCGCGGATGGCACAACAGAAAAGGTACTTGCTTCTGTCCTCCCTTGTTAATCTCTGGTTCCACACGTGACGATGCCCTTCCTTTGTATGATACCTACCGCGAAGCTTGCAACCCGAGTTCTCGATCACTCTATATACTTCCAAGACCGCCTCCACGCTTCCCTCGCTGCATCGTCTATCCCACCACACATCCTCTCCCTGCCAGCCCATCTCGGAAAATCAGCCAAGCAATTGCCGACCCCGATCATACCACTTATGACACCCCGAGCGCGGTCACTGTCTGCTCACCTTCTCGCACACGGACTCAATGCTCGTCCGATTAGTTGGCCTACAGTGCCAAAGGGGATGGACAGAGTACGTGTATGTCTACACGCGGGCAACACGCGGGCAGAACTTGATATATTAGCTGACGGAGCCGTTGCATGGGCCGCAAGGATCGCTCGAGCGGAGGTTGACGAACAACGAAGAATAGAGGATGTGAGTGATGTAGGCTTCAGCGAAGGCAAGCTCCTGGAATCAAAATTGTAGTGGTGCGATGTCTGTTGTACGTGTAATATTGCAAAGATCTGGTAGTAGAAACTTGGAATAGAGGGGTTCAAGTCAACCTCGAGTTCTTTCCATAGCCTGCAAATACGTTTCGAGAAGTGAGATGATGTTGTGTCCAGTGGATAGGAATGAGATGCCTCATAGATATCTATGCCTGTCTTGAGCCAGGCGACGGCCTCTCGACGGCTGTGTTCTACTAATATCATTTGAGCAGGTCTACCACGCTAAATCTGGGCGCCTTCAATACTCAGATTAGAGAACAGGACAACAGAAAGGCAAACCCCTGTGAGTCGGGGCCTCTTGTCGGCGTTGGGGCCACCTGCGACCCTCATAGCTTGGAGTCTGCCAGTTATCGAACTGAGACACCTGGCACGATACTGGGGTGAGACAAAATTGTTGGAATACTATGCCAATCTGTCACATAGTGTGATGACAGACAATAAGTGCAACAACCACCAGTAACACCATGGACTAGGTAGCTCAGTGGTAGAGCACCTGGTATATAACCAGAAGGTCCTGGGTTCAAACCCCAGTCTGGTCATTAAATCGCTTTAGACATAAAATGGTGCTCGGAGTTGGTCACTCAGCTTACATAACATGGTTAGCTGCCCAGTTAGTAAGCGAGATGATTCCCAACAAAAATATGTCTTCTATGTTATCTTGTTGCAGCCGCAACTTTTAGAGTCAACGCCACATCATGTCGTTGACAATATTAAATATTACAGAACTATTGTAGTAAACTATACGTGTGGGATGAATGAGGTCCAATGTACAACATGGTATGCTGCAGGAGGAAGCGATCTAAGACAGAGTAAAGGGAGTATAAGTAACGCCAATCGGCCGAGTATATAAAGAAATGCTTGCAATCCATTAAAGAATACTAAAATTGTCCCGATTGGACCCTCAAATGGGGAGAAGGGACCTAATACATCTAGAAAGAGAGGCAGGAACAGCATAATTGGGACGCTCGTTATGGAGACTGAAGCAACACGCCATAGGGTTTGCTCCGCACTAGAGGGAAAAGTGAATGACCATCCAATGCAGTGAATCCCGCCAAATGTAGACGCGATGGCGACCAGAACAGAGAACCATGTGATAATCCGATAATCCGATCCATGCCAATCGCGAGGATAAAACGTGCTGACCCGCTTCACACCCACCCTACGGTCGCTTGTGCCAGTGAAGATGAAGAAAGGCTTGACGACTGGCCAAGTGAGAACACGGGCCAGCCATGGCCATTTGTCCAAATCCAAATCGAAGACGTCATCTTCTACTACTGGCCCATTGACAATTGCAGCTGGAAGCTTTGAAAGTGCATCTCCAAGTGCGATCCAAAATCCAGTTGTGGCTTCAACACGTCCATCATCCACGTGCTCGTCAGTGATTCGTTTCTTGTATACTCGCACTCCACATTGCACGTTCAGCGGCTTGTCCCACCAAAGCAGGTATATAACAAAGTTGAGACCCGCAAAGGCAATCGTGGCGAGCTCCAGCTCCGTGATCGGAAGGCCTCGGGCACCGCGCGCGATACATTGCATCACAAACCAGCTGGTTTGAAGGATGACGACCGATTTGGATATGAAGTCTCCTTTGCTCTTGTCCTGGATCTCCATTTTCGAAAGCCTTGGGAAATCCCCATTTCCCGTCAGAGAATACGACTCTAGCTCTTCGGGTAACAACACTTGGATGGGCCGGTTTCCCTCGTATTCCATGAAACCGCCCATTGTCGCAAAGAATCCGTGAGTAAGAGTCCATCCCTCTTCTGCGTCAATTGGTCACAATTGATTTTCAACCCCACTTTCTAAGGCTCACCTTTACATTCCTCTGCTAGTTTACCGGCAGCCAATCGTTGCCGCAATGCCCATGCGATGATTGCTTCTGGTACAACAAGGGTAGCAAGCATGAGTCCCACACGTCGTAGTGTGACCCTTGGCCACCGCTCGTCGGGACCTGGGATATTTGGATGGACGGATACCCATGAACATAAGAAGATTGTGAGGGCACAACTCCGGATAATTTCCCAGAGTGAGCGGCAGTTGTTGGAATCATTACAAGAAGGGGATTGAAGTTGGTTGAGAGAGAGGACGGGTGGTGATTGTAGGCCAACTGGGTATGCGCGGGTAGCTGCGAGAATTGCAATAAGAACGATCATAATGGTAAGGTTATTCCTCAGGCTGTGCTTGACCTATGATTCGAGCGCGAGTAGTATGAGATAAGCGAGAGGCTCCAAGCCCGAGATAAGAGAAGAGAAACGAGTTTGTATTCGGTTGAGTGAGATACAAGTAGTTTACAGTCAAGAGAAGAAGAGACTGAACTTAGTCTCTCGGGGAGTCGCGTACGAGGGTTTTATAGTAGGGGGTTCGAATACGTATAGAAGAATATGGACGAGTCGTCACGGCGTACAGTACATCGGGCCGGTTCCCTAGCCTTACCGAAGCTGGTGCCATGCGCCACCATTGGTTCCTCACCACTACACCCCATCCAACGACTACCTCTCCCTCGTTTACATCCTCCGTGCGCGCGTCCTCGCCGCACTCCATTCAACACCAGCCATCCTTGGCTCTGGCGGCCCACGCCTCCTCGTGCACAACCATGCCCGTGCGGCGCTCGAGGACCGCCTCGCGCGCGCGTCCCGTCCCCCCCCGCCGCCGCCGCACCCCTCTTCAACTCTGGATTCAACACCAATGCGGTGTTCTTCGCATGCGTTCCGAAATTAGGCGATGCGCTTCCCTGCGATGCCGTCATCCACGCCTCTATCCACGATGGTGTGTGTGCGTCACGCGTTGCGCCGAGCTTGGGACGCTCGTTCGCACACAGTGACGTGCGCGTGATGCGCGCCACCCTCCAGGCTCTTCCGACCGAGTCCGATGGCTTGAGGGGCGAGAGTAGCGTATTTGTCACTGTCGAGAGCGTGTATAGCATGGACGGCACCGTAGCCCTCCTCCGCGCGATTCTCGATGTCATGGAACGAGGCGTTGCCCGCGGGTAATGCGCATCTGGTCGTAGATGGGGCGCATGCGACGGGAATATTCGCACCTGGCGGCCGCAGGATGGTTGCGCTGCTCGAGCTGCAGGATCGTGTACTGGCCCTTTCGGGAAGGCCCTCGCTGTGTCCGGTGGTGGGACCTCTCTTCAGATTTCGGTGTTCATGTGCTAAAAGCCCTTGATGGGTGGTGATGCACAGCGGTGTTGTTGACGAACACGTTGATCCGGGACTGCTCAACTATGCACGCCCATTGATCTGCACTACTTCTCTCAGCAATGCCGCCGTCATCGCCGTCTCGTGCTTTTTCGACCTCCTCGATGACGGCACAGCAGAAAAGGTACTTACTTCTATCCTCCCTTGTCGATTTCCTGCTCCACGTGACCATGCACTTCCTTTTGTATGACACCTACCACGAAGCTTGCAACCGGAGTTCTCGATCACTCTATCCCACCACACATCCTCTCCCTGCTAGCCCATCTCGGAAAATTAACAAAGCAACTGCCGGCCCTAATCATACCACCTATGACACCCCGAGCGCGGTCACTGTCTACTCACCTTCTCGCACATGGACTCAAGTATGGGACAGATATTTTATCTTCCATTGGTTACTTATGGTTGAATACATGTACATAGGTACTTGAGGACAGCAGTTTGTACCGCACGCCTCAGTGATCGTGACCCGCGCATGATATTATAATAAGGTGAGCAAAATATGACCTCTATTACTTCTACTTACTGACTGTAGCCAGTTTGTTATCTTGCTACAGCCGCAGCTCAGTCAGCGCTGCGTTATTCCGTCTCACACAGTATCAAATATTACAGAACTTTGGTATTGGAGTAGATGTAGGTACGAAGGCGGCTCATAAGAGTAAACTAACTATACGTGTGGGATGAATGAGGTCCAATGTACAACGTAGTATGCCGCAGGAGGAAGCGATCTAAGACAGAGTAAAGGGAGCATAAGCAACGCCAATCGGCCAAGTATATAAAGAAATAACTGCAAGACAGTGAAGAACACTAAAGTTCTCCCGACTAGACCCCTAAATACGGGGTAGGAATTTAGATTATCTAGAAAGAGAGGCATGAACAGCGTAATTGGGACGCTAGTAATAGAGGCTGAAGCAACACGCCATAGGGTTCGCTCCGCACTAGAGGGAAAAGTGAATGACCATCCAATGCAGTGAATCCCACCAAATGCAGACGTGATGACGACCAGAACAGAGAACCATGCGAGTATCCGATTATCCGATCCCTCCCAATCGCGAGGATAAAACGTGTTGACCCGCTTCTCACCCACGCTACAGTCGCTTTCGCTTGCACCAGTGAAAATGAAGAAAGGCTTAGCGACTGGCCAAGTGAGAACACGGGCTAGCCATGGCCATTTGTCCAAATCCAAATTGAAGGCATCGTCTTCTATTACTGGCCCATGGACAATCGCAGCTGGTAGCTTTGAAAGTGCATCTCCAAGTGCGGCCCAAAATCCAGTTGTGGCTTCAACACGTCCATCATCCACGGGCTCGTCGGTGGTTCGTTTCTTGTATACTCGCACTCCACATTGCACGTTCAGCGGCTTGTCCCACCAAAGCAGGTATATAACAAAGTTCAGACCTGCAAAGGCAATCATGGCGAGCTCCAGCTCCGTGATCGGAAGGCCTCGGGCACCGCGCGCAATACATTGCATCACAAACCAGCTGGTTTGAAGGATGACCACCGCTTTGGATATGAAGTCTCCTTTGCTCTTGTCCTGGATCTCCATTTTCGAAAGCCTTGGGAAATCCCCATTTCCCGTCAGAGAATACGATTTTAGCTCTCCGGGTAACAACACTTTGATGGGCCGGTTTCCCTCGTATTCCATGAAACCGCCCATTGTCGCAAAGAATCCATGAGTAAGAGTCCATCCCTCTTCTGCGTCTATTGGTCACAATTGATTTTCAACCTCATTTTCTAAGGCTCACCTTTGTATTCCTCTGCTAGTCTACCGGCAGCCAATCGTTGTCGCAACGCCCATGCGATGATTGCTTCTGGTACAACAAGGGTAGCAAGCATGAGTCCCACACGTCGTAATGTGACTCTTGGCCATCGCTCGTCAGGACCCGGAATGTTGGGATGCACAGATACCCATGAACATAGGAAGATTGTGACCGCCCAACTCCGGATAATTTCCCAGAGTGAGCGACAATTATTGGGATCATTACAAGAGGGGGGTTGAAGTTGGTCGAGAGAGAGGACGGGTAGTGATTGTAGGCCAATAGGGTATGCGCGGGTAGCTGCGAGAATCGCGAGAAGGATGAACATAGTGGTATGGTGAGGGGGATGAAGGTGAAGGTGAGGAGAAGTGGCGAATGTATGGCGCTATTCCCGGGCCTGTGCCTCATGTTGACCATGGCCTAGATTCGAGGATCGGCGTGAGGCAGTTTCTGCGGTCCCACGATTATCTACACGTAAGTGTAACACGTAAAATGATAATAATCATTGTTCCCACGACTACTAAATTATTTCATTCTCAACGAAGAAACCCAACGCGAGTAGTTTCTGTGGGCTAGACGAACATGTAAATAATGGGAAGCGGGAAGATAAGATACGGATAGGTGGACACATTGTGGATACCATGGAGGAATGCACGAACTTGACCGCACGCCTCAGTGTGACCCGCACGATACTGTCTTGCTGTAAGGTGAGCGTGCGCGTTGGGCTCGAAACGAGTCAATTTCGTCGGAGCGCCCACTTTCCCATCCGCTCCTTGACACACTGCCTCCTCGACACCGCTCCCCGACGCCTCGCACCCTTGAGCCTGAGTCGTGACCCCCCCCTTGCTATGTGATTGAGACTAGATTTTCAGATCCGCTAGCATATTTCATTTTTCTACAGTTTCTACTTACTTTGATAGGGTGCCGGTTAACTTGAAATCTTGAATACTATGCTGCTGCCCCATCCTCCGAGTCGTCTTTGGTATCGCTCGTACTTCCGGTCTTACTCTACGCCTATATATAGCCTCAGAAGACCTCCTCCCATCATTTCTTGGCCCTCCGACTTCGCTTTTATTGTTCATGTCAAAGTTTTGCCCCACCTTAGCTTCAATCGTCATGCCTTCCTCCTCATCCCCTGTACTCGCCTTCTTAGGTACTGCTCGTATTATTTTTACCTACTTAGCGCGCGCCCGTGTACTTAAAGGCTTCGAATCCCTTCTGTAGGAGTAGTTATGTCCAGCCTGGTTGTAATGGACAAAGCGAGAACGCCTCGCTCTCAACTCGGAAATCCTCGCTTGTTCTCTCCCCTCCCCCATTTAATTTCTTTCTAAACTCGACCTCTTAATGTTGAACCGAGCGAACGTGCCGTCACACGTCAAGAGATCTCGAAACTCTTTTCCCAAATCTTCTCACATTTTCTTTCATATCATTCAAAATTGCTTACTACATCATCATTCTCCCTCACTCCCTATTCCTCGAACTCGGGGTCCACGCCGTACTACGGCCGCCCGCAGCTTCAAGTTAGTCAGCGCCACGTTATGCCAACAAGTGCGCAAGGAACCTAGAACTCGAAAAAGTTGATTCACAAATTCATTTTCAGGAGAGAAGTTGAATAAAACCCTCTTTTGTTTCAAAAAGTCGAAAGTGAAAAAGATAGTGGATATTTCATTGATGACCAGAGTACGTTGGAGCCGCCTGCGACCCTCGCGCGATCACGTTTATTGCGCTTGGAGTCAGCCAAAGACATTTATTGACCACAGAGGTACTTAAGGACGGCGGTTTTGCACTGCAAGCCTCAATGATCGTGACGGCACGATACTGAGGTGAGCAAAATATGTCTTCTATTACTTCTGCTTAACTGTAGCTTGTCTTATCTTGAGGATAACGGCAGCTCAGTCAGCGCCGCCTTATGTCGCTCTAGACAATATTGAATATTACAGAATTATTGTAGTGTAGTAGATGCGAAGGCGGTTCGTAAGAGTAAACTATATGTGTGGGATGAATGAGGTCCAATGTACAACATGGTATGCCGCAGGAGGAAGCGATCTAAGACAGAGTAAAGGGAGTAAAAGCAACGCCAATCGGCCGAGTATATAAAGAAATATTTGCAATCCATTAAAGAACTCTAAAATTGTCCCGATTGGACGTTCAAATAGGGAGTAGGAACCTAGTACATCTAGAAAGAGAGGCAAGAACAGCGTGATTGGGACGCTAGTAATAGAGACTGAGGCAACACACCAAAGGGTTTGCTCTATAGTAGATGGAAAAGTGAATGACCATCCAATGGAGTGAATCCCGCCAAATGCCGACGCGATGATGACCAGAACAGAAAGCCATGTGACGACCTCACTGTTCGATCCATGCCAATCGCAAGGATAAAACGTGCTGACCCGCTTCACACCCCCCCTTTCGTCGCCTGTACCGCCTATAATGCAGAAAGGCTTGACAACTGGCCAAGCGAGAACTCGACCTAGCCACGGCCATTCGTCCGAATCGAAGACGTTGATCTTTACTATTGGTCCGTGGACAATCGCAGCTGGAAGTTTTGAAAGTGCATCTCCAAGTGCGACCCAAAATCCAGCTGTGGCTTCAACATTTCCATCGTCCACGGGCTCGTCGGTGATTCGTTTCTTGTATACTCGCACTCCACATTGCAAGTTCAGCGGCTTGTCCCACCAAAGCAGGTATATAACAAAGTTCAGACCCGCAAAGGCAATCGTGGCGAGCTCCAGCTCCGTGATCGGTAGGCCTCGGGCACCGCGCGCGATGCATTGCATCACAAACCAGCTGGTTTGAAGGATGACGACAGATTTGGATATGAAGTCTCCTTTGCTTTTGTCCTGGATCTCCATTGTCGAAAGCCTTGGGAAATCCCCATTTCCCGTCAGAGAATACGATTGTAGTTCTTCGGGTAACAACACTTGGATAGGCCGGTTTCCCTCGTATTCCATGAAACCGCCCATTGTCGCAAAGAATCCGTGAGTAAGAGTCCATCCCTCTTCTGCGTCTAGTTGTCACAATTGATTTTCAACCTCATTTTCTAAATGCTCACCTTTGTATTCCTCTGCTAGTTGGCCGGCAATCAATCTTTGTCGCAATGCCCATGCGATGATTGCTTCTGGAACGACAAGGGTAGCAAGCATGAGTCCCACACGTCGTAATGTGACCCTTGGCCACCGCTCGTCAGGACCCGGAATGTTGGGATGCACGGATACCCATGAACATAGGAAGATTGTGAGTGCACAACTCCGGATAATTTCCCAGAGCGAGCGGCAGTTATTCGGATCACTACAAGAGGGGGATTGAAGTTGGTTGAGAGAGAGGACGGGTGGTGATTGGAGGCAAATAGGGTATGCGCGGGTAGCTGCGAGAATTGCGAGAAGGATGATCATAGTGGTACGGAGGTGAGGAGTGTGAAGGTGAAGGCGAGGAGAAGTGGGAATATATGGCGGCGCTCCTGTGCCTCATGTTGACTACAGAAGGCCTAAAATGCGAGGGTTGGCAGTGCTGAGAAGGCCGGAGGCGACGGTGAGAGCGAGAAGGCCGAAGCAAGCAGTGAGGTGAGCGCTGTAAACGGACTACGGACCGTGAAACTGCGCCTCGATCCCCATGCCGACCCTGTGTTGCAGATAATCGATGATCGATGAGCACTTGCGTGCACCCTCAAACTCACCGACATTTCACTGATGAACATTACCGAGATGTGATTGGGCTATGCAAGCGCCGACGCCCATTTTGGGGGCGCTCATCTTCGATCATCCGTGCCCTCGGTCACAAGTCCCCTAAGGACATTATGTATGCGGGCACAGTCCATGCAACGGCCACGGGCGCAGGTAAATCAGCCAGTATCAACAAGCCAAAGTACCAGCGAGTGACCTGAGCACACAAACTAACTCCCTCGACGGACGAAACCTTCGAACTCTTCAGTCCCTCTACATCAACAGCATCTTTTTTTTTTTTTTGAATCCGAGTTTGTATTCCGCTACATGTGCGACAAAGGGACAGAGGCGGTCACGTATTCATGCAGTACCACTACAGTACCCTGTTTAGACACGTTCAACCTTTGGGTTTCAGCCCGAGAAACAACCAAGGCGCCCGGTGTTCAATCAAAAACAAGGTACACCGCGTTTTTCTGAACTTGTCCCCCCCCCCTGATCCGTTGGTACGGGCCTGAAGCTCGAGAAACCCCCATGTCTGCTGTTGCGTCTCCGTCTGGTCGAAGGGACGTGGAAAGTCACCAAGGTTTGACTGCTCTGTCGTAATAGCACCCGCGAGCTGACACGCTTTTCGACAGGGATCACCCCTGACACCGACAAGGGTAAAGGTTAGTGGACGTGTTTGCCTTGCTTCTTGTATATGCATCGCTTAGTGGAATACCCTCGTAGATAATGGATTCGAGTCAGCATCTTCTAAGGTCTGGAAATTGTACGAGGTCGAAGCCGACAAGCACGACACGGAGCTTGCTGAGACCTTCAAGGGAGTGACAGATGCCATGTTGATCTTTGTACGTCTGCTGCCAGTGTGTCGTCTAAGTAGGGCATATCTAAACTCAAATCCAAACAGACGGGTCTATTCTCCGCAGTTGTGTCGGCTTTCATCATCGAGACGTACAAGACGCTCCTTCCCGACACAGGCAGCGCAACAGTGGCGCTCCTCACTCAACTGGTCGCTCAATCCCAGCTGAATGGCAGCACGTCTGTGACCACCTCGGACATCCCTTCCACTGTCACGCAGCCCTTCACCCCATCCTGGACGGCAATCCGCATCAACATCCTGATGTTCCTCAGCCTGTTCCTCAGCCTGACGTGCGCACTGATGTCCACGATGATTCAACAATGGGCCCGAGAGTACCTGCAATACTCGCAGCTCAGCGCGCCGCCCCAAAAGCGTGGCCGCGTGCGTGCATATCTCTTCGAAGGCTTGACCAAGTTTCAGATGCGAAGGATGGTCGAGAGTATCCCGGTCCTTCTCCACATCTCCGTCTTCCTTTTCTTCTTCGCGTTCAGTGAGTTCCTTCGGACCATTAACCATACTGTCGGACTCGCCGCAAGATGCTCTTTCATCGTGCTTCTCTCCACATATCTTATCCTCAGCATCCTCCCACTCCTCGTCAGTAGCTCCCCGTACCAAACGGCCCTTACCACTCCCCTACGCCCGTGCGTCGTCTTCCTGCGGTTCATTTTTAGGTTGCCGATGTGGGCAGTGAAGGGGGTTCCTCCAATTCCGTTCCGCTCCATCCTTGCTGCCGCCGTTCAACACAACCGGTCTCGAGACCTGCTTGCCGACACCGAACGGCGCGCGCCCAGCCTCGACTATCTCGCACTGAAATGGTTGCTCGAAGATCTGGACGAAGACGGCATGGACAAATTCGTCACTGGACTTCCCGCACTCATCCACTCCCCATTCATCACGGATGCGACGGCCACCATGGGAGCCCTAGTTGCGGATGGGATGTTGGAGCGCGTGGAGGAGCATCTCACGTCTAGCATGTCATCGCGCGAGCTCTCCCAAGCCGAGAGTATCGCTCGCGCCTACGCGTGTCTCGAGTCCCTTGATGCAGTTTTCTCCGTCCTCGACCATTGGTCTGATAATCCCCGGTTTACAAGAGCGACAACCGCACTCGTCAAATCCTCCGACGCGTTTCGCACCCGTCACGATTCCGTATTCGCTTTACGCGCGGGGTGTATAAGGGCCCTGACATTCCGCAAACTCATTGGCCCGCTCTCCACACAGACCACAGCGCATGCCTCGCGGCTGCCTCCACACCTATTGCCGTTGGCACTGCGTCTGCACACCTGGACATGTGTCAACAGCCGCCTCTGGCGTAACCAATCCAATCTCGAAGAGGCAGAAATGCGCCCGGTGTCCGAAGAGTCCGACCTTCGTAATATCATCATATACGACGGGCACCTGATCAACTTCTTGGTCCTCATACGAGACGTTCTTTCATACGCTGAACGACCAACGCTGGATCTTACTTTAGTGTGGGAGACCCTGGAAACAATGATGGGCACCTTGACCCTCGCCCAGCCTACCGCGTCCGCTCTTGCGCGCTTTCGACTTGAAGAAGTACATTCTGAGGTTCGCGAGTGCCTCTATGTCCCGAACAAGCCAGCAACGCGCGAAGGATCCAACAAGGCCTCGATGCCCATTTCCCTTCCCATGGACGGTCCAGATGTCCAGAGTGGGGGCGGATTAAGCACTAGTGGTAATAACCCCGCGCCGAGGGTTGCAAATAGGCCAACGAAGGTCGACACCACGGTCCAGAGGAGTTTGCCTCCTCAAGTTGCCGAACGATACAGTCAACTACTGGAGTTCATGGACAAGGTCGCAAAAGGAATGCGTCTTGCGAGCCTGTTGTCCGTGAAATCAACCCTGCCCGGTGCCGCGGAACCGTTCTCCACCACTGGTGATTTGCGTGTGCGCCGAGACCAGATATATGCCAACGACCCGTTCGGCTTCATGGACGTCCTCGACGCTTTCTTGTCCAATCTTCCCGCTTTCATTGAATCCGTCGGTAAAGCAAAGGCCCGTGACGCAGTCGAGAAGATAGTGGCCGTTGACGGCCTTCTTCGCAACATATGTGGGCATCTGAATTCAAGCGTCGGCTCGGAAATGCCGTCGGCGACGCGGGACAGCATGTCCATGACATGTCTCCAAGTCCTCGAACAGGTTTTTGCTCTCCTCAAGGACTCCCCGACTATCCGCTGGTATGAATGTGACATCGAAGCGGTCCTCAACGCTGCCAACGGTGTCGCGTTCTCGGAGATCGCGGGCGAGCCTTCAATTCATGCGTATTGCGCGCTGGGCATCATGATCAATGTCATCATTTGCCATCTGCGCTCGCGAAATGTACAGGGACAGGGACAAGAGGAGCAACTATTCATCCTCATGATTTATGATTGGTTGTGTCTCGGTGATGAGCAGGAGCGTGCGCGGAGAGAAGACCGACGTCCGGGCGACCCAGCTACCAGCAGAGAGGCGTCTTCGCCACAGTATCTCAGAAACCTATTCGCAAACGGCCCACTCCAGAACCTTTCCATCATGGCACTCCACATGGTTCCCCATCTCGAAAGAGAGGAGACCATCCCGAAGATTGCGTGGGAGACACTCGAAATGCTAAAGGATGTGGTTATGGTCAACAGTCTCGATAACCCGATCCCGGACGACCCTGTGGCATTGAGTTACTTTGACGTCGTACGGAGCAGGGCGCTCAAGGCGATCATAGAGGCGGAGGGAAGCCCAACTGAGGAGCAACTGCGCTTGCTCGGGTACCTGAACACGGTCGGTGGAAGGCTAGGACTGGCCGAGTTGTCCATGCCCAACCCGGTCACCCCACCCGAAACACCTGAGGAAGGATTTGTTCCTCCGAAGAGGAGTGAATACGCACCCGTCTATATTTAATGTACTATAATATTAATGCCATGACTCACCCGTTTTACGCGCTGTCACGTGTGCCCGTGACCTCTCGTGGCGCATCCCCTTTGCTACTTCCATTAGACGCTTTGCATATCGAACTTGCGCTGGCGCTGCCCCAGCCCGCGCGGGGAGTTCGAATCCTTCCTATTCTCAATCTCGTCCATATAATGACCGCCAACGGGTCGTTGGGCTTTCTTACCGCCGTCTTCGTTCTCATATGGCGTGCCCTCGTGACACTCAATTCTGTTTGGTTTCCGAGGACCAGCCAAAGAAGTTTAGACGAGGATTTTTCATTACTTCAGCTTGCAGAAGCTTTCGCGAGGAAGATAGAACGGGAGAGGGCCCTGATTGCTGAGAAGGTCCATGATCCGGAGACGATTCGCGACGTGAGTCCTCGCTGATTTACTGACACCGCCGATCTCAAATCCCCGGTGCAGTTGCTCACAATCGAGAGTCTCATTTCCCCCGCCCATCACGCCTTTCTGATGATGCTCAATCCCATTCGGCCGGCACATCGTCTGCCGCGCGAGATATTGATGCAAATCTTCGCCCTTGTGGGCTCCGGAAAGAGGATCCTTCCCGTGTCACACGTCTGCCGCCGGTGGAGAGACGTCGCCCTCAAGACGCCCGAGCTTTGGTCGACCTTTGAACCGGATGATTTCACCCCCATGGTGCCGGTGGCCCTGCAGCGTTCTGGAGACCATCTCCTGGACGTTTCGTTGCACGCGAGCTGCGACGAGATCTCGCGACTGGAGCGTCTATTAGAACTCCCCTTCTCGCGTCTGCGCACGTTAGACGTGGCCGTAACGGGTCCGTTCACAGACGAGGTCAAGGGTATATTCTCCCGTTGCCGCAGCCGCGCACCTGTACTAAACGAATTCTCGCTTCGGTTCGATTTTGACGCTTCGATCCCCCAGCCGATTCCGTTTGACGAGAACAACTGCTTTTCCGTGCTTTTCGATCGGGAAGCGCCGGCGGTTTCCACCCTGTTCCTCAGGAATCTACACCCTTGGCCACCCCTGCTCTCCGAGCGGCTCAAGTCGCTTACGCTGGCCTCCATCTTTATCTCCGCAGACGAACTGTACCCGGCCCTTCGATCCGTCCCCAATCTCGAGACCCTCGCCCTTTTGAACACCATATCTGTTCTTTCAGAGAATTTCTCCGGATCGGACACGCCCATTGCGCTCGACCGCCTGCGCGTCTTCTACATTCACCAGCCACGCGGGGCGCTCAAACATCTGAACCATCTATTCGCCCACCTCACCATCCCTCGCCTTGATCTGGCCTGCGTCTTCATGTCAGATAGCGCCGTAGTCGACGATGACATCCCCGAGACCCTCGACAATTCTTACAGAATGTTCAGAACGGTCACCGAGTTGGTCATGCATCTGGATAGTCTCCCAGAGTCCCAATTCTACTTGTACGGCGTTCACGAAGACGACCTCGCATTCTCCTTTTGTCTTCCCACCGCCACGATGCCGCGCATTTTCAACCCTTTGGGCCTCTCCATGGGCGCAATCTCTGCCAATGTCTCTCAGGTAACCCGATTCATCCTACGTGGGGACGACGGCAACTCGACTGTCTCGGTGGATAATCTTTTTCATGTTTTTCGGTGTTTACCCGAGCTGGACACCCTCGTCGTAACAGGAATGCCCCTGGACAATGTCGTCGCCGCTTTGAATCGGCTGCGGGACGAATCTGAGGGGCCTATCCTTCGCCGGCTACGCAACTTGTACACGCGCGGAATCGGCGAAAATGCCTTACCCTTGACGCGCTTCCTGGGACAAAGGCTGGAGCCAGAGCTTCCAGTCCCGCAGGTGGTCTGCCCGGCATCGCTGAAGGATTCCGTTGGCACCCGGTACGGAGACGTCAGGTCTATCGAAGACCTTAAGCCTGGAGAATTCCCGAAGCCATTTTCTGTTCCAGAACCGATGCAGGGGTTTCTCAAAATAAATCTGGAAACGGTACGTCTCCCTTCGTCTCGTCTTTAAAAGCTGGCCTGTGTTTACGAGTACGATGTAGAGCCAGATGGACTGGATCCTCAAGCGACGTCATTGGACATGAGCAAACCATTCAACTGTAGCCTACACATTGCCGCACGCTTCTCTCAAACATGTATCACTACAGTAAGCTGATCTAGCTATCATTCATAGTTACCTATGATGCTTCACGTCAAGGAGGCGTATCAGACTCGAGCGAGAGTACGGAGAGCCCGTGCGTTCGACCCAATTCGGTCGACAGTGTCGTGAAGTTCTTCACCTGTTGGGACATATTATCTTTACCATCTAGGATTGTAATCGTACATAGTCGTGAATATAGGCTGGAGAGGCGTGCGCTCCTCTCCAGTTTGATTGGGAACATTCATAGTTGCGTTGTCTGAACGTAGGGGACGATACAATGCCCAAAACAATCAGTTCCAGTTCCAACGGTTTCGCTCCATCAGCCAATCCCACTCATTCTATTATGACGACAAGGCAATCAGCCGTCAGCCAAAATGTCTGGGCGTTGCAGCCAGGCAGGCATGGCTGCTAAACAAAACTCACCCTTTCCAAGTTCGACTTTAAGAACTCCTCCATCGCCCTTGGCACCGTCAACGGCTGGGGGATATCCGACGCGGCCAAATCCTCGATGGCGACTACCTCCTCGAAGCGAGAGCCGAGGGAGCCCTTGAGCGCAGCGGGACAGACGACGCGGGGGTCCGGGAGACCGGGCTCGAGGCGTTGGCCCATGTAGCGCATGAGGGCGAGGGCGTCGGAGGCGGCGACGCCGCGGACGTAGAGGTTGCGGAGGCGGGGGAGGACGGGCGCGCGGAGCTCGTCGCGGAGGGCGGTGAGCGCGGCGACGATGCTGTCGAGCGGGGTGCCGGTTACGACGAGCGTCTCGAGGGAGGGGAGACGGCGGAGGACGTGGGTGAGGTTTTGGGAGGATATCGTTTGGTTGTCGCCGTCTGCGCGCAGGATCAGCTCGGTCGTGTGGGTTGTGTCGGCAGAGATGGTGCCGAGGGTGATGGTGCTGCTGCCGGTGGTCGCGGTCGCGTTGGTCGGGGCGGGGGTGGGGGTGGGGATGGGGGCATTGTCCCCTGCGACTGGGCCTACCTCCACGTCTTCGTTGTTGCCGTTGTCGTTGTCGTTGTCGTTGCCGCCGCTGAAAATCTGCGCCATGGCGGAGGTTGGGAGACACATTGAGATAATGAAGGTCTCGTCGTGCACGCCATGCAGATAGAACTTGGACGCGGGCTCGCCGTCCAGCTGGAGTACCAGTCGCGTGACGGGGCAGGATAGCTTGACGGGCTGCGTTAGGCTGGATGTGAAGTCGTTGTCGAGGGTGTCGCACTCGCCCATCAGGATGCACGCGAGGCTGGGTCGCGGGAGTCGGAGGTGGGACATGAGGTGGCCAAAGTGTTTGTACGAGCCCCCGGGTTGATGGATGTACAAAGTACTCAGCCGATCTAAAGATATGGAGTCGGACGGTCCGGTGTAATCATCTGAGAAGGTGGCCAGGACATTGAGCAAGGCGAGGAATGTGAGATTAGGCACGGCTTTGAGACATGGGTATAGATCGTTCGCTGACAAGTAGAGCGAGGCCAGCGTGAGGGTGGTCAAGGTTTCGGAAAGAAGGGCCGTCCACGGACGTAGAGACTTGAGAGAAAGCGCCGACAGAGCTGGGTGCTCCTTGCTGAAGAGAAGGTTGAAAGTGTCGTCCCCGTCTGAAGACTCGACCCCAGGGACCCGAGTGTCATAATCGAATCGGATCGAAAGAACGGTCAACAGCGTGGCGGAGCTTCGAAAGCGCGCGAAAAGGTCTTTGACGCCGTCCGTGAAGGGTCCTGATATCGTCACCTCGAACGATCGCAAGGACGAAGACACAGATTGAAGATCAGCGAGGCGCTGCAAACGATGCGTATCGTCCGAGTCAATGCACACTGAGACATCGAGGGGTGCACCCTGGGATCTCTCGATGAACGCGGCGAGCAGGGGGGTAAGATCGCGAGTCCCGATGGACGTCCAGAGCTTCGGGGATCCCAGCGCGATGTGTCTCCATCGGCGGCACACATGTGATAGAGGCACAACCTCCGTCCCCACCCCAACGAGGGCAAATATTCTAGACAACACCCCTCGCGGAACTTTATTCACGGGCCGCAGGGGCGATAAGATCTCCGAGAAGGCGCGAAAGGCTGGCAAAAGCACGGTCTCTGTGGCCAGTAACTTTGCAGGTCAAAAATGTCTCTGTTTGAGTGGGTAGATTCAGCGTTTAAAGGACGGTAAAACGACACACTTCTTGCGAGAGGACAGGGTCGTGAATACCGCCCTGTCCGTGATGTTCTGGTATCTTCCGTGCGATCGCCTCTGCGAGCGCGAGCAAGGACGACCCGTCGACGAGCGCATCGATAGGATCAACTTGAACGCAGGGTTGCGCAGTTGAGTCTCCTGTGCCTTGCGGAGGATCCAGATAAAATGCTGCGGTTATGGCTGCCCTGGATCTGGCAAGGAGCGTTGGGATCATAGAAAATGAGACCCGTCTCGAGAACGTGGCGAGCAACTGCGCGTGGGAGTCCTGATGGCCCCGTTGATTGAAATCCTATCGCGGATCCGAAGCACCAGGTTCAGACGCCCGCCACTCGCCGCTGCCAATCGACAAGTGGGCGGTGCACGAGGGGAAAACTGGTCACGCACGCTGCTTACATTTGTTAAGTCTATAAGGGAGCTCATTTGGTGGCACTTGCCAAATTCAAGCCGATGTGTGTATATATGCTGCGTCGTTTAGCAGTACTGTAGCCACGGGTCGTCGACGTTCGCTGGCTCGGGTGGACTCAGCCCTAGCCGGGAGACCCTACATCCCATTGTAAATCTTCTGGTGTCCTCAGTGGTCTAGGTGTTGCAAGTTCTCACTGCAATCCACCGGTCAAGAAGCCTTCTCGCCTCGCTGTACTCTTGGCGATTTGAACGGTTAGAGACATGTGCGCTCGGTGCACATCGTTTGTTTGCAAAGTTCCCGCTCTGGCGGCAGTCGTGCGCCCACATATTGCGAACGACAAGAACGCGAGGGGGCACGCGAAGCGATGGTACGAGGTGAAGATGCAAACCTATGAGAAATCACTGCAAAAAAAAGGTTATCCATGTTGCCACCACATAACTGATAATAAGATCAAATAATATCATCAAAGGGCAGCGACACAACCGAGACTCATAATGACGATAGCTACTAATAATCCCTACTGTACTGTTGGTGGCATCGAGATGACGGGTTTTCGGCCGTGTGTCCGCTGTGCCTGCAGGGTCCACAGCTCCGTAACAAGGTTCGGATTCCGCTCGCCAGTCGAGTGTTCCAGGCCCTTGCGGGTTCATATCTATCTCCCATCTACAACGCCACGGAGGGTCTCGCCCATCAGTCCAGTCAACCTCGGAATCGGCATGGAACCAAGGCGTGCAAAGGTGCCAAGTGCCTTCCGTCCCGTTCCTGACGATGCCGAACGAACCGCACTGGCTCATCCACATAAATCCCTTGGTCGTCCATGTGTAATATTTCGGCCACGTTAAGAACTCCTTCACAGAGAAGTGCGATTTACTCTTTGTGAAGTAGTTCTTAGCGTCCGGCCATATTGCCATGTCAAGACGAATCTCCCTCCGACGCAAGCCATGATCATACAGGTTCTGTCTGCCAGTGAGTGCTCTTCCCGGAGGAATCCCTCCAGCGATAATAGTTTGAAGGATTTTTCTCACTGGCCAACACTCGGTGGACCATTCCCGGTCCTAGAAAACGTCGCTGGGTACGTGGCATTGTTGTTTGACCTTCGTCTGTAGGATTCGCATCATGTTTGGATAGTCCTTGGATTATACCCTCGGTGAGCAGAAGTTCCCTTCAATGTGACGCGCAATGTGATTTCCCTGATGTAGTGGAGTCCTACAGTCAAACACTCGCGGGAAATAACTGGCTCGACGATGAGAATCCGTGGGATCAGCAATGTTTGGGTTTTATCAGGCCTTCTCGAGACATTACTGGCCCGATATCCGTACATATGGTGCCCATTACATTCTGCATCACAATGAGGACACCACGGAGTCACCCCGACCCTTTTCTAACCTGGCATAGATGCAACACAGCGTGATGATTGTAATACACTGTGGCGTCAGCCCTCGGACGTCTATGTAAATACTCCGAATTCTACTCTCGACAAAGCAGGAAATTGAGTTGTTTGAGCCCCTTCTCAAGTATGGAGCAGATGTCGGGCGTTGATCCGTGGACATCAACGGAACGCAACGTTTCTGAGGTCCATCGAGGGCGCGGGAGCGGATGTGATCGCCCACATAACCATAATCATAGACTTGCATCTATGAGTTCGAGTCGAGGCCCTTCTCGAGCGTAAGCAAAGTGGTCATTCCCGCGGAAAATTCTTTAATACACCTAACATTAGCATTTCCGAGATTGACGTGATGGACCTAGATTTCGCAGGTACCATATATGTGTAGTTCCGTAGGTTGATACAGGATATAGGGTACTGGTGAGGTGATGATGAAGTACTTCTTACCCGTACCCCGCACACTTCTTGATTGTCGTGTACGTCAGCGAGAACACGTGATACAAACTATTTTGAGGAGTCAACGGCGCCGAAAGATTGCGTTTGCAGTTACATGTATGGCACAATGAATGTAACGGATAGAAATGCCAGTCACAGACACCGGAGGGCGCAAGACAGCTGGCGTGAAAAACGCGGTGCCTGCCCGTGAGGTGTTTGGATGCGAATGAGTCATGGAGCATCCTCTGGCGGTTGGAGGACATCTATCGCGGGGGTGCGAGTCGTGACGGCGGGGGGCGAGTGACGGCGCAGGAATGGCTCGAACGGATGACGTTGGGATGAGACGGGTGGATCTCCATGTAGCTGCCCAAGAGAGGTATCCGAGTCAGCATGTCATGAGACGGCGGATGACCCGCGCAGGTGACCTAGCCGTCAAAATCACGCCAAAGGTGTCAGTGCTCAGATGATACAAAGTATCCCACGTAACGCTCAATTGTCCGCCCACAAATGTCGCACATTGTTGCAATTGTTGGGAGCTGGCAGCCTGCTGAGAAGCCTGGCGAACGAACACAGTCTCATGAAACGGTCGTCCGCGCAAGGGTGAGAGTGCAGGAAGACGTAATGTCGGGCGGAAGCAGAAATCACGCTGGCGCGTGTTGGGCAGATGACATATCAGGTGGGCAGGTCAATGGAGATGAATCCATTATTTATGAACCCATCGTCGGCACGTTGACGGGAACCCACTTTCGCTTTTCAACTGATGGCCCTCCCTCTCCCCCATTACTGTATGCCATCCCTCTCGTCCATCTACTCTAGCCAAACCCTGGCGCATTCCCCTTCAGAGATCAGTTCCAAGTCGGGGCTGCCCTTTCCTTTGCACTCCGGGTCCAATTGCCACATCAATCATCCTCCAGCAGCGTTTGTCTCGCACCGTTACCCCCATTCGGGTTCCATACCATTACTCCCCTCCAACACAAACCCAATCATGATGGTCCCCACCATCGCCATGAACCGATCGGATAGGGCTTGGACGGTCGATGACGCATATACACCGCTTCCTTTTCCTCCGTGGATTCTTTGCTCCCCAATCTCAACACCGATCTTCGTAATACACACAGCGATATCGCAGCGAGTCCAGTCGCACCTCATCCCCTTTGGCCACCCACGGGGTCTGTCCTGGGTTGATGTCGCCAGAGAAACTCGTTTTGGGAGGCCTCCATTAGGCGAGGAAGCGAGCTATGTGTCCACTTTCCGCCGTCTTTGGATTTGGATCATTGACCGACCGAGGATCTTTTATTCATTCACAAAACGGGGCAGATGGGCCTCAACGTTCTACACGAGTGTCCGGGGCCCTCTCTTCTCTCCAACCCCTTGTCCCTTCGGCTCGTATCTGATACCGGCCGGTCGCCTGTAGGGGGAATTCCCGGGCGGTCGAACTGAAGGCTGTGGTCCCGTCGCTGTGGGGCCCCAAACAACTAATGCCATCATTCTTCATATGTAAGCCCTATCAATAAATAGCAAATCGAGTATCTTACCCCGCGTCGGCAGAGCACCCGCCCTCGCCCGATGGTGGCTTGCCACCACCACCACTCATACCATTTGCCCCACATGGCGCGCTGGCGCCTCCTCGTTGGTCTGTCGCATCTGTTCCTCGATGAAATCTCCACCGCCACCCCCGGCAATAATCCCCGCCCTGTGGCAAGGGCATGGAAACCCCTCCCCCCTCCAAATCCCCGGACCTTACGACCGAGATCGCCTTCCTATTGAATAGGTCCAAGGATACGTAGGTATTCTCGGTCTCGACCGAGCTTGCATGTTGGGGGCGAGCGGCATGAAACGGAGGGACTGGCAAATCCTCGGACGGCGGCCGACTCGCGTTATCTGATCTGATGGGGAATCCTCGAAGCTCAAGAAGGATTAGGTAGAGTATCGCTTGATGCGCGCAGCCATGCCCATGTGTCAACGCCAAGGCCATAATGCAGGACGGGGGCGTGCAGTCTGGCCGACTACGCCACGACTCGTTATGGATGTGTAGAAGCTTTGGTGAGTGAGGCTTCAACTCTCAACTAACTAGAGCCTGCTCTCGCACCCGTTTTTGTGTGCATGCATGCGTTCCAGGTACCCTTAACTGCTAACCATCTCCGGTCTCGGTTCTGGACTCGCCAGCGCCAGATAACAACGTTCGCCCTCTCCTACTCGCTCGGAAATTGGCGCCATCTTCGCCACCAGATCGTGGCCGGATATCAATATCCCCGGGCGGCCCACTGAGCCCACGTTATTTGACACATCAGATTCTGGCTCTGGACTCGCACATACACATGTCACCTAGTACAGGACTACCACTTTTCCGACCAGCCTAGCCTTGCCTTGACTATCTGTGGTTGTTGCCTTTCACATCTCGAGGCGCGCGACTGAACAAGCGCCCGGTCATTATCGCATCCCGATTGTGATATGGGGATCCCCTCTGGGCTTGGGCCTGGACGATACTTTCGATTCACCGGCTCCATTCTTTCATGCCCGTTCCTAACACGTGTAGCCACTCGACGGCAATTCATTATACCTTGTATCTCTTAGGAAAGCCCGGAGGCGCGCATCGGGCTTCTTGATTGATAACGATTCGTTCTACCATGAGAACGTCTAGTCATCCCACATGGCTCTTGTGCTTGTCGGTTGATGCTCATTTTGTCTTTCATTTTTCCGGAAAAAATAAGCTATTCGCAATTTTATTTTCGCGCAGCGCTCACCTCGACCCTCCGGCTCGCGGCTTCTGCCAGCGTCTGCTGGTCTTCTCATTTCAACGAAGTGGATGCTCCCATCTGAACATATGGGGACTACGACGTCTAACAACCTCTGAGCTTCTGTGAGTACGGCATAGGCTCTGGAGTCTAGGCATTGGCATGGACCAAGGCACTCGTCTTCGAAGATGTCGATGATATAAGTGGCTATGATTCGTCCTAGATGCCCGAGCGGATGAGGGGAGAAAAAAGTGCATGCATGCACGATGTTTCCAATGCGGCGCGGCGGAGTGAGGACAAGCCCCACAACAACAGGCGCTCTGGCCTGATTCACCGTGGGCTGATTTCACCATGGCCCCACATCCGTCCATGCATGATTCAGGGCACCTGCAACGAGAACCCCGCAACATGTACCTTGCAAGGATTCTTGCCCTCGGAGTCGTGTTAGGGAAACGGCAGAGTACAAAAGTTGCAGTATTCTTTTTTCGGTCCCGGTCTTGATGAGATCTGTGGTGGAGTTGGGAAAACAGCTTCTTCATTCTAGACACCCTGCGCCTCAAGAACGAGCCGAGCCTCGGCTCACCCTTTGCCCGTTGCCTCTGACATCTTTCCTCTTCTGCGCCTTCTTCCTCTGACTCCAGATGTAGTTCATCGCCCGGTGGTTCCTATGATTCCTCTCAGTCTGGTACCGCTCAGACATCGGACCGGGTATCCGACTTGCCATTTCTGTCCGCTCGGCTGCTCGTAAATGCATATACATATGGTCGATACGGTGGACACACGTACTTTGTGGAGACGAACGTGCGTTGCGTACTGCTGCTCCTTCGGTCGTAGTCGCGATCGCTTTTGCAGTTCCCAAGGTTGTGCTGAAAAGCCAATAGCCAGGAATGGCGTGTGAGTTCAGTGGCGAAGGGCGTGCGAAGGCTTGGGAGGGACAGGCACCCCCGCCCGCCCGTCAGTTGTCATTATCATCGATGGACGCGCGCTGCGGAATGATTCATCGATTTCCTTCCTTTTGTCGTGGGTATTTGGTGTTTTGAGCTGTCTCCCGTCCTGCATGGGACGATCAGAGAACGATATACGAAATTCCTCTCTGTTCGCGCGCTTTTTTGCCTGTGAGTGGTTTACCATCCTCGCCGCTTATCGTCGTCTTGTTACGTATCTATGACGGTTTGTCTAGATTCCATTCTCACTCCTACACCGTATAGAAGGGAGATACGGAACAATCTTTGTCGTGCGTGTGAGACAGTTTTCTGTGCTGTGAGTCGGACCTGTCATCGGCCGAGCGAGCTAACCACAAGCGCACATACAGGGCATGCCATGGGGATCGTCGGCTATGATTGGGGCATCATGGATGCATGATGCCTCCTTCGAGACTACGGCCCGACGACGTCATGGGCACGTTCCTAGACCATACCATACAGTGCGACTGGTGCCTTTGAAATTTGCCATAGGGAAAATCAAACAGAAGGCATTGTGTTGTTCTCTCTCCTCTCCATTCTTCGCCTGGCCTGCCTTGGTGCATTTTGGGGGGCAGGGTTGGGGACGAGGTTGGATCGATTGGTGATCGGATGCAATAAGCTGGATATGGTAATTGCCACTTCCGAGGAAAGCTGGATCGTGTATTTGTACGCGCGCGTGGTCTTGGCTTGATCTGGAGGGACTGTGTCGTGCCCACAAGTTAGCGACGTCATTCAATCCAGCACGCACGGTGGGACGAGCGGCAGCGATCATGATAGCCTTGCATCATTCACATACAATTACAGCACACGCATCGCGCCTGCAGACAGATGTGGAGCGCGGCCTGCCCCACCCACGCAGCCGTCTCTCGGCTGAGACCATAAAAGTACTTGATGAGTGAGGACGGCCGGATAAGCCGCAGGGCTCGGCTATATATATGCGGGCTCGATCACTGCCATGGTATCAAAGTGTAAGTGTTTCGTGGGGAAAGAAAAAAAGGCGATCAACGGGAGCTCTGGCCGCACGGTAGCCGTGCTGAGTGCCTCAATCAGGGCAACGATCTATTAAAAAAGAGAAAAAGGTGGGGAAAGGAAAGAGGGCATTCCGAGGGGCGAGGCGAGGAAGATGGGGTGGTAAAGGCAAAGCCGGATTGGGTAGGGTACTAGGTGGCAAAGGGCGGAAGGGGACAAAGGGAGAGAGGAGAGGAGAGGGAGAGGCGGGGAGAAGGCGGGGGAGGGGGACGAGGACGAGCGGGGTGGCGTCGGTGCCTAAGTTGGCAGGACGGACGGATGATCCGGGCCAAGATGCAGGACCGCGGCGAGGACCCCGGATGGAGGGGCGGACCGGATGAATAATTAATTGAATATAATATCGCGCTCGCTGCGCCCTCCCCCACAAACACTCCCTCCTCGATTGTCCCTCTCTCTCCCCTCTCTCCGCTTTTTGCAAAATCATATTATCGTCTCCCTGCTTAATGGCCTTTTATCCCGCTTCGTCCTATAAACCTCAGATCCGCCAAGAGGGCTTTCATCTCCCGTCCCCTCCTCCATCCGTGCCGTCCCCTCCTCCTCAGTCCCAGTTCGACCCAAGCAACATGTTCATGCCCCACTTTCTCCCCGATTCCTTCCGAAAGGCCCACGCAGATCCATCCCAGCCTTCCATGGATTTCACCGAAGAACTCGCAAGCCTGATGGGCAATTCTCCACAGCCCTCGCAGCACCAGCATCCCCCTCATCATCACCAATCTCACGAGCGCTCTACCCACTCTCCCGATGCCTCCGAACGATCCACCCACAATCAGTCACAACACCAACAACAATATCGCCACAACATCTTTGACATCTCCGCTCCACACTCGTCCTACCAGCCACACCAGCAACCACAACAGTTCTCCCTCCCCACGCAACTTCCCCCACTCTCTACCCCCTTCCACGATCCCTACAATAGTTCCAATCCGACCTCCTCCTCCCACGCAGCCCAACACTACAACAATGGTCTCCCCACCCTTTCCTCTTCCCTTCGATACGATCCACGCGATGCACCCCCATCCGCGTACCACCACCCCGTCGATTACTCCCGGTCCGAATCCGCAGATGCACGCTCCCGTTCTCGTTCTCGTCCCCCTACTGCCTCCGAGCCCCCGTCCACCCACGGTGGCCCTGCACGCACGGCCCGTCCCAAGCGAGGCAGTGTGAGCTCGGCTTCCCCACCACGGCACGGTGGCCATCCACATGCGATCCTCATTCCATCCCACCGACAGTCTACATCGGGTCTCCCCGTCTCCCCTCTCTCCATGCACTCGGCTAGTACCTGGCATCAGGAGTTCTCCCTCCCGACGCCGGACAGTCTCGGTACAGGCGCCTTTGGCAGTTACGGCACGCCTGGCGCTGGCGGGATCAGCCCTAAGGATATCGGAGCCGACCCCGGCCAAGATGCTGCCGCCAAGCAGTGAGTACATCAGCTTGTATATTTTAGTGCTTCCTCGTGCAGACTGACATTCGTTGCGTTGCGCTACATAGGGCGTTGATTGCGAACGAAAAACGCCGACGGCGCCGTGAGAGTCACAATGCAGTGGAGCGACGGCGTCGGGACAATATCAATGAGAAAATTAGCGAGCTTGCGACCCTCATTCCCGAGTGTATGCTGGATTCCGGCGGTACGCACCTTGCCCTATTTTTGTATTTCCTCATGATCGAGAATTTGTCTTCAGTTCCCCAACCAGCACCTACCCAAACTCCGACATCCCCGACACCCGATGACGTTGTGCTGGGAAATTTGGTCCCAGAAGGCGCCTCTCAGGTCGCGGGAGGCGAGGACTCGGGTAAGAGTGAAGGCGCCGGAGAGTCGGTCGTCAAAGCGAACAAGGGCATGATTTTACGCAAAAGTGTAGAGTATATCCGGTGCGGTTTCACCTCTCCAGGTTTTTTCCGATAAAATCGTCTGAAGCAAAATTCGTGTAGATATTTGCAGCAACTCGTTATGGCTCAGGCCACCCGCAACCGGGAGTTGGAAGCCCAGATTGGCGCGCTGCGCACTTCAGACACCTCACCTCCTGCGCATCACGCCAGCACTCACTCGTCCCTCAATGGGAATGGAAGCGTGGTCGAGGAGCTCATTTTACACGACGAACTACGCCACGTGGGGTCAGGCAAATGGGGGCACGGGCTTAGCGCATTAGCAGAGAGCGAGAGCGATGATGTCGACATGGAAGCAGATGGCAGCACAACTGCCGAGCGGGGCCGCCAGCGGCACCGCACGGGTGCGGTTCCAGGTCTTGGGGAAGACGTACGCGTCAAGGAGGAAGGCATGGAAGTCTCATGATGTCCCTTCGCGCTGCGCTACGCCCATGGATTGACCCGCTTGCACAAAAATCCAAACTCGGCCCTATTTTTGTTTCCACATTGCAGAGGCGCTGCCCTGTATCACCATCACATACGTTGTACGTCAATATCTTTCTCTGTGTGCCTTTATCTATCTATTCCCTCTAGTCTCTACTGTCTTAGTAGTGATACCGACCCTTGCTCACTTTATTTCCTTACGCGCTATTTCCTCCCTCTTAGTTTACGATGCTCAAGTCAATAGGATGATGATCTATGACCATAACCAACCTTCCAGGCGGTCACCATCTATCCCTTACTGACCTTTATCGATATTGTCTTGGCGTTCTATTTTTTTTTTCTTTACGTTTCTTCCTCCACGACGCGCTACCTATGTCCTATCCCATCGCCGGCACAGGCGCCGTTTCCCGTCAGGGCACGAGAGAGAGAAAGAGGAAGGAGGGGAGAGGGAGAAGGCGAGAGCCCGTTGTACGTTGTACTGTACGTATACCTCCCGAAGAACTTTAAGTTTATCCCACAAATCAGAGACTGAGTCTTTCAATTGATTAAAAGGGGTGGGTAGACTCGTTCGGTAGTCAGGGAAGACATGGGGAGGACACCGTACCTCCGGTCTAGACCTCGCCGGTGAATCTTGGAAGCACACCAGCTTTGATGATACCGTACACCCCCTCGGCTTTTTTTTTTCTTGGCCTTGCATTCTTATCTTACCCCGCACATCTAGGTAATTACGAGCATCTACCCCGCGGAGAAGCCGCGCAACGGGCCGCAACCGTTAGAGAGTAAGCAAGACGTTTGCGTGTCGCACGCGTGCGTGTGTAAGCTATCACGTTCATGAACGTATGAACCAACGTTTTTTCATTTTGACACGGCCTGCCAGTTCGTCCTTTTTCTGGGGCTGGTCTGGGACGGCTGATGTATGTGTGTCAGTACATCCATATAGATTAGATTAGGATAGATGCGACGCCACCACCGCCTTATCATTATTATTATTTCGACATCGATATAACCAAAGTAAGCGAGTTTTATGTATATCGGTTCTCTAAATTTCTAATTAAAAACGAAACGCGCGTTCGACGACTACGACTATTGAGTTTGATGAGTGGGCCGGGTTTGTATCTTAGTTGTGGTGGGGCTGGAGTGTGGCGATATTATTGAATTGTATCGTAGATTATTACGGAGGGGGATGTAAATGGATGTGAAATGGTGGGGCGCAGTGGAGGGAGCGTGGGATGAAGGGAGTAAGTTACGAGAGCGAACTCGGCGTTCCTGGTCAACCAAACCCAGTCAAACAGAGGAGATCCGTTGATGGTTGATGTTGATGACGGTTGTGACTCGGATGATCTTCATTTTTCATCGCTCTCTTTTGTTATCCTTTGTGGGTCGTAGTCAAATCCTCCTCCTTACATGGCCATAGCTTCACATGCTTCACAGCCACAGGACTGACGTCGTCCTTTCTCAGACCCAGGTTTATTTTCTCTTCGGCTTGGGATGCCGAAGCCACGCAGCGTTCTCGGTCGGTGCTTGTCTGCCGCACGGGCGGGGCCAGGGCCACGTTTTTTTTTTTTTGGTTGAGTCTCTGACTGACTCGCAAGCATGCTCGTTGAGCTTGTCGAATTTAGAAGCACAGAATCAGAGGTCACTCGGATCCGGATCCAACAGGATCAGGAGCCAGGTTATTATGCCGGTGCTAGGGTACGGTAATGATACGTGTACGTGGCAGGCATCTCAGTCTCGATGACTCGGGCCAAAAAGGGGGGGAAGGCATGGGAGGAGCCTTTCGGGAAAGCGAGTGTCTCTATTTCTTGTTGTTATGAATGTGGCCGTGCCGTGCGGGACGGTACATTAGTGATGTGATGTAGATGTACATACACGTGATCTGAGCATGTCCGTGCAATGCCGATACCGCAGGACTCGGAAACGCACCGGTGACTCAAATCTCAACGTGAGGCAAAGTCGAGCCGAATCCGGAAGAGGTGACGTCTTTTTTGCGCCCTCTCTGGGGCAAACTGGTCAAGAGGAGTTACATAACCATGACTTACAACCAGGAAAATACGAGGTGGGTGTGGGAGCTATTCGCATTCGGTTTTTTCGGTCTATTCTCCTTCTTTTCGTTCGGGCATCAGAATGCGCCGTACTCAGCGCCCACGACGCATGCTTTTTGCGTCCCGGAGAGTTGCGGTTGCGCTTCCCTATGCAATGCAACACCGCCGGAACGTGTACGTTACATCTAGGTACATGCCTTTTTCAAAACGTACCTCAAGGCATGGAACTGGATGTTTT
The DNA here is from genome assembly GCA_022376545.1 of Russula dissimulans. Taxonomy (NCBI): domain Eukaryota; kingdom Fungi; phylum Basidiomycota; class Agaricomycetes; order Russulales; family Russulaceae; genus Russula; species Russula dissimulans. The sequence continues at coordinate 309,648 of WTXJ01000031.1, forward strand.
AGGCACACGCCCCTCCCTCGTGACCAGTCCGAAGCAGCCCCTCGGACCTAAAAGAAACGAAAGAAAGCCAAGGGATGACGTTGCCGTAACGTGGGCGCGAGACGACAAGCGCGCGCCTTTTCTCCCTCTCGTACGATAACACATACACACACATTCAGTAATCGTACAGTACGCCGTACGCCATGATCGATTTTTACTCGGGTGCAATACTTTACTTCCGCACATCCGGGGGCGCTTACACCCATCGAACGACCAGAATCGATCGCACGCACGCTTGGCATGGCTATCTCCAAAAAAATGACAAGATTAACGCAGGCAGCCACGCACGTAACACAGTTCAGTGCACCTCACTTTCCTCCCTCCTTTCCCCATCCCCTCCCGTTCTTCCCTGCCTCTCAGCGCCCGCGCCACGTACATCCGGTCCCGGCCAATGCGCAAGGCCCCCTCCATCGACTAAACCGCCGGTCGGCCCTCCGCGGCTCAACATTGGCCGCACCAATTGAACACGGTCGGGAATAACCTTTACTTACCGGGCCGAAACCCGGCCGAAATGCTTCCTGACCCCGACCTCCCTGCCCTGCCTAGCTCAGCCTAACGTTCCTGCCAGGACCCGCAAGTTTCCACTTGTGGATTGCACGTCCCCTCTCCAAGCGGTGATTGCCTGGATAGGCAGGCAAAGACGAGACGTTCCATTCCATCCATCTTGATTTTTATCAGTCCTGCGCCGTCCCGCCGCGCCGACCGTGTCAGTTATTATCCGTGTTCGTTGCTTCTTTCTGTATGTGCGGTGTCGTGTGAAGGCCGTATGTGTGTTGCGCAACTGAGGTGCCTGGGAGTTGTTGGGGTGGGGTGGGCGTCCACTGTCCCGATGGGATTGGGTCCTGGAATGGAAGCCCGAGGGGCGAGCGAAAAAAAAAGCTTAGATTTAGATTCGATGCTACCTCTCAAGCAACGCCAACAGCACAGCTCCTTCGCAACCCTTCTTGCTTACAACACAACAATATGGCCAGCACCAGCTTCAGAAAAAGGCTTTGTTCGTGCGCCCATTCTGCTGAACCATTTTCTGTTCGCCTCTACCACTGCCTGAGAATGAGGTAGGTCATTTTCGGGCGATAGATATGGAGATCCATTTGATCTCGCTGATGATGGGTTGGTGGTGGTGATGGTGGATAATGCTGTGCCTGTGGCTTTTACAAGTGAGGCAATTGTCGTCGCCTTTGACGTGGGATTCGCCCAAGTAGGCAGGAGAGCCTGAGGCTGCGGAGACGGAATCGAATCGCAAATCCGACGACGGACGACGGGCCCCCCAACCACCACTTGCCTTGCCGGGAAAAAAAAAGCTGTGCGTTTGAGCGGTCTCTCCTATCTCCTGGGCATGGCAGATCCGCCGAGGCCAAACTCTAGATCCTTCCTGCTGATAGATACGCCCACGCCCACGCCTACCGCACACGCACACGTCTCTCATCTCCTCGCTATGCGCAGATAGAAAATAGATATAGATATAGATTCCATCCGCACCGCATCGGACGTGAGCCAGCATCTCCAAAGCGGCGCTGCTGCGTCATCGGGAGGAATAAAAATATCATATTATCTAACCTAACTACGGCCCTTGCAGCCCGGCGGGACGCCTTGGCGCGTCCGGCGTCCTTTACTCGCTTGGGCGTAATTAACCAAAAGCACTTCTTTCCGCGTTTCGCCTGTGTCATCCATCCATTCATGCGAGCATTAATATTGGGACGCAACGTGCGACGCAATACGGGAGAACGATACCGATACTGTGACTTACCACTAGTAGTAGTCATGCGCTCCTGGACTTGGAAGAGATGATGCACCTGGGAAAGTGCATTGCTCGCTCGGTGGTTCTTCCACAGAAGAATAAAGAAAGAACTCATGGCTAAAGCCGGAGACCGCCGCGACTCGGGACAAGTGGCGCCAGTCAGAGTGCGCAGCAGTGCGGCCCCCGGCCTGGAAAACGCGATCACTCAACCTCGTCACGATCTCAACAGAGTAGCGCCGCAGCGAAAAGTGGTGGGGCTTCGAATGTGGTTGGGGGCGATTACACTACTGTAGGCACTGTATCCCATATCCATACTTCATGCCGTGTCATACAAGGTTCGCGATGGGATACCGTATGTAGCATATTGCATACCCGTTCGTGCGCGGTACGTTGAGGACGACAGCAGGCCCATGGGTACTACTAGTACGTGGTGACACCAGAATGCATATTAAATCCGACGAGGGGATTGTGTTTTCCCTCTTCAGCAGATGTCAGCTTCGATTCTCCGCCGCCGCCAGGGCGACAGTTTGGCGTACCTTGCTCGGGCAAGTACGTGTCACCCCCCCGCCGTCCTTCTGGAAAGTTATTACCCTGACTGACGATACTCTGGACAAAGACAGCGGCATAATAACGTATCACGTGTACAAAAATCCAAAACTTTTTAACCGCTTTTGCCGTCTAAAAGCTGATTAAGAGCGCATGCACGCTTCAATCCGGGGGGGACCTATCGAATGGAAACCACATGGAACTAACCGTCGACCGTGTCAACCGTTATGGTTGTATGAGCTCAGCGCCCTAGCCAGGGATGGCCTCGTGCCTCTTCCGGCCAGCAGAACCTAAACCATCAGAGCTTCGACACTTTTAAATCTTGTGAGCGTGCGGTACCGAAGCGCCCAGAACTGCCATTCGCTAAAAGGTGGTAGGGATAGGAAAGGGGTGAGTCAACCGCGCAAGAAGTGTCCGGCAAAGTCCTCGTGCCGGACGCCGAAATGTGAATTTGTGGTTTGGGCCCTCGAAATCACGCATTATGAATTTACTGTGGAGAGCCCCTCGGCACCGGTTAATCCAGCCGTGTGCCCACATGTGGGAACTTATGATTTACCATGCGGACCGTCCAACCAATTGGGGGACAGTGAGCTTCCGCGCGCGGTTCCAACTACGCGAAGAAGCTGGTGGGGCATGCCGCGTGGAGGAAAGTAGCGAAGCCACGGATAGAAAGAGGAACCTTCTGAACAACGTTGCAAGTTCGTCTTGACGCTCATCAGTGATAATCGTGACATGAGAGTGAGAAGTAAGTTTTTGAGGGGAACCGAATTGCGTCCGAACGAGTTGTTGATTTGCCGACTCGGGCTTTACATGATGGCTTCGAGCCTTCAACAATCGAGCATTCTAACTGCGAGGCATTTGTCTGCGGAGGGGAATTAGGTGGACCAAGGTGGCAGTATGAGATGGAGGGATATGGAAATCCGGGAGAATCAATCGAGCTTTCGCTAGTGAAATGAAAACCGTGCGGTCGGATAACGTCGTCGGATTTTAGCGCACATTGGGGGGGAGAGAAAGAGGATAAATCGAAATGGAGACCCCGGACGTTGAAGGGAGACTAACGGTACAGCACTTACGAGAGAGGTCGTCCTCATGGCAGAAGCGCAGCGGCGTTTGCGAGAATAGCTACGTCAGAGGTTGTTCTGGGGAATAAGAAGAAAGGACAATTTTCCACAGAAGGCGCTGCAGTACCAGAGTAGGCGCTCAAAAACTGGCAGAACAATTACGTCCGCAAGACCTTTTGACGCCCTGGGGAAATTAGGGCTGGCCAGGAACTCGAACTACAAGTAGAAAGACACGGAGAAAGTGGGACAACATGCGCCCTGGAGTATGCCGGATAGTAGAAGTCTGGCGTTTGGCGTTAGCCAGGGCCGGGTAAACATCTGACATCAGTGGAGGCGGATCTGGGGAAAAGGTGATTTTCCGAAACGCCATCGGGGAGCACGCAAGGTGCTACATTGATAAGTTAGTGGGGCGTAAAGTTGGCCCACTGGGCGACATCTGATGGAGATGGAGAGAGAAATTCATCTCCGGCGACTGGACTCGATTGCCCTCGGCGGGAAAGAGGACGAGCGCGAGTGGTGGGCCCTTGGCACCCCCCAGACAAATCAAGGATTTGGGATGAAAAGTGCGAAACGATGCAAGAACTTATCCAAGTATAGTGGTTGGTGGCACCAGGTGATGGAGTTGCACACAAGCGTGCAGTGAGGCAGGGTGTAGGGTACGTCAGGACTCAGGGGTTTTCGCCGGCGACGCCACATTCCCCCACAAAGAGCAACGGTGCAAAAAGAAAGAAGGTTCCACGAAGAGCATGTATCCCAGTTTGTAGTACAGGTACCGGTGGAGGGGAACGAAGGCAGGAACGAGGCAGAGTTGGACGTGTTGCATATTGATCAGGGAAGGAGACGAGCCGGGGTTTGCAGCGTTCAGCTCAGCTCAGACTGGATTTGGACGGCCTCAAGGCAGACACGATCCACGTGACCCGATGCGTCGCGTCCGCCAACGCCGACCAGCAATTGCGATTCCAATATTCGCTCTCTAATGCCCAAACGTACATTCTCACAGCTCGATCCTTCTTCCCCAACTCAGCCTTCTTCATCACCATCGAAAAGAATTCATACCTCTACACCCGCCTCCCGGTCAACCGCCAGTTCTCTCTTCTCCACGCCGTACACCCCATCAGTCTATTCTATCCCCGCAGACTCCCCCACAAACCCTCTTGGCCTCAAGCGACGCGTGAATAATCTCACCCTGCCCAAAGCCACCCCCTTTTCCAAACACATTGCTCTTCGTTTTCAGCTCAAAATCGTTGGTGACACACCTCCGTCAAAACCTTCCCTCTGGGATGCCTTTTCGCCAGATTCTTCTCCATCCGCCAATGGCGTCTACTCAAAGAATCCTTTAGCAGCCCAGTATGCACGCGAGGGTACCTATCGCATCGTGCAGGCTCCGCTCTCTTACACCTTCCGCCACCTGTACGCGCTCATCCTTTTCCTCTTCTCCGGTGACCCTGCTGCGCCCCGCTCCCTGCCAGGCCACCTCTTTGCCGTGAATCATGGCATATCGACTGGCGCCCAGGCGAGATCACGCGAGGCAGGGTGCGCGTCAAGCTATCTCGTGCTCGGGATCCGTATTACTCGTCGCGCTCCCTTGCCGATCTCATCGCTGCCGCGGACGCGCGGGACAAGATGAGGAGGACCTTGAAGACGAGGAAGAGGATGCGAGTTGGCGGTGGGAGGGTGAGGACGATTTTACACTCGGACATATGTGGGACGTGCGCGCACGCGACCCAAAGCGCGGGATCATTTACGTACGTGGATCACTCCCTTAAAAAAAAAAACACCGTGTGGCAAGTGCTAACGTTGCTTGCGAAATTATAGTACCACAATGACACGACGGCCGTTCATATCACGGTGAACGCGCAGACCGTGCCACACCGCAAAGGCGTCGGTAACATGCCCTTTGTCTTCCGCGCCTATGGCCCCTCACGACTCGACCCTCGCCGTCCGCGCTCTCCTTCACCCTCGCCGAAGCAGCGATCACTGCCTACACCAGCACCCCCGCGCATCTTCCCAACATACAAACGTCCAGTGCCGACAAACAGAACCACGGCGGCGGCGGCGGCTGTCAAGACGAGGACATCACAAGGACCAGGCGACACGGATATCGACGACGCGCTCTCCTCCTCAGACGAGGACGACTTTGACGGCGGGCTCGACACGCGCGTATGGAACCACACGGGCGCCTTCCCGCGCTTCCTCTCCATCATCCGCGCTAGCGCGCCCTCCTCTTCATCCTCCTCATCCTCATCCTCCTCCCCCTCCCCCTCTCCATCCATGCCGCCCTCGCCCTCCTCCTCGCCCGTCCGGACGTCACTGTCCTCGTCGTCGCCTACGAGAACGAGGGGCACCGGCATGCGCCGCGCCGCGACGATGCCGTACGGCGCCGCGGGCGAGGTGGGGAGCGCCAGCGCCAGCGCGAGCAGCGCCGTGTCGCTCTCCCTCCCGTCGTCCTACCCCACGCGCAATGCGCAGGACGGCACCTCATTCTCCCCATCGTCGTCCTCGCCCACGCGCAGCCTCCCGAGCCTGACGCCCGCCCCGGCGCGCGTGAGAACGCGGTACCGCGTCGCGCGGGCGGCGCGCCGCCTGCTTGGCTTGGCAGAGCGCGGATTGGAGAGCGCCGCTGCGGAGGAGGCCGACCTTGTGGATGGGCGGGTGCAGGGGCAGGGCAAGAAGGGCGCGGGCAAGAAGAAGGACAGGTCGCGTTTGGAGAGGAAGGACGTCAGCAAGTCTAAGCCGAAAACGAAGACGATGACGGGCGATGCTGGCGAAGTGTGGAACCCATTTGTACATCACATCTGAAGGACCATGGTGCATAATCAACTTGTAATTTAACTTAGGTCTCTGGGATGTTTTGCCCACTCTATTTACGTTTTTTTTTGTTTTTTGTTTTTTGGCTTCCCGTCGGGTGTGGTATTTCTCTATTTCCACACAAGTACCATAGTCTTACATTCAATCGGGACATTCAATCGATACAACTTTCTTGTGACGATCTTCAGCTTCAGTTACCACTCGACGCGCATGATCATCCGCCCGACGCCTTCACGATGTTCCCACACCGTGCGCACCGAGCCATTCTCCCCCTCCACCGCGCGCATGAACGCTTGCACGCCTCCGCCAACACCAAAGTAAAGCACCTTGGCCGCAACGAGGCACAGCGGAGACGGCACCGCCGCAGCCACTTGCGTGTCCGCCACGGGCGCAGGTGAGGCGCCGACGGCGGTGCGCAGCACGTTGAGAAACACGCCGAATGTTTCAGTGCGATAGATCGTCTCACTTGCTAGCACGACGTCGTACGACGGCGGAGACTGAGGCTGAGGCTGAGGCGGGGCTGCTGGGGATGGGGATGGGGATGCCGATGGGGATGACGTCCCCTGAGCTTGAGGAGAAAGAGAAAGAGGTAGTAGCTCGCGCAGGGATGCCCAGCCCCCGGCGAAGAATCGCAGGCGGACTTTGTGCGCGTCGAGCGAGGCAGTAAAAGCGGAGAGCAGAGCTGGAGTCGTCTTAAGGTGGCCAGGTCTACTACGACGGTGCGCGGCGGCACCGCCGGAACGGCGGCGGCGGCCTTGTGCCGTTACCTCTCCTCCCATTTCTTCCTCCCCGTCGTTATTGTTGTTGTCGTCTGAATCTGGGTCTGAATCGGTCATGGAGGAGCGATACTCTGCAGAGAGCGGGGACATGTCTGTCGGAGAAACGTTTCTTTAGCGAACCCGTTACGAACGGGTGTGTGAAGAGACGGAGTGGGACAGACGGACACCATGTGAGGAGGATGTTGGGGAACGTGACGAGCTCGAGCACGGAACGGTTGTAGTCTTGTAGGTGGATGTCGGTCTCTTGTACTACTGCCGGCGCAGGCGTGGATCCCATATCATCGTCAGCATCAGCATCACTACCGGAGGGTGAAGCCGTCGCAGGTCCAGTCTCGGAGGCAAGATGAGAAAAGAGACGATCTAAGAGGAGGAGGGTAGGCACCGCAGTGCCACAACCCAACTGCTCAGATTGCACGCACAAAGCGCAGGGGCAGGCCCATCCCGCGCTCGTCAGAGTCATGACGATAAACAAAGATCGACTGCTCAAAAACTCTCACCTCGAGCACGCGCAGCCCACGAACAACGCGCCTTCCGTCTTCCGCATCCGCATCAGTCTCCTCGCGCGCACCGAAGAGGAGGACGTCCTCCCGACCGAGGTACGCCGCCAGATCGAGCGCGCATTCCCACGTCTTGAGCCCGCCCTCGTACGCGCCCGGGACGAGGTCAGCCGGCGCGTCGACAAAGGCGGCGGTCTGCCCGCCTCGCTCCGACCCGGAGTCCCGCTCGCCAGACTCCCCGCCCTGGGCAAGGAGGAGCTGGAAGCGCGCGTCGAAGAGGTCCCTCCGCGCGAGCGTGCGCGCGCGCCCGCTGGGACCTCCGCCGGGGAGCGTAAGAGGCGAGTACGAGAGGGCTTCGGGGAGCGCGGAGAACTGTGCTGCCAATCGGTCATGTAAGACGGGATGTGGTGAATGAGAAGAGGGATAGAAGGGGTCGGGCGGACCAAGGAAGAGAGCGGGATTTCCTCCGCAGGTATCTCACTTCCGGGCTCGCCTTGCGAGGCTAAAGTCTTGTCAGTGGAAGGCGCCGCGACCGACTGTTGAAGAGGGATGGCATCAAATGATTCATCGAGGTCATCTCCAAGGTCAAAATCAAAGGTAAAGACAGACATGACAGTAGACAACCAGTAAGTTAAGTGGAATTGGAAGTCAGGGCGTTTGCATGTAATCTAGGCCATTACATTTCAGACAGATAATCTCCACCTCTTCGGTAGCTACTACTGTAGTGCCTTTCTCATCAAGTTCTAATGAATTTCAGGTGGACACCAAGCACACTGTAGGTTTATCTCTTGCCCTTCCTTCGATTCCTCTGCGCACCACGCAATTGCCACGAAAACCCTGGAAGTAGTACAGCGCTCACAATATCCAGTAAATGATGTGCCCTGTTCTTGTCATCTGGGACAAACACGTTGCATCACCCACGGCCGACTCGAAACTCCCGCGAAGAGCCTCCCTAATGGGGGGCGATATGTACTGACAATGGCTCAACTTAACAAAGGGCGTCACTTGGGAGTACGGAGGCCAAAGGAACAACGTCTCAAATTTGTCCAACCTCGACCCTGCAGCAGTACAGGGCAGCCTCTCCGAAGTCGTATGGACAAGTAAAGGGCTACAGCTGGACCATGCGCAAACAATTTTTTTCCGATGTTATAACGGCGCACGCGAACCGTTTTTTTGGATGACGTGCAACTTGCTCATCCAGCTGTAAAAGCCAAAACATTTTGAACGTCAAAGTCAGCAACGACCTGTAGGAAGGTCAAGGTGATCATTCACAACTGCAGTTTCTACAAGCGTGGAAAATCTTAGAGCTCAGACTGAACAGTACAGAACGTACGGGAGACAGATACCGCGTCAATGCCCTCGACTGCCTGACTCGGAACGCCGTATTTGGCATTCTTGAAATCGAATGAAATAACTCATCAGAAGGGACACAGACGCTGGAGGGTCTCGTTGTTGGGATCAAGGGTTCGGTGTGCTAAGGGCTTAGCCAGGACAATACGAGCCTCTAATAATCAGATTGTAATAAATCCAGGGCAGTAATCTCGAAGAAAAGCAATTACGCACCCAAGCTGTTCAAGCTGTTCCTTAGCCAAAGATCCCACACAGACCATGTCGCCTTTTCGGAATTCATTCGGGAGCCATCAGAGGAAGCTGGCGCACGGACGTCCAGCATTTCAACGCCGCTTAAGTTATATGAAAAGACAAAGAAGGCGTCGGAGATTTGTGACGGCGTATTTTCCACTGCTCAAGCGGTATAGCCGAACACAGAATAAGAACCCCGACTTGCCCTGAGTCAACAGTGAAGTGAGATGAAGGAAACGACACACTTATCCCTTGTTGGTAGGCGATATTCACACCCCCAATAACCTTGTTCCTCCCAACGCCGATCTAGGATCCAAAGTGTGTGGTCCTATCGTCGCGCGTTCGTCCATAGAATAAACCGCGTACTCCAAGACAATGAACGTGCAATTGTGCAATCGACACCGCCGGGGGCGCTGGCAAAGCTTCCGACACGGGCCGAGCGTCTTCCCTCACGGGGTTTAATTCAACGGCCAGGTCACATCAGGAGCCTCGGAGGTGTGACGTGGTGCGGGAGTGTGGATTGCTGCGAAGAAGGGCTAGAAATAGATAATTATGGTACGCAAGGGAGACAGCCTTTTGCTCACTGACGGGTAACCCAAACTAGACACAGAGCCGAGCATTAGGAATTGACTGCGCTTCTGAATGAGTTGGCCGAGGCAGGCAACTACGGTGTCCTCGGGCTTACTGTACGGCGATGTATTGGATTGAAAGTCAGAAAATCTTTTTCGTAGATCTGATTTCTGAACCCGCATCAATCTGCGAGATATAAAAGGCTAGCCAAGAGGTCGACGACCAGCATGGTGTTCCTAGGATGGCATACACCTTGGTAGGAATGAGATCGCGGGCATCAGCACGACGAAGAGTGGGATCTCAGGTCCATCTCCCTCAGTCCGTCAACGGGCGGGTGAGGGTGGGGTGAAATGGAGTATTTTTATCCTCCCAGAGATGCGTAAATCTCTAGTTTTATCTTTTTGGGTTTGGCAACTCAATCACCACAACCCTGAAAGTCGTCTCAAAACGAAGTTTGCGAGATACGACCCGCCGTAAGTCATGCGGTAGACGATGCTGTGAGATAATCGTCGGGCATCAGGCGGTTATTCTGCTTCTGCCTTACTGACCGAAGTGCGGAAGAAGTTGGTGGAGACATGGATTGAGATTCCCCGTCCGAGTTTTGCCGCGTGCATGTTGCCAGGTGTGAATGTAGGACGAGCGCGCCATGATGCTCCACACCACTGCACGCGCGCGGTCACGAAGCAATCGTCACATTATCTTCCCGCGACCATTCACGCTTCCCCCACAGGAAGTTACTACTGTAGTTACTCTCGATGTGAGTACAGTAGCGGAATCCTGGGCAGGGCAGGGCAGGGCGGGCAGGGCAGGGCAGGCAGGGCAGGATTTACACAGAAGCGAGGCCAAGGTGTAGGACTGTGCCGCGGCTCGTTGCGATTGTCGGAGATTGGCAGCTAGAGCCGATGATCCAGAGCCGATGATGAAATCGCAGCCCTTGAAACCCGGTCAGTGACATTCTTTTTTTTTTTTTGGGAATAGCCCGATCGTCCTCGGGTCGAGCAACGGCCGTTGAGCGGTTCGCGCAGTTATTGGTCGTCTCTATGAAGGAGTGGAAATATGTAGATGCTTCTACCCCCCCAGGTTATGAAGGCGCGCTCATCGCAATGACGACATCGGAAATGCGAGTGCGGTCGCTGCGAGAATATTAACACGGGGAATCGTGGTTTGGACAACTTTGAAAAGTGGATATTGCGCTGATCACTGACGGTGCCAAAAACGGATGCCGGCCGATGAGGATCGACACCGCTCGACAAGAACAAAGTCTAGGCAAAGATTGCGTGCCTCGATCGATTTTTTTTTTCATAATTCCAGATTCACAGTGAGAGAAGTTTCATGACGCGGATATGAAGCGTTCAAAATGCGTGGTCACATATACTACATTGCTAGTAGACAATCAGTAGGCAATCTAACCGTAAACGAAACACTGTCATTTGCAAATAGTATGATTAGAATCGTACAACGTCTATTTCATACACAATAATTGCGCTCAAAACCAGGTCCTCGATATCGACCGCTTCACGCTGATATCCCACAACCGCAACCCATCTTCGGCTACGGGTGGTGGCGGTGGCGGCTGCGCATCAATATCCACCTCGTACTGTTCTTTCCAGCAGCCGCGCTCGCCAGTGGCGCGAGCGAGCCAATCGCGATAGCCCTCCTCAAACGAATAGGCGTTGTGTCTAGGACCCGGCGGCAAAAAGACAAACACCGACTCCTCACCTTCGCCACCCTCCGCCACAGCCCGCGACGACTCGCGTGCCATCTCACGTAACAGGCGCGTCATGTCATCCACGCGGTAGTACCCCGAGCAGCAGCCGCACAGCTGCTCCGGCGCAGGCGGGAGCTGCGCCGGCTGCACGACGAGCCGGCGCAGCTTACCCGGTGGTGGGAGGAAGCGTTCCCAGTCGACGGGCACGGCGCGCGGTTCTGCGCTCCACAGCCTATCACGCAGGCTGGGGAACTGCTCGGGTACGGCGCCACGCTCGGAGAGCTCTGAATGCAGCGCGCGCGTCATGTCGTAATCAAACGCGAGCAGCTCCGAGAGTCGGACGTGGGTCAGCCCCGGCGCGAGCGGGCGTAGGCGGTGCAGGAAGAGGTCGAATGAGATAGGCGAGGCGAGGTGCAGACGCCTTAGTGCGGGCAACGTCCTCTCGTCCTCGTCCTCTGCACAACTCATCATCGCTAGTGCCGCTGCCCCTGCTTCTCCCTCCCTCGCCCCTCCCTCGCCCTGTCCACCCTCAGCCGCCCACAGCCGCGGGGTCGTCCCGCCCACCGCGCCGTCATAATCTCTCAAGCGCGTGTCGAACCCGCCTCGGATGGAGAGCTCTTCAAGGCGTGGGAAACGATAGCGCTTGAGGTCTGAGAAAAAGAGCCTGCCGTTCGGCGAGACGTGTATGTCGTAGCACATCATTGCGAGCGTGCGCAGCGTCGGCGCAGCATACGCGAAGAGTTCCCGTACCGCACGTGCCCATGCGTCGGCCTCGATATTGAACACCGTCTCGATCCGGCGACGGTCCACCATGTCACGCGTCGCCCCCATCTCCGTGTACCGGAGCTCGCGCGCGCGCGCGGGAGGACGGTTCGATATGAACAGGTGGGAGATCGCTGGCCCGCCGAGCTTCGCCCTTTCCTTTCCCTTCACGGAATCCGCGTCCGGTGGTTGTTGTTGTTCCCGTGAGATGAGGGAGAGGAAGGGGAGGTAGAGAATGACCGGATGTGCTCTACAAGGCGCACGGTTTGTGGGGTGCCAGCGACAGAGAGGGTGCACCATTGATAGGGCGCAGACATCGCGCGGACGTAGTGTGAGACTGCGGAGAGCGCAACGCCAGTTGCGCCGCCATCCGTGCAGGCCAGCTCAAAGATATAGGCGTGTATCTCGGGGGGACAGTTCTGCATCTCTTAGGGTAGGGGCGAATATTCGATGGGGAGAAGTAAGAGAGGATGTGGGTGGGAAGGAAGATTCTGAGGTATCGAGACAAGGCCGCCGGGATCGGAAGAGAGCCGGTGACTTTATACGTTACAGAATGTGCACCAGAGTGGATGCGAGAAACGCTCGCTTGGGTGTCGCGAAAGGAGTCCGAAGAAAGGTAGACAATGATAGAAATACAGAATGGAATCCTCGTGCAGGCCAGCTGTCAGAACCGAATTTTCATTAGTGACGATAGCGAGGAGAGTTCTATGAAGTGGAGTGATCGCGCCATCACCCTATGCCTGTTTCTAACGAGACAGTGACAGGTGTCCTCTCACTCGTACCTCGACAGCGGGTTCGCGAAGCTAAACACTTCGAGGGACTGCACGATTCGGTGGTTCAGTTACGTTACGGAAGAACACGGGGATTTCCGACTGCTTCATGGAAAAATCTGATCCAGAACCACAGGCCAGAACAGGATATAATACGAGCGTTGACAGTGAGACAATGTTACAGGCGTAGGAGCTAATATAAGAGCCGCGTGCGGGATCTACGCCAAGGGGTCCACCACCAACACACGAGTAGTACATACCGTGTGATAACAAGGAAGTGGCCCGTCAACGTGCGGGAACAACGTTCTCCTTTGCCTCCTTGCCCTTCTCTTCCTTGCCCTTCTCCTTCCCTGCCACCTGATCTGCCAGTTGCTCATACTCCGCGTCCTCCTTTCCGTCCGCCGCCTCCTTCAAAAGCGACATCGTACTCTCGATGCTCCGCCTCCGTGTACTTGGGCTGGTCATAGTCGTGCCCAAGCTCGCCTGTCGCCCGTGGCCACGCCGGAAGGGAGTTACAGGCCCAGAGCCAGGGGTAGGCGGGGTCTGCGTCGAGGGACTGATGGGACTTGAGGGTGCGCTTGAAAAGGCCTCCTCCAGCGCGGTCTGGACGCCATTCGGTGAGATCTCACTGTCGGCGTGGGAGCCCTCAGCCGGTGTCTCGGGAAGGGAGGATGAGATATATGCTTTGCCCTCTTCTGAGTCCGCGTCAACGAGGTCGGGTGGTAATCGTTCGTTTTCAATGTCCGATTTACGTCTACAAGGAAATGTTATGAATACACAAGCCATGAGGCTAAACAAGAAGGGAATGCCACTCACGCGTCAGTGAAGCCCTTGATGACGTCCTTAATTCCTTCTGCCCCCAGTGCCAAAGTACCATATGGCAACTTGGATGAGCCAGTCATACTTTTGAGCTCTGATACCCGCTCTGACTCCTCGCTGAGAAGAAAAGTCAGCGAGTGGACATGACCAACGAAAAAGGAAAAATTCGTCACCGAAGCACCGAGAAAACACGCGCCATTCTGCCAACAGCAAGGATCTTGCTTCTGACGATTCTCCGCCGCTCGGCCGCATCGTGAGAGGGTGGTTTCGGCTGAACGACCACAGACTCTTCGTCTGAGCTCTCCATGAGTTCTTCCTGTGAGCATGTGTTCAACACCGCGACGAGCATGTCAGTAACTTATTTCGAGAACTCGCGTCAGCCTGCAATACTATAACAAATGTCATAATAAGAGGCACTCACTCTTCTCCCCGACAAAGGGTAGACTCCAAGTGAATGCATCCATGAAGTTGGGCAGCCAATACGGGTGCGGCGTGCAATTAAACTGTCGAATGTTCAGTACATTTGATTCGTACTTGAGGATCGCGGCCTTGTTGTTGTATACGTCAAGGTAATTTGGAGCGGAGAAGAGTGTCATCACGGATGGGAAACCTGTTGTGCGAGTCTTCCGGTACATACGGTATCTGCGTGGTGCACCATTAGCGGCGATCTGGATATAAGCAAATGAGAGCCCATGCATACCCAGCATCTTGCGCCTCGTGAGCACGAATGATGGACAACAAGCGATTACGCTCAAGGAACGCGCAGGCGGCCTGGTAGGTGAAAAAGTACGAGCAGCCGCGCACGTGGTTATGTATGAAATTTTCTGATCCCTTCTCTTGACCAAAATCCTCCACGGGATCAGACCAGAGGATATCGCACATAAGACCAGACGTAGGTGGCTCGCGGAAGCGATCTAACTTAAGAACGAACCCGTAAATTGCGCGTCGCAATTGCCAGTACTATAGGACCACATACGCTCCGAATGTCATCCAGGGTGTTCAGCTCCGGTGAAAGTCCCCCATGGATACAGAAGAACTGCCTGTTCATAACCGCGGCGAGGGGGAGTGCGCAAAACGAGTTCATGCAGGCGTCATACAAACGTTCTGAATACTTGCGCTTACCTGTACGTAACGATCAGAGGGCTCATGGTCGATGAGAATGGGCCAACTCACACTCGAGCTTGAAGGTAAAGTAATCGGTCAAGTGCCGACATTCGTGATTGCCTCGCAAAAGGAAAATGGTATCGGGATACCAGATCTTGAGCGACCATAAGTAGAGGACACACTGCACAGACAAGATATGGCTTCATTCGAACACAAGGAGGTTGCTGTATACGCACCTCGATACTGAAGTATCCCCTATCAACGTAATCCCCTAAGAAAAGATATCTGGTTGTGGCAGGGTTTCCACCGATCTCGAAGAGTTTCATCAAGTCATACTAGCTGCTAGATCAGGGCTCGAGGCGGAGGTGATGAAAGCACCCCAAGCGCACATATTGGCCATGAATATCGCCGCAGACTGCCATAAACAAAACCGATCATCCCATCGACAAATTGTAAGGATAATGCAAATAACGATCATGAGAGCAGGGCATGGAAGACGGAAAGAAAAAACTCACCCGTCACTGGCGCGTCGACGTAGAGGAGATTGGGCTCTGAATGTAGGATCTCGGTAGCTTTGTCGATGATATACATTGCATGGTCCTCCTTTATCCTTCCCTCCCTGTAGAAATGATTCTTAAGATAGGCGATGTCAGGCTTGCCCTTTTCCGTTTTGGAAAAGAATTGCTCGTCGGTCGGGATGTGCATTGCCGGGGCTTGTACCTGTGGTCACATTCCCGCCATGCACACAAACGATGGAGATTCCATCAGCAAGGCTATAAGCATGGTTTAAGGGCAAGGGCGAAAGAACCTCTTTGATGACCCGCTCTTGTGTGCTGACGGTGATCCATTTTCGAGCTGGTGCTGAGTAAAATCGATATCTGGGGCCGGACGCCTGACTTGTATCTCTTTGATTGCCCGCTCTATCTGAGTTTTTCTCATCATATCATAAAAAATAGAGTGAGGGAGCGGGCGAGGGTGAAGTGAGGGTGCGGTGCAAAAGTAATGGAGAGGCAAGCGACGATTGGGTCCCAGGGTCAATCGCCAGATCCAACTCATTTCCTTTTTCGGTAGTCTCTTCCTCCCATCAATCAATCGAATCGACTTTATGACGTCCTGCTGATCTCTCGCCTCGCTGGTACCAGACGTCCTCTCGTATACCTAGGCCTAGGTGCCGTCACCACCCGAGTTC
This sequence comes from Russula dissimulans, assembly GCA_022376545.1. NCBI lineage: Eukaryota > Fungi > Basidiomycota > Agaricomycetes > Russulales > Russulaceae > Russula > Russula dissimulans. The sequence continues at coordinate 325,619 of WTXJ01000031.1, forward strand.
CGGAACATGAGGTGGGTACTGTATGACTAGCGTGAGACAAACGTAACTTCGTGTGAAAAAACTAGCAGCCACTGAGCATGTCATTATTCCAGAAACGGGCAGGTTTCATTCTCGCTCCCACATCCATCGATGAAGTCCAACAACGGAAGGTTAGGCACCCCTCGGAGCCTGAGAATGCGGAAGCGACGCGCTACTGACAAGAGAGCACAGGGCGAGGACGTGCACTACGAATATCGTCGACCGTGAGTAGTTCGAGCAGACCAGGAACATGTTAGCAGTGAGGAGCAGTGCGCAGAACGCATTGACGCGCACTTGGTCTACCCTCTTCGAGGCAGAAAATACGTTGACTTTATGGCGTTGGCGCGAAGTGAACTGCAAAAAGCGCTGGGGTTCTTTGGAACGATTTGGGGGACTATATCATGATTGAGAACGGTAGGCGCGCGCTGAGAGCCGCTTCCCAAGAGATTGTTGAAACATTCACCTCAGGATATCCCACCTGGCATCGGCTGGTGCATTCGGTCAATAGATTTAGCCCAGCGCTCATGGCTCGAAGAGCTTGGGCTCTTTGATCCACTACCACCACCAGGTGGGAATTTTCCATGGTTCAGACCTGGGCAAGGATGGTTTCAGACCCTGTATAGCACCGGCGTTATGCTCCTGCAGGCATAGAGGCCTGATGTAGGCAAGTTGAGTCTGAAGGCTTCGAGCATGTCTATGAATCGAACAAGACACTTCTAAGCAAGGCATTCGATATGAAAGTAGATTTTTGGAGCTGGATCGAGGGTCCAAACGGTAGGTCACGACTCGCTCAATTTGGGGCTGCCATGAATGGTGCGGGGCAAAGAACATGCCCTCAGGATACCATCCTTGAAGGTTCAATCACGCTGCGCAACTCTGCCGCTATCGTCGAACTTGAACTGCTGAACTTGCAGGGTACGCCTGGGATCAGCCCCCCAGGCCTCGTTGGTTGTCGATGTTGGGGGCGGGCAATAGCGCGCAGTGCTTGACGCTCGCTGTGCATTACTCACCTCTTCGCTTCATTGTCCAGGACCGCGGGTCTGTAATAAGCGGTGCAGTCGATCCTTGTTCTTCAAATCCCACGACGGCTCCAGCTTCCTAAAGATATTCTCGTCACAGTACTGGAAGAAGAACTTTCCGGACACAATCAAAGCCGGCCGCGTGAAGCTTCAAGGATTTTGGTGCTTATCTCTACCCTTTGTGTTGAACACCTAATATTTGAATATCAAGCGCGCAGCAGGAGGGCGTCTCTATCTCTCCCCTCTGTAAAGTGCTCCACGATTGGGCCCATGGGTAATGTGTTACTATTCTGAAACACCTGCGCGCTACAGCTGGTCCCAAAGACCCGCTTGGTAATCGTCGAGCAGTTGATTACATGTGTCTATGATAAACCGGTTACACACGAAAATCCACCTACCCCAGAGTTGCTGCTCCCTAACTTGGGTCGTGCGGTCTCAATGGCGTACAATAAACTCTAAAGTAAAGTGAATTACAACCGGGATAATTGCCGAGCTGACTTATTTCCCCCATATTTCGCATGCCAGAGATAATGGGCCTTTTAAACTGCCAAGAACGCACTGTGGCCTATTTTCGTGACCTGCTCAACCGAGCTGATTGGAAGTCAATCGCTGTATATCATGACGCACCGTCGGTTTTTAGGTTCCAAAAGCCAACCTGATCGTGCACGTTCATGTTTACAACCCGTACTAACCGATAAATACCAAAATAAAGGAATCTTTCCTACACCCAGGCCATCGAATATCAGGCGCTCGTCAATTTCCCGGACAGCCGCTACTGTGTGTGATTTCCATAACCCCACAACATCAGGAAACCTGTCACAAAAGTTTTCGACTCGTACGAGGAAGTCGAAACCTAGAATTCAAAAAAGTTCATTTGCAAAATAATTTTCAGGACAGGAGTATAATAAAATACTTTTTTTCTGAAAAAAGTTCAAAAGTTCAAAAGCTGGTGGATATTTTCCTGATAAAGATACACCCAGTGAGCAAATCCTCACTTGAGCACTGATTGTCAGCCCGAAGCCTGAGGGTGATGACTGAAATGCTGATGGTTGGTTTATTTTAACTTGCCAGACTGCAGTAAAGGGTCACTCCCTCTGTTTGTCCCCTTTTTCCCTACTCACTTGTCTATACATGATCCTGGATTACCGTACTCTGGACATTGCTCAAGTTTACATCTTAATCCCTTCTTCGGGCAACTGAACCAATGTGAACAAGCACCATGCTAGTCTCGATGGCATCAAATCGATCATGGCACCTGCTTCCGCTGCAGGACATTATTGCCAAGGCACTGCAGGTGTACTTGCAACGTGCTCAAGTTCCTAATTTACTCCTATGGCTGAATGTCCACCAGGGCATCAGACATGTTGTTACGATCTGCCCCTCGGACTTACCACTACCCACCTCTTTCTTTTCTCTTTGCCCCTATCTCACTTGCCACTTCTTACGTCCTCGGACTACCTACCTACTCTTCCATAAAACTTCTCCGCTAGCTACCATCATTTTACCTTCGCTTAGCTATCGTGACTCATCCCATCGTTACTGCCTTCGGTCCCTGGTACTTGTTATTGTTCTTTCGCTTACTACCCTGACTCAACCCAAGAGCCCTTAAGGCCATTTGCTACTATTCTTACTTACCTGACTCACCAAGCGTCCTAGACGGACTGCGACATGTATATAAACTCGTATAACTCACAGTTGGGCCTTAAGCCTGACTTAGAATCAATCTTGCAACTTTCTGGTCATTGGCATACAAAGTGGGAAGGCCACTGGACTGACTTCGACTCTAGAACTACTGGCAAGGACCTTCCGAGGAGGGGGATCACTTCATCGTCAACTTAGACCCTTGCACAGACCGCATTTACTTGCCTATCAACCTAGCCTTGCTTTGCAAGTGCTCGCTGAGTAGGGAGACCAGCCCCCATTCAACTCAACGACCTTCTAGTGCTGCTTAACGCGCACCCAGACCTCAAACTGCCAACGTCTGGCCCTTGCGCCCGCAGGAGCGTAACATAAGTCAGGCTTTGTCAAGAATCGCTGACGCTCGACTCTTGATAGAGTTCGCAGTAGCGTCTCACCTGTTCTGGAGTGCTGATTGATATAGCTCAATCACTAAGCTTCGAAGGTCCTTGGAGATTATCCAAGGGGAGCGAGAGTTGGTTAGATGATAAAAGGGGTCACTTCTAGCAGATGAGATGATAGTCAGCAAGACTAATGTTTGATTAAGTCGAGCTTGGCTCGACTCTACAACCACTGCAGGGTTTAAATACAAGTCTCCTACTCTGAGGATTTGTAAGTAGCGAATACGATCAATAAGCAATCTTCTCAAGCCTGTCAGCCTCTCCTAAGTATCAGTAAGCCGTCAGTAAGCTATGATATCATAGAGTGCATTTTTGGACTTTGGAACAATAACATGGGAACAATCAGTCATCCAATCAGTAAGCATCCAGTCAATGGATCAGTAAGCATAATAACAGTAGGCCAGAATAAGTCCCACAGAACGTCGAGGTAAGGCACTTCTTGCCAGAACAATAGAGAGTCTAGGCATGCCATCGGCATCCAGACTTCTTGCAAAAGGCCCAGTGCATACAGGCATGTTTAGGAATGGGGATTGGGGTAGACGGAGGGAAGGGATGAATCTTGATGCCAGGAGATGAGACTTGTCCTGTAGATTGAGGTAAGTTGTCACCGCTACGGTTTCACCAGACTTCCTAATAGCAGTGGAACGATAAGATGATGACGTATACGAAGACCGCAATGACGATTGCGACGACAAAAGCTAGCATATGCCCGTCCAGGTCCCGGGACGTTTGTTGCAAGGGAATACGACTCCTACTCAAGGTGAATTCGACCAAGGATGAACCAGGATCGCGTTCACTTTGAGTGGCAAGACGAGGGGTCCGAGCAAAGACAGCAAGTCTTTGACAGGGAGCCCTGAAGGGAGAACACGTTTATAGACGAAAGACTCGACTTGCCGAGTCCTAACAGTACATCACTACTATTTATAGTACAACTCGTGGCCCGTGCTCGCAGGCCTTGAGGGCAGGCATATCAGTCTATCACAGGTGGGTGGTTGGCACGGCGAGACAATCACACTACTAGTCGGAACATCGGACGATATCGGAACGGGGACTAAACAGAAGCGGTGTCAAGAATCGCTGACGCCCGACTCTTGATAGAGTTCGCAGTGGCATCCTATCTTCTGTGAAGTGACCCCTGCATGATATAGCTCACGCAGCCGCTTCTCTACCCCGCTTGCATTCCGTTGAGGAGGGACCTGGCTCCGAGTCCTGAGCCCTCCCCCCATGTACCAGCATAACAGCTAGACCATGGACATCGTCTGAGCTGGCGTGCCTTAACCGCGACACTTCGTCCTAGTCCTTATTGACTTGACGTCTGAAGGACCTCGGTCGCCTAGAGTTCAACATCGGGGTTCTGCGCCCGCACTGGGCGCATCATTAGCAGTCAAGATGTAGACTGCGTACCTCTCCTCTGGAGTGCTGCTTGATATAGCTCAAGCACTAAGCTTCGGCGTTCCTTGGATGTCATCCAAGGGGAATGTGCGTGGGTTAGAAGCTGAGAGGGGTCACTCCCTACTGAGGTAAGATGCTTCAGATAGTCAGCAAGACTACTATTGGATTAAGTCGAGCTTGGCTCGACTTCACAGCTTCCTAGAAGCTTAAATACATGTCCACTATCTAGAATATCAAATAGGTAAGACAATAGCGTGAGAGTTCCTTGTCATCCTATCAGTAAGTATCCTAGCATTCAAACAATAGCGTGAGAAGGATTCATCCTTCCCCCATCGTCCCTGTTCTAGCCCTTGAGCCCATTTTAGCCTTTGAACAATAGCGTGTGAGTATTGTTCTCCTTGGCCAATGGCCTTTTCACCTCCAGGCACTAGTGCCGAGGTCACAGGTGCATTGTGGGCCACCTGACGCCCACCTTCCTGTTTGATCCAAGAGCAAGGCAAGTCTAGGCTTGGCCAGGCTCTTCTATTGATAGGGGCAGTCCTCCCCCTTTCTAGGCGGTCCCTCTCTGAGGTCCGAGAGGTCCATGGACGGGTCTTCTCTCATCTCGTTTGTCTTTGGCACGAAGTTGCCTAGGGAGGTCCCTTCCTCTCAGAGTCTCGTAGACTCATCGTCAGGACTCTTAGTTCTGTCCTCTCTTGGTCTGCTGGCTCTTCCAGCCTTCTTGTCGATGTGAGAGTCTCTTCATTGTCGCGGGGTCTTCCGAAGGAAATCCTAGGGCTGCTGCAAGTGACATGTCTTGTAGATCGAGGTGGTCCATAACAAGCGGTACCCGGTTGTAGAACTTACCCCGGTCCACGGCATACAAGCTAGCCATCTCGGGAGCCGGTGACATCACCCTCCTCCTAGACGGCGAAGCGTCCTCGCTTCATGTTGCGAGTCTTGGGGGGAACGCGGGGGAAGTTCTCGTCGTCCCGAAGTACTGCAGGGACCAAGTACTGTTGGCGGGCGAGGCGTTTGGATACGCGGGCGAGCTCGAGACGTCCGCGGGTGAGAGTGTACTTCTCGTGGAGGAGGGCCAGGTCCGCTTCAATCTGGTCCCGTTGAAGCTCCATTTCTTGAGCTTTGAGATAGGTTTCACTGGCGCGCATGAGGTCGGCGACAAGTCCGAAGTCCGCGAGTTCGATCGCGGCGCGGCGGAGCGACTCAAAGGTCGCTGTTCTTCCCTCGATGATTGTTTGTACCCAAAGGGGGAGCGGCTCAGGGACCTCATCCACGCGAAGGTTGGGCACGGCATAGACCTCGATGCTGTAGGGGGACTCGGCAGTGAACTCCTTGCCTGTGAGACCCTCGGCTTTGGTGTAGTCGGCGGGATGTTGTCGGATAAACTTCGCGGGGAGGTATAGACCGTCGCCCATGGGAATATCGAAATTTCGGATCTTCCCATTGTTCCGGATGAAGCCTGCCGGGGGTTCGTCGTCCTGTTCGTCGCCGATGAGCTCTTCGAGGGATTCGATGCGTTCGTGGAGTCGGCGGATTTCTCCATTATGCATGTTTTCGCGCTCCTCAATCGTCCGGAGGAGTCCTGCCACGATTTCGCGCATAGTTTCTTTGGGGAGGTGATTCTTGGCGGCCAAGAGGGAGGCGGTGGAACGGGGTGAGAGGGGAGCTCCGACGACATGAGGGACGGCATATGAGGAGCTAGAGGAGGGTTGTTACGCTCCTGTGGGCGCAAGGGCCAGACGTTGGCGGTTTGAGGTCCGGGTGCGCGTTAAGCAGCACTAGAAGGTCTTTTAGTCGAATGGGGGCTGGTCTCCCTACTCAGCGAGCACTTGCAAAGCAAGGCTAAGTCGATCGGCAAGTAAATGTGGTCTGTGCAAGGGTCTAAGTTGACGATGAAGTGATCCCCCTCCTCGGAAGGTCCTTGCCAGTAGTTCTAGGGTCGAAGTCGGTCCAGTGGCCTTCCCACTTTGTATGCCAATGACCAGAAAGTTGCAAGATTGATTCTAAGTCAGGCTTAAGGCCCAACTGTGAGTGATACCAGTTTATATACATGTCGCCGTCCGTCTAGGACGCTTGGTGAGTCAGGTAAGTAAGAATAGTAGCAAATGGCCTTAAGGGCTCTTGGGTCGAGTCAGAGCAGTAAGCGAAGAGACAATAACAAGTACTTAGAGACCGAAGGCAGTAACAACAGAATGAGTCATGATAGCTAAGCGAAGGTAAAATGATGGTAGCTAGCGGAGAAGTTTTATGGAAGAGTAGGTAGGTAGTCCGAGGACGTAAGAAGTGGCAAGTGAGATAGAGGCAAAGGAAAGAAAAGAGGTGGGTAGTGGTAAGTCCGAGGGGCAGATCGTAACATCACGCCCTTCCTAAGAAGCTCACTTACACGAGAGCTAGTCTTCTTCCATCGTAGTGGAGGACATGCCAAGGTCCTGAGCCCACATGTGAGGGAAGGCATCCAGCGGGGTGCCAAGATGTTTGGCGAGGCGTCCCATGGCAGGGGCTGGGCATTGGAGTCCATGGAAAGTGAGCCAGCTGGGAACTGAACACCTGTTCTCATGGCATTGAACGTGGGGGGTAGGGCATTGGAGCGACTCATGGCCGGAGCTCTGGCAGTAGCAGCAGGTTCCTGCTGAGGGGCAGTCCTTGCCAAGGTGGTGGGACTGGGACTGCATGCATTCGAAGCAGAATACAGGCTCCAGCATTTTAGGGCGGTGGTAAGGGGCGAAGCGAGTTTGAGAGGAGGGTGTGGGCGTCCTTCGTTTGGTGTCTGGTGGGCCTTGGCTGGCCTTGAGGGTTGGGACATGCCCAACGCGATAGGGCTTTTCACTTTCAGGTTTGACCGCGTAGACCTGGTTGAAGACCCGAGTACAGGCCTTGGCATGGATGAGGTGGCGCTCCACTCCAACTAAAGCCTCTGTGTTCTCAAGTAACGCTTCCTCGGCAGCTTGGAGACGGCGGAGCAGCGTAGCGTGGCGTGCTTTGCGTGACCTATAGCGCACCAGGTCTGCGGTGAGGCTGGGGTCGGCGATGTTGTGGACTGCTCGGTCTACGAAGTCCCTCAGGCTGGACTCGGGGTGGAAGACGTTGAGGTGATCATCTCTGATCTGCTTGTCATTGTCAAAGTTTGGGTGGAGTTGGGGGCGAGCATGGAGGGCGAGACGGTAAATGGGGCCGTTTTTGTGGTTAGTACCCTCCACATATGTTTCTTCCCCATCAAAGACGTAGCGGATATAATTGGTGGTGACCTGGTCCTCTCCATCGTCGATAATGACTGGATAATGGTCGGTTTGCCCGAAGCTGTACTCAATCCAGTTGCCACCTGGATGTTCTGGGTGGTTGGTATGCTCCTCTTCCTCGTTCTCGCTCGAGTCAGGGACTGATATGGCTGAGGGGGAGTTTGCCGCGATGATTTCGCCTTCTTCTGGCAAGAAGGGTGCGATGTCGACCATGGTGGCCGTAGATAGTCTTTTAAGGAACGTGTAGAGCCCCTTTCTAGCTTCCCCCACCGTGAGGAAGTCGCCTAGATCTGTAGGGGTCTCAGGGAGTCGAGCGAGCTTTCTGATTGGGGGAGCAGCAGTGGAGTAACCTCTATGGGTGGAGAAGGACTGGGGGTACGCTCCATGCGCTTCTGAGTACGCTTTCATCCCTTGGGCCCAGCGCCATAGCTGTTGCAGTTTGATCTGGTTGACAAGCCCAGCACCAAGCCCAGCAGCAGCAGCAAGAGCAGAGCTAGTAGTAGGAGGGCTTCTCGGTTGATTATCAGGATGGGGGCCGGACTCCCTACTCGGCGAAACCTGGGGGCCTCTGGTGGAGGTCCTGTTATCGTCATGTGGGTTGCTTGAGGCGGTATTGGGGTTGGTAATACTCGGAGGTGGTACGGGGGTGGTCGGGATGTGTTCTTGCGAGGGGGCATTGCTTTGGGCCATGTAGTGGTTCTTAGTGGTTATGGTAGGGGCAGTAGTTGACACGACAATAGTAGAAATGGATGCCGCTGTGTTCTTTCTCAGAGCGGTGGACAAAGATGTTGCAGTTGGGGTATTTGCGGACTGCTTCTCCCGAGAGGACTTGAGCGAAGGTGGCTGGTCCCTTGAGGGTTTGATAGCTGTAGTCGAAGAGGTTGTTGCGTGCCAGGGTGGGTCGAGGTGACTTGAACGGATGGCCATTTTACGGATATTCCTCCGGGTTCTTATACTCCTGTGAGGCTGGCGCTCCGCGGTCTTTTGTTCATAGTCGGTTATCAAGTCCTCGGCATGTAGGTCTTCCTTGGCAACCCATTGATCATGTGCTGGTGAATATCCTTTCCATCTGACGAGATATTGCAGCTTCTTTCCTCGGCCGTGGGCTCGCTTGCCAAGGATTTGTTCCACTTCCCACTCTTCTTGTCCTTCTATCTCCTCGGGTGGTGGCTCTATAAAGTTCTGTCCGTGCTCCTTGGTCTCCAAGAATGGGGTGAGTAATGAGGCATGGAAGACGTCGTGGATTTGCCAGGTTTCAGGGAGGTGGAGCTTGTATGCCACGGACGAAATTTTAGCGGCTACCTCGAAGGGTCCGTACCGCTTTGGGGATAACTTTGCACTATCGTAAGGTCGCTTGATGTTTGTCCCTTCCAACCAGACTTTCTGCCCTTCTTCGTAGCCTTTAAACTTTGTTTCTTTGACGAGTCCTTTCTGCGCTTTGCTTATGGCCTCTTGGGCGGCAGTTCGGACTTCCTTAATGTGTTTCAGCCTTGTATCGATGTCGGGGATGTTGGTCCTTGTTGTCGGTTGGTGTGCTTGAGGGGTGTAGCCGATGATGAGGTCGTAGGGTGTTTTCTTTGTCGTGGAGTGTGGCCAGGAGTTCCTTGTATATTGAGCGAGTGGTAGCCAGTTGCCCATTGATTTTGTTGGCTTGCGCAGTAGAGGCGAAGGTATTGTTCCAGGGATTGGTTTGTGCGTTCACTTTGTCCATCGGTTTGAGGGTGGTAGGCCGTGGAGATGTTCTGTTTGATCCCTAATAGTCGGCAGAGTTCTCTACCGAAGTTTGAGGTGAACCGCGGATCTCTGTCGGATATTACCTTGGTGGGTATCCCATAGTGGGGGAACACCTGCGTAGCATAGAGCTTTGCCACTCCTGCAGAGTCGATTGCTTCGTTACAGGGAATGAAAATCGATGCTTTGGAGCAATCATGGTCAGTGATGGTCAAGATCGTGTCATACCCTTGGGATTCTGGCAGTTTTACGATGAAATCGAGGGCGATGACTTGGAATGGGAGCGCTTGGGGGTCTGTAGTGATTGGAAGGTTGCTGGTTTGTTGGGGTGCGTGTTGATCTTTGACATTTGACAGTTGCACATCCTTTGATGTAGGCTGTAACGAACTCCTTCATTCTTGGCCACCAGTAGAAGGTTGAGAGCATCTCCAAGGTTTTGGAAATTCCAGGGTGCCCTGCAGTTGGTGAGTCGTGAAATAGTTTTGTCACCCCCCTCTTAAGATCGTTGTTTCCCACAACAACGAGTGCCCAGCTCTGGTCCAGATGTCTCCATACTTTTCCAGTTTGTGGGTGGTTCTCCATCGTCGTATGGTTGCGTGGTCGATAGTCTGTGCTTGCATTATCAGCTTATCCAGGTCAAAGCTGACCATTCTGCTCCATCTTCCAGTTGGACGCTTCGTGCCTTCATGGGTTTCATGTCTCCTTCGTCATCACTACCTACCAATGTCTCGTCTGAGTCGTAATCTTCCGCCTTTGTCCGCGTTGCTTGGTATGTGGTAGTTGGGGCTGTTGGGGAGGCGAAAAGGTGGTCAGGAAGGACAATTACCAGTTCATTGTCCTCCTCTGGGACTAGGTCTGGTCGTCTGGATAGTGCGTCCGCTCTGTTTACCGCTCCTGGCTTGTATACTAACTGTATATGGTAGTCAGCCAGTTCTGCGACGTACCCATTGACTCTTGGCCCCAATTTGTGCGGTTCGCGGTAGTACTGTAGGTTCGCGTGATCGGTAATTACCAGGACTGGGTAGGTGGAGTTTCGTAGGAGGTGTTTCCAGCACCTTAGCCCCTGATGACTGCCAGTAGTTCCCTATCGTAGATAGGGTAGTTCTGTTCCGTTTTACTGAAGGTTTGGGAGTGAAATCCAATGGGGCGGAGCAGGGGTTTCCCCTGCGATCCCTTCGTTCTTTGTCTGCTTGGTAGAGGATTGCTCCTGTTGCGAATTGAGAGGCGTCGACGTATAAGATGAATTGCTGGTCCGGGTCTGGGGGAATTAGCACTGGTTCGGATGTTACCAAACCTATGAGGCGTGTTACTGCTTTGGTACAGGCTGTATTCCATGCGAATTCTTTCCCTTTTTGCAGTAAGTCTGTAAGTGGTTTAGCAATGTTGGCAAAATTTGGGATCCAAGGGCGATGGTAGCCTAGAAGTCCCAGTGTGCTTCGCACTTCCTTGACGTTCCGGAGCGTCGTTGGCCAGTCTGTGATACCTGCGATTTTTGCTGGGTCAATCATGAGCTCCCCATTCTTTACCCTTATGCCTAAGTAGTCAATTTCTGTTTGGTTGAATTCGCACTTGGCCGGTTTGAGGTACAGGGAGTGTTGTTCCAGGATGTCGAAGTAAAGGTGACAGATTTCTTCGTGTAGTGCTTCTTCCCCTTTTCCAGTCATGACAATGCAATCGTCCATGTAGTGTCTGAATTTTCCGGGGTATTTAGCATATAATGGTCGCAAAACATCATTACCCATTCTGGTGAAGGTGGCTGGAGCATTGCATAGTCCAAATGGCATTACGATCCATTCATATAGTCCTCTGCTTGTCTTGAATCCGGTTTTATAGGTGTCTTCTGTCCTGATGCGAATATTGTTGTATCCCGCTCTGATATCGAACTTACTAAACAGAGTTTTGCCCCTCAGGTCTTCCAAAATTGACTGGATGCTGGGGAGGGGTGTGACGTCCATTACCGTGTATTCATTGAGTTTCCTGTAGTCATGTACGATGCGATGAGTGCCATCCTTCTTTTTTACCGTAATGTGGGAGATCCATAGCGAGATGAGGACGCTACGATGTAACCTTTGTCCAGGTTGTCATCGAGGTACTCGTCTAGGGCCTTTTGTTCGTCTTTTGACAGAGGGTACACCTTACTGTTAATTACCTCGGTGCGTTGTCTTTTAGGTTAATCTCGTGGTCCCAGGGGCGGTGTGGTGGTAGTTGCCTTGCCTCCTTTTCTGAGAATACTTTCCAGTGTCGTCTGTATGCCGTAGGGATTGTTGCCTCCGTGTTTACCTTGCTCGCATCATAGGCTTTTTCGGCCATCTGTTGGGCGAGTGTGTTTGTTAAGTTCCAGGGGTTCAGGGGTTACCTTCCTAATCGTCATGATTAGTTCGTCCCCTTCTTCCAGTTGAGCGATCGCTTCTTGTTGGATGTGTCGGATATATTCCTTTTGCGTCATGTTACCTTTGACCAGAGTTTCTACTGCACTCTTGGTCCTTTTATTTCTGCTTCTGGCCAGTTAATTTCTGGGTTGAACTTGGCGAGCCAAGGGTACCAAAGATAAACCTGTCTTTTCCGAGGTTAGTAACATAGAAGCGAACTCTTTCCTTTGTATCTCCTCTGGAGATCATTAGGTCGCAGTAGTTGGTAACGCTTCCTGCCTTATTTTCGGTGCCATCAATGTTTCTTACCGGCCTTGCTTGTTCAAGTTTCTTGGTTCCTAGTCGTAGCCTTGCTACTGTTTTATAATCGATGAAATTTTCTGTTGCTCCACTGTCAATAAGAGCAATCTCTTCTGCCTTGCCTTTGAACGAGTATAAATCAAACACTAATTTGACTGAGTCGTGTCTGGTTATGTACATCTTTCTCAAGCATAGGGCCCTAACTATGGCAGTTAGTTTCAGGCCGGTTAAAAATCCTGCGCACCATCTGCTATGGCCATGCGCTTTTCCTCATCCATGCCCTGCAGTATTCCCATAGCTCTTTTGGATCCATGTTGCTAATGGTGTCTTTGAGGGATGGCTGTTCTTGTTCTTTGGGAGGTTCTCTGCCTTTGCTGCTCTGATCGTTGTTCCTCCTCCTCGTCCTTGCTTTTTTGAGGGCAGAAGCGGCTGATGTGGCCGGGCTGTCTGCAGCGGAAGCACGCGCCTTTCTTGCTCAGTTCGGCGCGTTCTTGCTCGGAGAGGGGTGTAAATATAGCCCTGCGTCTACGTCCATTGGGACTACTTGGTTGTTGCCTTTGCTTTGATAGCTGGTTTGTGGGCGGCCGTTCTGGCTTCTCTGCTGAGGTGGGACATAGTTCCGAAGGCCCAGCATAGTTGCCCACTTCTTCTGTGCTTCTGTGCGTTGTTATTCGTCTTCTGGGTTAGGCCAGCGTTTTTGAGCTCTTTATACACTGTCTGGCGCTCCCTAGCCTTCTTTTTCCACTCCTCCAAGGTGGCTGGAGCTGGGGAGCAGTGGGTGATGATCTGGTGGAGTAACTTGGGTTGTAGCCCATCTTTAAATTTGGCTATAGCCCCTATGTCATCTCTTCGGTACCCTGCGGTCTCTCTGAGTCTTTCGAACTCGGCAGTGTACGTGTCAAGGTCATCTCCAGTCATTCTGAGTCCTGGAACTTTTGGAGGGCAGTGAGGCGGGCGTCGGTGTCGGTAAAGGCTGCCTGAAGTCTGCCTCAAAGTCATCCCACAGGGAGTTGTCCTCCATTTTGCGTGTTCCCGTCCTGACTGTCATGGAGCCATATCCTTTTACTTTTGGCCCATGCGTTGACTTTTGGGCCAGTGATGTAGGAGAGGCAGAGTGCTGTTTTGGTGAAGGGAACCTGGAAGATCTTTTTGTCCCAGTTGATGAGTTTGTAGCCCAAGAATCTATCGAGGAATTCTTCTGACTTGTCCCTATCTCCATTGAAGATCGGGGGTGCCAGTCCTACTGGGGCTCCGTTCCCTGGGTTTGTCTGTCCCATTGGTTGTGGGGGTGGTTCTACGATTGTGGTGTTAATTTGTCTTCTTGTTGAGTCTCCATGTCAGTTACTGACTGTTCTTCTTGTTGATAATGGGTTGGTACGTTTTAATCTTTCCTTCTTCTGCTTCCTTGTCGGTTTCTCTCCACCAACCTAGTCCGTTTGATCCTGGGGATAGTTGGTATTTCTTTCTGGTGTACCAGTTGGGGTCTTCGTTGTCTCCTTCTTCAAGGACAAACCAACGATCTCCTGTTTGTGTTACCCCTTCTTTATCGGTGTGTCTGAAGTTGTAGAATTCAACAGCTCTTTCTATGTTCTTGCTTTTGGCATAGTAGCCCTTGTGGCCTGAATTTGGGACCCAATATGCTTTCTCTTTTACGTGGGCTGGTAGGTCGTCTCTGGTTCTTCTTTGTACTGCGACTGGGGTGTCTGGGTCTTCTGGTAGATATAGTTCTAGTGCGGCCAGCTTGTCTGTGGGGTTAAAGCCTGACTTATGTTATGCTCCTGTGGGCGCAAGGGCCAGACATTGGCAGTTTGGGGTCCGGGTGCGCGTTAAGCAGCACTAGAAGGTCTTTAGTCGAATGGGGGCTGGTCTCCCTACTCAGCGAGCACTTGCAAGGCAAGGCTAAATCAATAGGCAAGTAAATGCGGTCTGTGCAAGGGTCTAAGTTGACGATGAAGTGATCCCCCTCCTCAGAAGGTCCTTGCCAGTAGTTCTGGAGTCGAAGTCGGTCCAGTGGCCTTCCCACCTTGTATGCCAATGACCAGAAAGTCGCAAGATTGATTCTAAGTCAGGCTTAAGGCCCAACCATGAATGATATGGGTTTATATACATGTCGCAGTCCGTCTAGGACGCTTGGTGAGTCAGGTAAGTAACAATAGCGACGAATGGCCTTAAGGGCTCTTGGGTCGAGTCAGAGTAGCAAGCGAGGGACAATAATAACGACTGGAGATCGAGATGGTAATGATGAAATGAGTCACAATAGCTAAGCGAAGGTAAAGTGATGGTAGCTAGTGGAAAGGTTTTTATGGAGGGGTAAGTAGGGTGTCCGAGGGGATAAGGAAGTAGTAAGCGAAAAGAAGGGGAAAAAGTAAGAAGTGGTAAGTCTGAGGGGATGGATCATAACAGTAGCAGTGGACACGACGGCAGTGATTAACAATAGCTACCGTGACACCAGCAGCAGTGATGGCAACCGTGACACCAGCAGCAGCGATAGTGACATCAACCCCAGCAGCGGCGATGGTACAACATCGACCCCAGTGGCAGTGATAGCGACCATGACACTAGCAGCGGTGGTGGCAACCTCAACACCAGCAGCAATGATGGCGACCTCAACACCAGCAGCAGTGGCAATGGCAACCATGACACCAGCAGTGGTGGTGGCAACCTCAACACCAGTGTCAACGATGGCAACCTCAATACCAGTGGCGGTGATGGCAACTGCAATGCAGCGGCAGTGATGGTGACTGCAATAGCAGCAGCAGCCCACATGCCTGCCTGCCTGCACCTGTGTGGGATGCCTCCCAACCTCTGCGGTACACCATTTAGAGATTAGTTAGGCTGAGAAAAGCCTATTGTATATACCTTGACCTCGAGCTTTGAGAATAAATTTTTTTACTGAGTGACTAAAATGACTGAAACAACTGAAGGTAAATTTTGTTGCACTCAGATATTAATCTGAAGCCCTGATGACTGAAACGCCTGAAATCGACTGAGTGAAATTCTCAGGACATCAGATCTTGCAAAAGTACTGATGATGAACATTGCAAACCCATTTGTGAAAAGACACTGGGCCCTACATTCAATGAAGAATGCATAGTCATGGTGTAGAATCTGGGTGTGGGAATCATGCAAAGAGTACATCCTCCTCAGTCTCCAGCCATGTGACAGTTATTTTTGGCAGGTTTTGTCTGAGTGTGTAAACACTGCTTATCTTAGTATCATGCGAGCACATGTTTTTTGGACCAATTCCATGATATCCTGGCCATGCTGAGAGAATTGTCTTAAGTTTGCTTTTTATGGATGGCGTGACACAGTTGAAACAGACACATCAGGATTCCTGCCCAAAACGTGTCAAAAAGTCAAAAATTAAAAAGGAACTCAGAACTCAAAAAAAGTCCATGTGCAAATTAATTTTCAGGAGGAAAGAAGTGCAATAAAACCCTCTTTTTTTTTTTTCAAGAGTTCAAAAGTGTGGATATTTTTCTGATACATGAAGGAAGACACATAAAAGGGTGTAGATGTCATGGAAACTAGGTCCTATCAAGTCATAACGTCTGCCAGTTTAACCAAACCAACAGTACTTTATTTAGACGTCTCAATTGTATATCGGTCCAGGTGTAGGTCATGGGCACTGGCATGATGAAGATTGCGGAGGTGGTGGATTAAAACTGTCAACGTGGAAAGGGGGGATGAGGGCTGTGACGATATCAGTATGTAGTAGGTCAACACTTACCTGTTGGACGGCCTGGGTTTGCGGTATTCCCACTGGCAGCCTCACCAGTCACTGTTATCATCACTAGTATTACCACGCGGCCTGATCCTCTCCTGCTCTGGAGCGAGCGCGGGGGTGGCGCTCACGGACAGGATGAACATGAAGAGGGCGAAGGTTATCAAGTTGAGCTTTGCATGCTTGCAAGCGATGGACGATAGCAGCGCAGTGGTGGGTGTAGACTTTGCGGGGGTAGGATGTGGGTGCCAGTGTGGTGCGCTAGGAAGGATCGGGGCACTATATAGCGACTGCATTCAGCGGAAGCAATTTCGGCAACCTCGGGATAATCTGGGATGGTCCCATTTAAGGGCGTGATCATTTCATATTTCATCAATTATCTCTCGCTAGCACTCGGTAGCGGGAAGACATCAGATGGCAATCAGAAGGCGGGTAATTTTGGTACCGGTGGTACTGCCGAGAGCTGTGGAGGCCCCAGAATTACAGATGGAAAATTTCTCCTCTCGCCGTATCATGCCCGTATGATTAGCTCAGAAAAAGAACATTCAGAAAAGTGCCAGTTGATATGCACTAAGGAAATATTGACAGTGGTCACGGTGGACCAGTTGTGGAAGATCACAGCCTTGTCACCCGACTGGGATAGGAAAGTTGCCAGTGACGAATTCTGCAACGTATGCGGCTAACCGATGGACGTGTTTGTGATGAGGGTCTAATAAAAGATCTGGCCCTCGACGCAACAGATCCATTGTCCCCTGATGAAAGCGTCGAAAACCAGAAGCTATTCCGGGATGCACCCCTGATGAAGTGTACTCGCCGTGAACATGATGGATTGCACCTCCGGGTCGTTCGCTCCACTTGTAATTACACATCGCAGCGATAGAACACGCGTCAAACAGTAAACAAATAGAGCATCGCGTTAGCCGGATGCGGAGATCTTGTTCTATCGCCCCAACTGCAAGATGACGATGGCCGAAATTAAGAAGCAGCCGTGTACCTTGTATGTAGAATACCTGCCCGATCGTTCAATATAACTTTGCCGAGGGCAACTTAGATGAACCATACACCAATGCATCCCCACGCCTGTCATTGGCTTTGCCAAGACTCCGTTATTTCTTCTCGACCTGCTCGGCATACTGGGGGGTTCTCAGACAAAAAGCAGCTTGATGTAGGTGCAAATCTGTGGATGAACGTCTCCTTTATGACACGTCTATTGTGTATGATGATGATAACGATCAAGGTAAGGCGACATCACCTCACCTCACCATGCGGTATCGTGTCTTTTCACGGACGTGACGTATTATTCACCCCCGTTTAATCAGGTCGAATGGGACGCCCAAATAAAGACGGCCAAAGGGTTATGGTTCATGTCCTATACCGACTTCGAATCCGCCGATATGGCCATCGAGTCAATGAACGGGCAGTTCCTCATGAATAAGCCCATCACAATCCAGAATGCCCTCAAAAATGACAGAAAGAGCAAGCGTCACGGGACGGCTGCCGAGCAGCTCTTGGGAACGGAGGCCTGGAAGAAAATGCGCTGCCACTTGCTCACGTCCAGCAGCGCGGCGGAGATGAATGACAAGTAACATTGTCATTTTATCGTGAGACCCTTGGACTGTAGTTCTATGCGATCCGGCTAAGGCACCAGCGTGACTCCAGCAGCATCGCGCTTTGAGTGCGGTATGATTACTTTTTGCAATATATGGTATGCTTGCGGCTTTTTCTACTGGTCCGGACCCGTAAGGGAATTAGTCCAACAGTAGCCTACCAGATTTAGCTGTAACGTACATTCAATTTGTGTCATGTCCCAAAAGAAACTCTGCAACCTGGTGTTGACCTCTCGCCAACGCTACTCGGAGAGGGGTTTGACCTTATTGTTCTGTGCATTGATATTTGCGCCATGCTCAAGCAGCAGACGCGCACATTCGACTCTCTCCGGTATCAGAGGATAGGCTCTTGTCCCCTCGTGTATGACGAATGGTGCAATGGCGTCGATCCCTCGTTATCTCGTGCATTCGGATCTGCACCATAGTCCAGCAGTAACTTCATGACCCTGAGTTGATCGTGATTCTTCGAAGGACTTGCTGCCAAGTGCAAGGGGACCTCTCCTGATTCACTCGAACCGTTGACATCAGCGTTATGCTCAACTAACACCTTTGCCGCTTCGAAGCATCCCGGTAGATTGCAAGATGCAGTGGTGTCCATAGCCCATGCCGAGCGTCCACATCCGCACCATGGTCAAGTAGCCACCGCGCAACGTCGAGAAGGCCCTCCAGCACTGCTGCATGCAGTAATGTACGATTCCAGTGTCCCCGGACGTGGATGTCTGCGCCATGCTGGTGAAGCAACTCCGAAACCTGTCGATGGTCCCCGTATAATGCTGCGACGAGCGGAGCCACCTTCTCACCACCCTGGTATTTACCTGTTCCGGATACTTGGTGATTAGTTTCTTTGCCAGGTTATAGAATCCGCATAATGCAGCGTAGTAAAGGGCTGCGCAGCTATGCTGTGTTCGGGTGTGAACCTGGCCAGAATTCATCGATGTTGTGCACCGGAGCCATGCTACCCAATGCGGTTTGTCCGCGTCAAAAAAAGACTCCATCGTATCTTGTATGTGTGAGGCCGTGTTCCCAAATCGTGCGTGATCGACCCAATATCGGGCTGCGTATTCGGCAAGAGGAACTTCCCTGACGTTTGAGCCATTTACTCGATCATCCAAGGAAAGTAAAAAGGCCAGGGAGGCTTGGGCGAAGATTGTGTGTGCAGGCTCGAGAACAATATGGTAATGCGAGATATCTCCGCTTGAATGGGCCAGGCGATTCGAGGTCAGGAACTCCTTGACCGAAAAGTGAGAGAATTGCACCAGCAGAGAAATATCCATTGTCGATAACTGCAATCAAACTCGAGCACGTGGAGAGTATAGCATGATGTTGATCGGTCGACCGCCAATCCGGATTCAACCTTGGAATCGCACCTCGATGTATAGCGTCAAAGTCAATTGCAAGGACCTCCGCAAGCTCTTCGACACGCAGGGGCCGAACAGCGGCAGCAAGACACTGCAGGAGTCGATGGGCGTGTTCTCGATTTACCTTATGGATGTCTCTTAATATCCTCTCGTACGTTTCATCTAGAGTTTCGGGTAATTCATCAAGAAGTCGCGGATGCTTGGTGGTAGACAGTGCCGAAGGGTCTCGAGTTGACAACACCCATCTAAACCTACGTGACATAAGAGAACATGTTAAGACTGGAGAATAATACACGTACATGCCGTCCGCTCTTTCGGAGAGTGTCTCGATGACAAGCCTCTTGTCCTCCTCGCGCCATCTCCGCATCTTCATGTCCGAATAAACAACAGAATTGATATAATCGACAATATCTTTCCTCTGTCCACGTTGGTTATGGAGAGACACCTGGTGCGTTGTCAAAGGGTCGAGTGTGGTTTGTATGTCAATCTCGGAGCGACTCGTTAACATATGTGTAAGTTTCGGACGTCCATGCGGACAAGACACTTGACAAACTCGAGCACTCCTCTCGGGCACTTGGCATCCAGAATTGTTGGGACACTCATCGAGAGCATCCAGGATAAGATAAATAGGACCTTGACCTGGCAGTGAGAGCATCTCCGTCAGGCACCGCCGCAAGGCGCGATCACTAGGCTTTCGAGCACCGTTGTCATGTGTTGAACAAAGCCGAGAGAGTACGCCACAGTATAGATTCGACTGGGTGGCGAGTTGGCAAAGAATGGAGAGAATGAGGGTGCGTAGGCTACGCTTTTCTTCATCACGAAGTCGCATAAAAATAAGCCAAAGACATTAAACTTGCATCGTGTAGTGCCATAATATCTTCAATTATGCTGGAGCTGTCCAAATTTGAGTTGAATCGCGCAAGACCAGCGTTGAATTACGAACCAGAGGATACTTTTGCCGGATCCGCTACGACGACATCAGTATGTGGGATGCGGAGCGATAGCGTCCAACGAAAACACACGTTTCCCGTATATCCACAAGAAAGAGGCAGTGGATTTCCATTCCTCAAACACGTCGCTTTCGAAGAACCAACTTGCGGTTCTCGCATGATGGAGACTACGGGCAATGTTGTGGTTCATGGACGGATCCGGGGGAGAAAGCCATTTTGAAGGTCCCATCGTAGCTGCTTGACTGTACGGAAGTAATCGAGTCTTAAGAACTAACAGAAAAGAGATTAGGAGAAGACAAACGCTTCTCTTCCTCTACGTTGCTTGTCGTTTGTCGAGCGATTGCTAAGGCCGTATGATTGTTGAGGATAACTGGTTCGGAGAAGAGACACATTTTGCGCACCATCAATAGGATGCACATCTTGTCATCCACCATGTGTGTGACCTTCAATATTTCGGCTATAACCATCCTCGCCTCCTCCTGGGTCAGCATATCCAACGTTTTTTAGTGCGTCTTCAACATTGCTTTTTCTAAGGAGCTGTTTCAGGTATTTTCCTGTGCAGAGGTGAGCCACGAACAACAAATCGCTGGAGATTAGCTCACTCCGTCGTCCCAGTCTGATCTCCGTCGTCACGATGGCAAGAATATGAAGTACCTCGACCATGATCTTG
The DNA here is from genome assembly GCA_022376545.1 of Russula dissimulans. Taxonomy (NCBI): domain Eukaryota; kingdom Fungi; phylum Basidiomycota; class Agaricomycetes; order Russulales; family Russulaceae; genus Russula; species Russula dissimulans. The sequence goes on from WTXJ01000031.1 coordinate 346,071, forward strand.
ACGACCATGTCCCTTATCAAAAGCGTCGGCGGCACTGCCGTATAAGACTCGAGTCGCCTGAAGAAATTCCCGATACGCGTCAAGAGAGTGATAATTATATCTTGGCTTGCATTGACTCCTTAGCCGCCTGGACTGTTGTCACCATGACTTACGCGGAGAAATCAAGCTCTATACTCACCGAAAGAAGGATGCGATGCCGGTAAAGATCACTTTTGCAGGCGAGAATAACTAAAGTTTCACAGTTAGAATGCGGATCTCGATGAGGTAGGGACTCCAGGATTTACCAGGCCAAAACCGTCGCCAAGGGTGGCGGAAAACGCAAGAAGGACGTTCACTGTCGGTTCGAGCCATTTTCTTAGATTCTCATCTCTATTGCGAGCTTGCTCAAATTGTTGGACAAGGTCTTGGAGCACGGATAGAATAGCAGCGGTAGAGTCGCAGGATTGCAGTTTGGTAGCGATAGGGTGTGTGCGAAGGTTGTTCTTTGTGGCTTTCTCATATGCTTCTAAGGCAGCATTGAAAGCCAAGTGAAGTTGGACGACGAGGAGGAAGCAGTCGGGGTATTCAGAGACATGGGGGCTAGTTGGGAAAATTCACGTTTGCGATAGAGGACAAGAGGGTTGGGGCGTTTACGTACGTTACTGATGATTATGACAGCCTGAGCGCCCAGTTTTGAGTTGGTGTTGATGCTTGGAGATGGACCAGCCGAGTGGCCGCCGTCCCCTCACACTGTCATTATTGAGTTGCGCAATCACCTTGAGTTGACCGACCAGCCAATTCCTTGCTTTCGTGCAACGTTGTACGGGTGTCATGGTGGTTCATGCATTCATGTCGAGTCGCCAAGAAAATTGAAGGCTGTGCGACTGCTTTGCTCAATGATACATACTTGAGCACTGCATTATACAGTCGAGTGGGATTGCACTCTTACATTTGTGCTATCCTCAGCATTCGTCGTTCATCTATGAAAATCCATGTAGACACAATTAGAATTAGTAGACTGCCGCGGCGATGACGGAATTACGAGATTGCCTTTCCGGGCCATCATCATTTCGCCGCCAGAAAATGGTGCTGCCAGTGAGTGACCAGCTCAATCACTTGAAGGATGATCACGCAGTTACAACGCAAGTAAGACATCATCGACTTAGCATCGCCGCTTCATGTCAATCTCCTGGTCTTTATTGTGCAAGCAAGTTGAGCGAAATTGGATCC
>WTXJ01000310.1:0-13215 GCA_022376545.1 Russula dissimulans
GCGTGAGCGCACCTTGTTAATTAGTTGAGGGATGAGCAGGAGAGGGTAGCGATTTCTAATTGTCCATTGATTGACTCGTCGGTAGTCTTGGACAGGGCGGAGTTTCCCATCCTTCTTCTTGATGAAGAAGAAGGGGGCGGCATAGGGGCTTTTAGACGGACGAATGTAACCCTTTTTTATGTGTTCTTGCACAAATTTCTTCAACTCTTCTTGTTCGAGTTGGGTGAGGGCGTAGACCTTTCCAGGTATGGTGCTTGGGGCATCAGGTTTGAGTTCGATGGCATGGTCCCAAATCCTTGGTTCTGGGAAGCGCTGTGCAGCTTGTTCACTAAAGACTTTGTGGTGTCGCTGGTAGCGGGTCGGTATGAGGTTTTGGGTGGTGCCTTCTCGAGGTGGGCCTGGCCATTCGACACATGCTATGAAAATCGGGTCTTGTTCTCGCTGGATCGGTGCGGTGGTTCGGGGGAGGAACCTGGCTTGGGCTGCGTCAGAGCTCCATATGATAATGGGGAGTTGGGAGTGGTCGAGCCATCCTCGGAGCCAGTCGATTTTGGGTTGGACGGCGGCGAACCATGGGTATCCTAGGATCAACTTGTGATCTCCTAGATTTGTGAGGAAGAACCTCATGTTTGTGCGGTTCGCACCCATCTGGACTTGTACATCCGTGAAGAACTCCAGGGAGCCGCCTCGGTTAAGGGTGCCATCTACATTGTAGACTTGTTGGGGGTGGCTCAACCTTTTCATTGGCAGGCCCAGCCATTTCGCGTAGTTCAGGTTCATGAAATTTTCAGTTGCTCTGGAGTCCACCAGAGCGGTCACTTCAGCCCTTTTTTTTCGATGAGTGTATGTAAGAACGAATCGTCATTGATTTGCGCACCGACATAAATACATCTTTTGAGGTCTGTCTAATCCAAGCTGTACAGATTAGACTGAGTGGAAATCCTGCCGTTCTCTCATATGCTCCCCTAGTGAAGAGGACTCTTCAAGGGAGAGAGAGCGGAGCTGTTCCTCCATCCAGGCTACTTTGTCCTTCGGTTCTTCGGCGACGGTTTCGTCATCATTCCAGTCGATGAGGCTGGCCTGGGCTTTCCTTTGTGGGCAGTTACGGGCAAAGTCGCCGGGTTGGTTGCACTGGAAGCACAACTGAGTTCATTGGGGCTGGCGTGGTTGGGATTGGATGGCTCATCCTCTGGCTGAGGAACTTGCTTTGGCACGGTCTACGTCCATTGGGACCAGTTGGTTTGCCATCCATGGTGGGGCGTTGGTGGAAGTATACTGGGGTCTTCCTGGTTGAGATTGTGGGTGTTGCGGGGGTCGTCCTCCTCGATTTGGGCGATTGAACAGATTGGGGTTTGTTCCTCTTGCAGGGAAGGGGGTGCGTCGAGGGCCAAAGATCTGGTCTATGACCTGGCATGACTTGACACTCTCTATGGCCCTTTCCTTGATGTCCGTGTAGGCGTGGATGAGAGGTGGCTTCATGACATCTTCGGCCACTCCTCGAGGGAGGCCTTGGATGAAGAACTGTTTGGTCTCTGAGTTGCCAATGGTGTATCCGGCTTCTCTGGCCAGTTGTTCGAACTGCGAAATATATTGGTCAATTTCCGGCCATTTCATGCGCAGAGTTTGGAGCTTCAGCTTGGCTCGTTCTTCTCTTTGAGTGTCTTGGAACTGGTGTGCGAACTCATCCAGGAAGGCTGTCCACGTGGCCAGGATGTCATCTGCCGCATTGAGGGTGTCGAAGAAGTTGCCGAAGTCTCTGGTCCAGCTGGCGACAAGGGGACCTTTTATCAAGGTGAGGGCAAGGGCTATGCGCTTGAGGTAGGAGTTCATCCCTCCTATGTTGTTATTGAGGTGGATGTAAGCCTTGAGTTCCTCAATAAAGTCATCTGCTCGTTCGCGGTTGCCGTCAAATATGGCGGGAAGCGCTCCCATCATCTTAGGATCGATTGCTGCTTGTCCAACCGCCGGAGGTGGGGAAATTGGGGGCCCCAGTCCAGGTGCACCTCCTCCTCCACTGCCTCCTCCTCCACCGCCTCCTCCTCCTGAGGGGTCTCCCGATATTGTGGTTCATCTCATGGCTGTATTGAGGCGATTCTGTATAGAGCCGCTGGAGGCAGAAGGGAGTGCAGGTGGCGATGTTGATTGCGAAGGGGGGACTTGTTGCGTAGGGGCAGCTGTCAACATGCTGATGAGGGTTGCCATGGTGTCTTGGTAAGATGGTGGGGCAATTGACAGTGCTTGGACTCGTTGCGTGAGTTGATCGAGGGTGTCGGACCTTGGTCTGGTGTCTGGGGTTTCTTGGGAGTCCGAGCTCTCGTTGTCTGACGTTGACAAAGAGGAGCAGTTTCGGTTGTGGTCTTCAAATGCGAAATTGTGTGGTACCTCTCCCAGAGGGTAGTTAAATTCCTCGACTTCAGGAATCGGTTCTCCCCAGTTGGGGTAGGTTTGTCCTTCTCTGTGGCTTAGTATGTGCCAACGCTTGTTGGCCATGTTCCAATAGACGAAGGCTGCTTTGCCTTCTCCGTACTTCCCTGATGGATAGAATAAGTGTACTCCATAGTTTCTTCTCTGGGAGGCGGGTGCTTCTCTCCAAAACACATGAGAGTTGGGCGGCGGGACATCCTTGTCCGGGTAGTTCTCCAAGAACTCCACTGTGGGGTTAAAGCCTATTTGCGAGGCCGTATTGACTCGAAGTCGAGTCTGATGTCACCGCTACGGTTTCACCAGCTCACTTAGTAGCAATGGGAAGACAAAATGACGATGAAGATGATCGTGAAGACGATAATGATGATTGCTACTCCGAACATAGACCTGTCTGTATACCGGGTGTGACTTGAAGACGAGTACAACCCCTACTTAGAGCAAAGGCGGTCAAGGGATGGCCAAGATCGCTTTCACTCTGAGTGGAAAGATGAGGGTTGGCTGCAAAGATGGCTTGTCTTTGACAGCGAGCCCTGAGCGGGGGAACAACGGTGTATATCGACGAAAGACTCGACTTAGCGAGTCCTACTGGTACATGGCACATATAAATAGGTACAGGGGAGGCTATGCCCATGAAGCCAGAGCAACAGTACATCAAACTATCACAACGGGCGGCGGTCGGCGCATCAACGCATCACATCAGAACAAAGGCCATATCAGAAGGTACATATCGAGGAGAATATCATAACGCCAGTTCTAGAACTTACCCCGGTCCACGGCATACAAGCTAGCCATCCCAGGAGCCAGTGACACGTCTTCCAGTGCCCTTCAGACTCGTCTCTTAATTCCCTTACATTGCGCATGGACCACGCCTTGTTACTATAAAGATCCTCTACAATGGACAGTTAGGCCTTAAGCCTGACTTAGTTGAACCTGTATCAACAAGCAGTAGTCTTCAGGAATAATACCCAGTTGAACCTTCTCCCTTCTATACCTAAGTCAACATTGTGACTTAGCGTGAACCGACCCCTTCAGACTACTTAAAGAACTATTACCTTGCAAAGGTACGACGAATGACTGACCATGACACTGACCCCCAGCTGTGTGGGATACTAGACGCCATACCCGCTAGTAGTTGACTTAGACCGTGGACACACCGTATTTACTTGCATTGTCAGATAGAGCAGCATGAAGTGTGCATCAGGCTCTTGAACCAAGTCTTGGACTGCTATCCAAGCAGAGTGTCACCGGCATGCGAGAACGGATGGGTTGGCATCCGTTGGACCGCGGTAAGTTCATGAACCAGCTATGTCCCATCGTATGTTCTGTTCCGTACCATGTTTGATCCGTACAAGTGAGATTGTACCTTACCGGGGCTTGATGTCCCGATCTACCACTAGCTGTCTGATTACGCCGTGCCTCTGATTGATCGTAACTACTGTCCGTATAAGGCCTTATGGGAATAGCCTCCCCACTGTAGTATTTATAGCGTTGTACCTAGTTACTGAAGACTCTAACTTGAGTCTTCTGTCTCAATACCAGGTCGTCTTCGTCGCCCTTGGTTCGACTTATCGCTCCACTCCCGGAAGACGTACGGGTGCATGCTTGCCTTTCTCATCGTAACTTTCGTGCTCTTCCTTGTATTCACCATCGGACTATCGGGTCCGTTGTAGTCACGGTGACACAGAGACCTGCTGAGTAGGGAGACCAGCCCCTGAACATAGAGCATGCTTAAGCACCCGATGTCACCGGCACGCGAGAATGGATGGGTTGGCGTCCGTTGGACCGCAGTAAGTTCATGAACTGGCTATGTCCCATCATATGTGCTGCCTCGTATCATGTTTGATCCGTACAAGTGAGATTGTACCTTACCAGGGCTTGATGCCCTGATCTATTGCTAGCTGTCTGATTTCGCCGCGCCCCTGATTGATTGTAACTACCGTTCGTATAAGGCTTTATGGGAATAGCCTCCCCACTTGTAGTATTTATAGCGTTGTACCTAGTTACTAGGACTCTAACTTGAGTCTTCTGTCTCAATACCAGGTCGTTCTCGCTACAAGTCGAAGTCGGGCATACTTCATCACCCTTGGTTCGACTTATCACTCCACTCCCAGAAGACATACGGGTGTATGCTTGCCCTTCTCATCATGACCTTCGTACTCTTCCTCGTATTCACCATCGGACTATCGGGTCCATTGTAGCAGCGGTGACACCCAAACCCCAAATCGCCAACATCTGGCCTTTATGCACCGCAGGGCGTAACACCGTGCCTGCTGCCTGTCCCCACACCTGCTGCCTGTCCCCACACCTGCTGCCTGTCCCCACACCTGCCACCTGCCTCTGCGCCTGCACCTGCCGCCTGTCCCCACACCTGCCGCCTGCCTCCACACCTGCCGCCTGTCCCCGCGCCCACCGCCTGCCTCCACGCCTGTGCAAACAATGGCAAGCGTGACAGCAGCGACACAGCAGGGAGATGGCGACCACAACAGCAGCAGCCACTCGCCTGCATATCTGCATGCGTGGGATGCCTCCCTGCCTCTAGCATAGCATTTAGAGAATAGTTAGGATGAGAAATTGTGTTGTATAGATTGTATATGTTGGATCTGTGGCCGGCCAGGGATGCCCGAGCATGCATGCCCAATGCCACGCCTGCCTCACCGCCGCATGGTACTGCGAGCGAGGGCACGGACTTTACTATCACAATGGACATCTCTACATTTACTGAACTGAGATGTTTCGTACTTGGTTACTGATACTTTGATTGGACTTTTATTACCTCATAAAATCTCTATATTACTTAGCTACTGTGCTACGTATATAAGGACCCTTCTGTAGCAGTGCTCACCTCAGTTATCGGCTCTACGTGATTGCTGAGGGTGAGCTATTGACTTGTTTCTGCATTTGCATTTACTGACTCCTAGATTAGATAAGCTTATCTAACCAGGTACTTACCAATATAGTTATCGGCTCTACGCGATTGCTGAGGATAAGCTTATCTAACCAGTTGCCTACTTGGGACTATTAATCTAAAGCGGCCTCAGCCACATCATTGATAACTCATCGATCACTTATGTCATCCGTTCCCTCCCACGCTGCCAGCACCCCCGGGGCGACAGCTCCCACGCCGTCGTCGGGCTCTCAAATACAACAGGTTATGGGCCCTGGCCCTGCGACCACTGCCTCGACGCCTGCTGCTTCTTCCCCCCATGCTGAACCACCCCTACACACGCTCGTCCCTTGTCTCGAACTCAATGGCTCCAACTGGGCAGCCTTTCAAATGCGATTTTCTGAGGCTATGGATGCTGCTGACCGCTGGGGCCACTTTGATGGCACAGAACCTCGCCCTGGGGCTGCAAACCCGAAAGCGCTAACAACTGATGAGCTCGCTGCTCAAAAGCGTTGGGACCGTGAAGACAAGATCGGCCGCAACCTCCTGCTGCAGCGCCTACACGACACCACTGCCATGCGACTCAAGCCCCTCAGCACAGCTCGGGAGCGCTGGACTCGGCTCAGTCAGGAATACCAGGCCAAAAGTGTCTATGCTCAGACTGACCTCCAGCAAGCGTTCTTCGACATGCGCTGCGCCAAGGATGGCGACGTCCGGGCTTTCCTCCAGGCTCTCAGCCACAAAAGGGAGGAGTTAGCGGCGGCGGGTGCGCCTGTGTCTGACAGTGAGTACCAGCGCACCATCCTGCGTGGTATCCCCGATGGCCTGGCGCGATTCGCGTCACAACTCCTTGCCTCGACTCGACTTGCCTCTCCCTCATCCCCTGTTGACGTCGACACCCTCATCATTCACATTTGCGAGGAGGCCAATCGCACTCGGAACCGGCGCGCCCGCAGACAGACAGGGCAAGGCCGAGGCAAGAAAGACCAGCAGCCTGATGAGGCCCTGGCAGCCACCGGGTCCGACGCGGGCAGAAAGAAGTGCCGCAAGGGCAAGTGTCACTACTGCCAAAAAGAGGGTCACTGGGAGCGCGAATGCCGCAAAAAGCTGGCTGAGCAGGGTGGACAAAATAACCAAAGCACCACCGCACAAGGTTCTGGGAGCACCACTGCAAAGCCTGAGACGAAGCCGGTTGGAGCAGTCAACGCTGTCTCTGACGTGGATATCGAGGATGACGGGTTTTGGATGGTGATTGAGGGGGAGCTGACGGTGCACGCGCTGGGTCCAGACCCGGACATGTTCCTGGGCTCGGACAGTGAATGGGAGTACATTGACGACGACTCCGAGCCATCTGCGGCGTCGGAGGATTGGCTTCAGGAGGTCGAAGACATGGCTGCTGCAAGCATCGCTCCCATGCTGGAGGATACTGTCGCGCGCACTGAGCTATTCGACTCAGGGGCGACACGCCATATCAGCCCCTTCAAGGGGGACTTTACCACATTCCCCACTCGCGCCTCCTGTCCTCCTCACTACTGCTAACAAACAACGTTTCCAAGCTGTTGGCGCTGGATCCCTCGTAATCCGAGTGCCAAATGGGAGCTCCGAGACAGAGGTCACCCTTCACAATGCCCTGCACGCTCCATCGGTTGCCTACACACTTGTCTCACTCGGCGCGCTTGATGCAGAAGGCTACACCATGCGCATTGCCTCAGGACAGCTGTCCATCACAACCCCAGAAGGTGAGCAAGTCAGTGCAATTGCACGCACCACACGCAACCTCTATGTTACGCTCCTGCGGGCGCAAGGGCCAGACGTTGGCGGTTTGAGGTCCGGGTGCGCGTTAAGCAGCACTAGAAGGTCTTTAGTCGAATGGGGGCTGGTCTCCCTACTCAGCAAGCACTTGCAAAGCAAGGCTAAGTCGATAGGCAAGTAAATGCGGTCTGTGCAAGGGTCTAAGTTGACGATGAAGTGATCCCCCTCCTCGGAAGGTCCTTGCCAGTAGTTCTAGAGTCGAAGTTGGTCCAGTGGCCTTCCCACTTTGTATGCCAATGACCAGAAAGTTGCAAGATTGATTCTAAGTCAGGCTTAAGGCCCAACTGTGAGTTATACGAGTTTATATACATGTCGCAGTCCGTCTAGGACGCTTGGTGAGTCAGATAAGTAAGAATAGTAGCGAATGGCCTTAAGGGCTCTTGGGTCGAGTCAGAGTAGTAAGCGAGGAGACAATAACAAGTACTAGGGACCGAAGGCAGTAACAATGGAATGAGTCACGATAGCTAAGCGAAGGTAAAATGATGGTAGCTAGCGGAGAAGTTTTATGGAAGGGTAGGTAGGTAGTCCGAGGGCATAAGAAGCAGCAAGTGAGATGGGAACAAAGAAAGGAAAAGGGGTAGTGGTAAGTCCGAGGGGCAGATCGTAACATCACGCCCTTCCTAAGGAGCTCACTTACACGAGAGCTAGTCTTCTCCCATCGTGGTGGGGGACATGCCAAGGTCCTGGGCCCACATGTGAGGGAAGGCATCCAGCGGGGTGCCGAGACGTGTGGCGAGGCGTCCCATGGCAGGAGCTGGGCATTGGAGTCCATGGAAGGTGAGCCAACTAGGCACTGAGCACCTGTCCTCGTGGCATTGGACATGGGGGGTAGGGCATTGGAGCGACTCATGGCTGGTGCTCTGGCAGTAGCAGCAGGTTCCTGCTGAGGGGCAATCTTTGCCAAGGTGGTGGGACTGGGACTGCATGCACTCGAAGCAGAACACAGGCTCCAGCATTTTTGGGCGATGATAGGGGGCGAAGCGAATCTGGGAGGAGGGTGTGGGTGTTTTTTGTGTAATGCTCGATGGGCCTTGGCTGGCCTTGAGAGTTGGGACATGCCCGACGCAATATGGCCTTTCGCTTTCGGGTTTGACCGCATAAACTTGATTGAAGACCCGGGTGCAAGCCTTGGCATGAATGAGATGGCGCTCCACTCCGACTAGAGCCTCTGTGTTCTCGAGTAACGCTTCCTCGGCAGCTTGGAGACGGCGGAGCAGTGTAGCATGGCGTGCTTTGCGCGACCTGTAGCGCACCAGGTCCGCAGTGAGGCCAGGATCGGCGATGTTGTAGACCGCTCGGTCTACAAAGTCCCTCAGACTGGACTCAGGGTGGAAGACATTGAGGTGGTCGTCCCTGATTTGCTTGTCGTTGTCGAAGTTTGGTTGGAGTTGGGGGCGAGCATGGAGGGCGAGGCGATAGATGGGGCCGTTTTTATGGTTAGTACCTTCTACATATGTCTCTTCCCCATCGAAGACGTAGCGGATGTAGTTGGTGGTGACTTGGTCTTCCCCATCATCGATAATGACTGGGTAGTGGTCGGTTTGCCCGAAGCTGTACTCGATCCAGTTGCCACCTGGATGTTCTGGGTGATTGGAGTGCTCCTCCTCTTCGTTCTCGCTCGAGTCGGGACTGATATGGCTGAGGGGGAGTTCGCTGCAATGATTTCGCCTTCTTCTGGCAAGAAGGGTGTGATGTCGGCCATAGTGGCTGTAGATAGTCTTTTAAGGAACGTGTAGAGCCCTTTTCTAGCTTCTCCCACCGTGAGGAAGTCGCCTAGATCTGTAGGGGTCTCAGGGAGTCGAGCGAGTTTTCTGATTGGGGGTGCGGCGGTGGAGTAACCTCGATGGGTGGAGAAGGACTGGGGGTACCCTCCATGTGCTTCTGAGTACGCTTTCATCCCTTGGGCCCAGCGCCATAGCTGCTGCAGTTCGATCTGGTTGACAAGCCCAGCACCAAGCCCAGCAGCAGCAGCAAGAGCAGAGCTAGTAGTAGGAGGGCTTCTCGGTTGATTATTAGGATGGGGGCCGGACTCCCTACTCGGCGGAACCTGGGGACCTCCTGTGGGGGTCCTGTTATCGTCATGTGGGTTGCTTGAGGTGGTATCGAGGTTGGTAAGACTCGAAGGTGGTATGGGGGCGGTCGAGATGTGTTCTTGTGAGGGGGCATTGCTCTGGGCCATGTGGTAATTTTCAGTAGTTGTGGTAGGGGCAGTAGTTGACACGACAGTAGTAGGAATGGATACCGCTGTGTTCTTTCTCAGAGCGGTGGACAATGTTATGGACTTACCTCGATCTACAGGACGAGTCTCACCACCTCGCCTTGAAACTGATCTCCCCTCCGGTCGATCCACACCCATCCCTATCCCCAAACACGCCTGTATGCACTGGGCCTTCTGCAAGAAGTCTGGATGCAAGTGGCACGCCTAGACTCCTTATTGTTCTGAAGTGTGGTACCTTTGTTCTGACGTTCCGTGAGACTTACCATGGTCTGATACTGATATGCTTACTGATCCAATGACTGATTGTTCCCATGTTATTGTTCTTAAAGTCCAAAAACGCACTCTATGATATCATAGCTTACAGATGGCTTACTGATACTTAGGAAGAGCTGACAGGCCTGAGAAAGACTACTTACTGATCGTACTTGCTACTTACAAACCCCTAAGTAGTAGACTTGTATTTAAACCCTGCAGCAGTTGTAGAGTCGAGCCAAGCTCGACTTAATCAAACATTAGTCTTGCTGACTACCATCTCACCTATTGGAGTGACCCCTCTCATCGTCTAAACAACTCTCGCTCCCCTTGGATAACCTCCAAGGAACATCGAAGCTTAGTGATTGAGCTATATCAATCAGCACTCCAGAACAGGTGAGACGCTACTGCGAACTCTATCAAGAGTCGAGCGTCAGCGATTCTTGACATAAGTCGAGCTTTAAATAGCCAGTCAAGACGAAGGCTCTGAAAGAAAAACTCCAGGGGAAACAGAAGGAGGAGCTACGAGAATCAATAATCGTAAGCTTCCCAGAGGACCCCGAGGAAGCAGCAGACTTCCAGAACAGGAGATCGGACAACTTACCTCTAGCACTCAGAGGAATTGCTCTGTGGTCGATAAGACAGGACTTCGCCCAATCATCTTACACCATCCTAGGAATAGGAGGGACTTGGGTACCAGTGGAATACATCAATAACCAGTGGTATTACACTTACTGGAGTCCGGAGGAAAGAACGTTTTGGACGACCAAGAAGGATCTCATCGAGAGCCCGAATAAACACGGATTAGGGACAGCAGCTGAACCCTATCGAACTGAAGAAGCCAGAAAACAGGACACTTCTTCAGACGAAGACACGAAAACTGACGAACAGTCAGAGTCTTCAAGAGAGAAAACTCCAATACTACAAAGACACGGAGTAGATCGAAGCGAATACAGTCTTCGCGTCGAAACACAGTTGTTGCCAGAAGTAGAAACCATCACTAGGCAACTGAAAACAGTCGAAATCAGCCCACAACGAAGGTTGAGCGAAGCCATCGATCAGCTTATGATGGCCACGATGACTTCCACCGAAGAAAGAACCGCAGATGTCACCTTCCAGAGCCTACAAGAAGGACCTTCAATCCAAACCACCTTTACTCCTATCCCAGTACCCGACCCTGCGCATGGGGGAGGAGGCGATGGAGGCGGAGGAGGAAATCCCCCAGGAGGAGGAGGAGGTCCCCCAGGAGGAGGAGGTGGCCCCCCAGCCCTTCAACCAATGGCTGCCGCGATGCAGCAGGCAGCCCAAGGAGGAGGAGGACTGGATGGACACCCACCAGACATCTTCGATGGAAACAGGAAAAACGCAGAGTCATTCATGTATGACTTCACAGTTTGGGCCTGGATCAATTCGCACAAGAGAGTAATGGCTCGACCCCTGAGCCGAGTAGCCTTGGCCATCACCTACATCAGAGGAGACAGGGTCCGAGAATGGACCAAAGCTCAAATCCGCGCCGCCAACAACAGAGTAACTGGCGGAATGAATGCAGACAACGAACAACACTGGATAAGGTTCAAAAACGACTTTATCAACACTTGGAAGGACGATAGCCTGCTCGAGGATGCTCAGTTCAAATTGTCCGCATTGAGCATGAAGAAAGACATGCCCTTACACGAATACATCTCTACCTTCAATGCGCTCATCACCGAACTAGGGTGGGACAGGAACCACCAAGGGACAGTTCGAGCATTCAGAATGGGGCTGAAATCCTGGCTCGCCACGGCAATCTTAAGGAAGGACAATTGTCCAGCCGACGACGATCTCGAAGGGTGGCAAGAGGCCGCTAGGAAAGAAGTTGTCAAAGCCAAAAGAATCAAGCAAGAAGCTGGAGGCTTCGGAAGGGGAGGACTCACCGTACGAGAGAACATGTTCCAACAGTTCTTCAAAGACCACCCCGTCCCAAAGAGAGCTCCTAGAGACCCAGACGCTATGGATGTAGACGTCATCGACACTAAACCGAAGAGCCGACCCCCAGGAAGGTTCCAGCAACTCGCACCTGAAGAGCGAAAGAAACTCATGAGCGAAGGACGATGCTTCAGATGCAAGAAACAAGGGCATATGTCTAGGAATTGCCCAGATAGAAAGACGACATTTGGAAAAAAGCCCACAGCCAAGGTTATGGAGGCTGAAGAGGAGGAGTCTGCGGCAGACGACGACAAGGATGAAGTGACTTCCCAAGCATCCACAAAGGTCGGATCAATCAAAGGGAAAGGAGGATTAATGGCGCACATCAATGCCTTAACCATCGAAGAAAAGGAGGAGCTGTTCGACAAACTGATCAGCGAGGGTTTTTGAGAAGTTCCAAGCCGACGGCCTGGCTTAGGAATACTAGCATGAGCAGAGAAGAACAAGAAATGTACATTAAACGACTCACTTCCATGAATGTACCATTTTCCTTTCAAACTGCTCATGCGAAGGCCGAAGAAACAGCTCTGCTGGACAGCGGAGCCACGGAGAATTTCATCGATGAAATTACTTGGAAGAGGATGAAGGTTGGAAAGCGACCTCTAGTCAAACCAATCAAGGTCTACAACGTCGATGGAACAGAGAACAAACAAGGAGAAATGACTCATTATTGCCGCCTAAGAATCTCCTACAATGACCAAGAAGACCTTCAAGAGTTTTACATCACAAACCTAGGGAAGGATCGCCTAATACTGGGATACCCATTCCTCCGAACCTTCAACCCAAGAGTAGACTGGAGAAAAGGAAAGTTGCTCGGAGGTGCGGTCAAGATTCAAAGCAGCATGTACAAACACCTAGACCGCATGGTCACCAGGTGGCAGATCAAAGCCATTAAAAGTCTAGGCGATCCCAAGGAGGACGAAGCCATCTACGTCAGGAGACAAACCATATCTCAGGAAATGGCCGAACAATACCATCAGAAGGGCCCCACACAACCACACGAGGTGCCAAAAGAATATCGGAAGTACAAGGAAGTTTTTTCCGAAAAAGCAGCCAGGAGATTCCCCCCAGACCGAAACCCAAACGCCACGGTGGAACTGTTGCCAGGAGTTCCAGAGCAGTTAGACTGCAAAGTCTACCCCTTGACTAAACCAGAAACGGAAACGCTGAAGAAGTTCCTCGCAGAAGAACTAGAAAAAGGGTTCATCGAAGAATCGGCCTCGCCCTACACCTCCCCTGTATTCTTCATAAACAAGAAGAACAGTGCTGATAAACGGCTCATCATCGACTATCGAAAACTCAATCAGTGGACAAAAAGGGATAATGGCCCTTTACCCCGAATTGACCGCCTTTTGCAACAGATGGAAGGGAAGGAAATCTTTTCAAAGTTCGACATCAGATGGGGGTACAATAACATTCCTATCGAGGAAAGAGATCGACCAAAGGCAGCCTTCAAAACGCCATTAGGAACATACCAACCCAAGGTGCTGTATTTCGGAATGAAAAACGCCCCAGCTCAATGGACGCGACTGATGTGGCGAGATTTCCGGCCATGGAGAGACAAATGGTTCGATCATATGGACACTTCAGCAGGCAGCTATATGGACGACTTCTTCATAGCCAGCAAGAAGACGCCCCAAGGGAGAGAAGGACATAAACA
>WTXJ01000311.1:0-13095 GCA_022376545.1 Russula dissimulans
CGCTACATAAAGATCGATCTACTCAAGACCAAGGATCAAGCCCTACAGGTGTACAAAGGATTCACAAACTGGGCTCAAACGCAACATGGAGTTCGCATCAAGGGACTCTGCTTGGACAGGGGAGGCGAGTACACCAGCAATGAGTTTACAAAATTTCTGCAGAGCCAAGGGACTGAGTGCCACCTCACGACACATGATATGCCACAGCTGACGCCCACGATCTCAGCACCACCTGCACCTATCAGCACACCGATCTCAGGACAAACACTCATCGGCAGCACGCTGGCAAAAGAAGACTCAATTATCGAAGACGAGGGAGAGGCACTGGCGCACGAGGTGATGGTGCAATCCCAACCACCAACGCCGCAGCAACATGCCACCGCGGCACTGCAAACTCAAAGGCAAAGCATGACTCAGGCCGCAAGAGCGTCCACATGAGTGTCAAAGCCATCGCAGTATATCAAGCAACTCGCCAAGGGCGAAGGATCCATGGATGGCAAGGGCAAAAAGGCCATGCCAGGGTTCCGGGGGTGGCACCCAAACACAGAACACTTGTCCGCATGCACTGACGATGCGGACACTCAAGATTTTATTTTCAGTGCAATACCAGTCGATGACATCATCTTTGTGGCAATACAAGATGCCCAAGGCGATCCGAAGACTCTACATGAAGCTCAATCACACTCGGACTGGCCCCAAAGGGCGGCAGGCCATGGATCACGAGATCGCGATGCTACAACAGGCTGGAACTTGGACCGATGTCGAGCGACCGATGGCACAATCGACAAGTACAGTACAAGGGTACACTGACGTGGACGGGGCGAGCCAAGACCATCGCTGTGCAATTTCAGGCTACACATTTCTTATCGACGGCGGTACCATCTTGTGGAGCTCACACAAACAGGAGCTTGTCACTCTATCTACTGCTGAAGCCGAATACATCGCAGCGACGCATGCAGCCAAGGAGGCAATCTGGTTGCACAAATTCTTTTTAAACTCACTCCCTCGCTCACCGCTCCAACCACTATGTTCCACAACAACCAAGCCACACTCATGCTTGCAACCACAGACAACTACCACGCTCGTACCAAGCATATCAATATTCAGTATCATTTCATCCAGCACTTACAAAATGGAAGATCAACTTCCACACAGCTGCCCTTGGACTCTGTCGTGCCTGCGGGGGTGTGTTGGAAATTGCGGATTCAGGGGGGGCACCCCAGAACAGGGCCCGGGCCGCCAGCCACAGAGATCCGAGCCTGTCACTGCTATGGTTTCACCAGCTCACTTAGTAGCAATGGGAAGATAGAATGACGATGAAGACGATTGTGAAGACGATGATGACGATTGCTACTCTGAACATGAACCCGTCCGTATACCGGGTGTGACTTGAGGAAGAGTACGACCCCTACTTAGAGCAAAGACGGTCAAGGGAGACCCAAGATCGCTTTCACTCTGAGTGGAAAGACGAGGGTCAGCTGCAAAGACGGCTTTGTCTTTGACAGCGAGCCCTGAGTGGGGAACAACACTGTATAGTGACGAAAGACTTGACTTAGCGAGTCCTACTGGTACATGGCACATATAAATAGGTACAGGGGAGGCTATGCCCATAAAGCCAGAGCAGCGGTACATCAAACTATCACAGGTCGGCGGCGGTCGGCACATCAGAATCAGTCACATCAGAACGAAGGCCCATCAGAACGTATTGTAAAAGCGGGAGCAGTAACACAGGCCCGGTTGCGGAACTTACCCCGGTCCACGGTGTACAAGCTAGCCGTCTCGGGAGCCGGTGACAGAGCCCACCTCGCGGTGGATCAGTCTTGATCTCGGGATGCATCTCAGATGCTCCCACAATGATTTCAGGGATGCACCCCATTTGTAGGGGCACGGTATTGTTTTATTCCATCACCATTTAGCTCCCGGATCCATGTAGGAGCATGAGCGCGAGCGGCAAGAGCCCAACTCGTAGATCATGCAATAGGATGCTTCGGAACGCATCAAAATGCTTTTGCATGCCCCGATTACGATTTCTCTACAATGCCTGATGCTTTTGGCCGGTCTCTACGTAAAGTCCGAAGGGTAGTATCAGGTGCGACATGTTATTATGATTGTCTCAAGGTGTAGTAATGACTCATTACATATTTACTGTCTCACACCATGTTTCTTGTTCTACTGTCTCATTACTTTAGTACACTATGACGGGCTGAAATGTATAAATACTATACAAGCTGCGCAATGTCGAACAAGCCCTCCAGTCTTCTGTTTCCCCTCGCATGCCCCACCTTGACTTCGTTCTCTCAGCCACTGCCTCTGCCTGATTAGGCAACCGATTAGCTAATCGGCCACACAGTGAGTCACTCGTCATGTTTGTTTAGCCCATAACTTCTCTACGAGACAGGTAACCCGTGGGTAATTCTTTCCATACCCATACCCATACCTGCACATACCCCTACCCATGAATGCAGGTACGGGTTTTCAAGGGTACAGGTACGGGTTTGGTTCAATACCCATACCCCATGGGTAAGGGTACAGGTATTTCTCTACTCAGTAACTCAGTGATTTCTTTTATTTTTGAAGAGTGAGGCATATACTGTAAGGAGAGGTCCGCCATTGGGCTTGGAACGAGCAATTTGGAGCGTCGCACTTGGACAGCATTTGATATTTGTATGTTACCCCTTTCGTACACTCGCTTTATCCTTTCTCTCTTTAGTCTTCCCTTATCCTACATTCCATGTGCCACCTGTTGATGTTCCCAGCAACCGAATGGCGACCTCATGCATGCTCATGTCAGTCAACCTTTCATACCCAAGTATTGCATATTCAAACCATGTATATAAACTACTAACCGACTTCGAGTACGAGAGAGCCTGACTTGGAATATTACCCCCTCTTTTCAAATGTAATCCTTTTTCCATCTCTCTCAAACTTGACTCTGCCGAATGAACTCACAGCGCATCGACACGACACTTCGTGCTTACAAATTGGCTGCCCCAGTGAGGCAGAGTCCTTACAATTCCCACCCAGGCCCTGAGCATGCCACAAATGCTCACCATCATCATCAACTGGCTGCTTGAGCATGCTCGCACCGTGTTACATCTCCCTTCCCACATTCCTTTCAATTCCAATGTCATACTATGCACCCTGGCCCAGCAGACAGGAGCGACCTCAGTGCAGCTATGAGTGCCTCCTTGGCTATGGGGAACAAGACCCGTGAGAGTACATGCATGCCCGATACACCCCTCCACCCCTTGATCCATACAGGGATGCCTACGATGCTCACGAGGCTGAGGACAGAGAGCTAGAGGATCTAGTGAATCGCATGCATGACCTATCACAACAGGAGTGCATGTACGCCATCCTGTATGCCCGCTGCACTCACCGCTTCCCCAATGTTGCCCAAACCTTGCCTGTGCCAGAGTTCATGACTAGGGCATCCCCTTTGACAGCAGCATTCTCCCCCCAGATGCCATCTACTCCCACCACTCCTGCTGCATTCGGTCACCCTTATCCCAGTCCCTCTACAGCAAGCCCTGATGAGCAGGCACTCCTTGAGCTAATCCAAAGTGTCTCAAAGTTCCAGATGAGCAGCAATCGGGAAGTAATTAACTACTATGAGTACTTCATACACCTGAGCTGGCCAGTTTACGTCTCATGCCCCACTCCTGAGCAAGACCACAATATGTGGTTTTGGCATGGCTTCCACCCTGAGGACTGCAAAGCACTTTTCCATCACCTAATTACTGAGTATCCCAACCAACCACGAGGAGTATTTTTTGACTTCTGTGATGTTCGTGACGCTGGATTCACTATCTTTTACCACTGCCACCAATCCTAGGAGCGCCTCCTCGAACAGGACAGAGACCTGTGTGTATGGGATCCTGATGATGACGAGTGGGAGCACTCACAGCTCCCACGCCATATCCCAGCAGTTGACCATCAATGGGAACCAGAGATGCAACGTGTCCCCTTGCAGAGCCAAGCCCCCTTGTCACTTTCACCTCCTGTACAGCATCTATCTCCCGAGCCACGCATTTCCAATTCCCCTCAACTACCACCATCTCAGGTCTCACTGCCCCCCACCAACAAGCCCACCAACATCACATTCGGAGTACCCACCACCAGCAGGGAGCAACACGAAGGTGAGAAGGCTCAGCTCAGTGAACTCACACAGCCCGCAAAAGTAGCAATGCACACACACACTGCCTTGACAAGTGGATCAATGCCCATGCCAGCCAGCACCACCGTGACCACAGCAATGCACCCCACACCACTGCCTGCCACCTGCCTTGATGTACCATTGTCAGCTCCTCCACCTTGCGATTCACTGCTGCGTCCACCGTCAAACCCCACCACACCTCAGGCATGCGATGCACAATCCATTCCTTCTCCCTCAATTCCCAGTCAGCTGCTCTCACCCCTCCAGCACCTCAGGAACAGCATAGCCAAAGCCTCTTCAACTCTCTCCTCATGGCCAGTCTCTGAATTCCTCTCTAACATCACATCAGTGTTCAGTCTGCCTCCAAATGAGCCCCCTCTAGCCCTCAAGACTCCTTCCCCGCCTCAGCACAACCTTGACAAGCCACTGCCAACTCCTAAGGTCCCGCACGTGCCAGCTATCGCACACCCCAACTTGCCAGCCTCGCTGACTGTGAGTTCCACTGCATCCCAGCCCTCAACTCTTGCTGCTGCATTGACACGCCCGCTTCCCATCCTGCCACCACCACCCCTACCCCTCAACCTTGCTGCCAGTCTCCTACCTTCACGCGACTCATCGGTGCCGTTGTCACCACCTCCTGGCCCACCACCTTCACCCTGTGCTGCCTCGCTGCCATCGCCTCCTGATCTGCTCTCATCACCTCTTGTTGCCCTGCTGCCATCGCCTCCCGATCTGCTGTCTTCACCTCTTGTTGCCTTGCCGCCTTCGCCTCTCACCACTCTGTTGTCCTCACCTGTCCCTGCCTTGTCGCCTTTGCCTGCTGCTGCCTCATTGCCTTTATCATCTGCTGCCCATCTGCCTTTTCTGCCTTGCCTGCCTAATGCCACGCCCGAGAACTGCCTCGAAGAATGCCCCACAAAAATCGACAACCAAAACATTACCTCAGCAAAGAAGCAGCAGCAGCAACCGCAAGTACAAGGACCATGCAAGCGCACAAAGAGATGCCACTGAACCCAGCACCATCATGTACCCTACCAGCAGCATCATCTCCCTCTCCTCGTTCACGCGTGTGCCGTTGCCCACTCCTGTCAATGGCACCTCGAGTTGAGAAGGCCCCACCGCCGTAGCAGCAGCAACTTGATTCACACTGCAAAAGCACGCTTGACTGGGGATGGTCAAATTTTGACCCCCCAGCAGGTGTAAGGAGAGGTCTGCCGTTGGGCTCAGAACAAGCGATTCGGGATTCGGAGCGTCGCACTCAGACAGCATTTGATATTTGTATGTTACCCCTTTCATACACTCGCTTTATCCTTTCTCTCTTTAGTCTTCCCTTACCCTACATTCCATGTGCCACCTGTTGATGTTCCCAGCAACCGAACGGTGACCTCATGGACGCTCATGTCAGTCAACCTTTCATACCCGAGTATTGCATATTCAAACCATGTATATAAACTACTAACCGACTTTGAGTACGAGAGAGCCTGACTCGGAATATTACCCCCTCTTTTCAAATGTAATCCTTTTTCCATCTCTCTCGAACTCGACTCTGCCGAACAAACTCACAGCGCATCGACATGACACTTTGTGCTTACAATACAAGTTATAGAACACAATTTTCTCATCCTAACTATTCTCTAAATGCTACGCTAGAGGCAGGGAGGCATCCCACACATGCAGATATGCAGGCAAGTGGCTGCTGTGCTGTTGTGGTCACCATCTCATATCACTGCTGTCACGCTCACCATCGTTTGTTGCTTGCAGGCAGGTGTGGAGGCACACGGCAGGAAGCCATAGTGGTGACATCAGACTCAACTTCTATTCAAAGACAGCCTCAAGAGTAGGCTTTACCCCATCAACCAAGTTCTTGGAGAACTATCTGGACAAGGACGTCCTGCCACCTAACTCTCACGTGTTTTGGAGAGAAGCACCTGCCACCTTGTGTTGGGCTGGAGCGCCCTAGCAGACTTACCGGCTCTAAGGACTTATGGACTTGGACTTTGCCGGAGTTGTCTTATGTGACCCAAGATACCTTTTACGTCCTAACTGGACTTCTTTCCTATTGTAGTATACAGACACTTGTGCTACGATCATTCCATCCCTTTTTGTTCATCACGTTGTGTTGTACACTCCCTAGTTACAATCGTTACTTCTTACGATTACTGTATGTCTCATTATGTACTTCTTAGTCGCCCTAAGCCCAGAGCATCATGCCTATTACTCAATTCGCTTATTCCGCGCTCTCTTTTCTCTTGTGCTTGTCGTACTCGTTGTTGAAGTACGTTACACGTTCCTTGTCAACTGATGTGTCTATTGTGAACGCTTATGCATCCTTATACTTTATGCTTACACACCTACATGGTCTGTGTGCCCTCTGTAGTGTATAAATAGTCTAGATTGTTCGCTCTGAGACTCCAGTTCCTCACTGACAAGTCTCAGGTAAAGTACTATGCTCTCTAATATAGTTCCTCACTGACAAGTCTCAGTGTGCGCTTCAAACCCAGCTGCTATTTCAACACCTTGAGAAGGAACTACAGAGTACACTTGTACTACCCATCAGGAGTGTACGGAGAAGGAAAAGCAGCCTTCATTTACTGGAAGACACCCGAACTACGGTGGCATATACTAAGCCACCAGGAAGGACAGACTTATCCAAATTGGGGAAAGCTGCTCTCTGAAGTTGAGCCATTTAACTACCCTCTAGGAGAGGTCCCACCAAATTTTGCTTTCGACGATTTAGACAGAAATCATCCTGCTTCATCAGAACATTCCTCTGAAGGATCGGAAAACAAAGAGCTGGACGAAAAACCTGAAGAACCTACTTCCGAGGAACAAACCAGACCAAGAGCTAACACCCTTGACAGCCTTACTCAACAAATCGAAGCGCTATCGCTCGCCCCACCTTCCTATCAAGGCGCCATGGCCACTGCCCCCAGCACCTCAACAATGACCCAACCACCGCACCCAGTAACCCCCCAACCAACTCCACCCTCCCAATCCACCTCACCTCCCGTGGTCCCCTCATCCTCCAGCGGATTCATCCATGCCTGCCTCCAGACCGCTATGAGAAGAGCTATGGTATCTGGAATGCCCCTGGAGCAGGAGGAGGAGGAGGAGGAGGAGGAGGAGGAGGAGGAGGAGGAGGAGGAGGAGGAGGAGGAGGAGGAGGAGTGCCAGGTCCTGGACTACCAGTTCTACCCCCTCCAGCAGTGGGTCAAGCGGCTGCAGACCTGAAGATGATGGGAGCACTCCCAGCAATATTTGACGGAAATCATGAAAGGGCCGACGACTTCATAGAAGAATTGAAGGCCTACATCTGGCTTAACAACAACGTAGAAGGAATGAACTCCTACCTCAAACACATTGCCCTAGCCCTCACCCTCATAAAAGGGCCACTGGTAGAAAGCTGGACCAGAGATTTTGGCAACTTCTTCGACACCCTCGGTGCTGCAGATGACATCCCCAATGTGTAGACTGCCTTCCTGGCCAAATTCACCCACCAGTTCCAAGACACTCAAAGAGAAGAGCGAGCTAAACTCAAACTCCAAACCCTACATATGAAGTGGCCTGAAATCGACCAGTACATTTTGCAATTTGAGCAGCTAGCCCAAGAAGCCGGTTACACCATTGGCAACTTGGAGACTAAACAATTCTTCATCCAAGGTCTTCCCCAAGGAGTGGCTGAGGACATCATGAAGCCCCGCTTATCCACGCCTACACCGATATCAAAGAGAGAGTGATTGAAAGTGTCAAGTCATGACAGGTGATAGACCAAATCTTTGGTCCATGACGTGCCTCCTTCCCTCAAGAGGCGTCAACCCGAACCCTTTCAACCAACAAAACTGAGGAGGACGACCACCATTCCACCCCCAAGGTTCCCAACAGGGGCGCCCCCAGTATACATCTACCAATGTGCCTCTGTGGATGGCAAACCAACCGGTCCCAATGGACGTAGTGATCGACACAGGTAGGGGTAACCCGCCGGGTTCATGGGTGAGGGTATCACAGGTACAGGTACGGGTTTATACATTTCAACCCACCCCTTACCCGTACCCATGAGCATGGAACCCATACCTGCAGGCATGGGTTTTGTACCAACAAATTATTTAGAAATTGTGTGTCTAGCGTGGTTTGAACCCACAACCTCCTCAGGTATGGACTACAAAACACATGTGACCTTACTACTAAGCCATTGTGGCATTTCCTACTGTATGCCCTTTTGATAGATAAGTGCCTGCCGCCGCTGGGCCTCAGAACAGGCCACGTCAGCCGTGCCTCATGCTCACTCTGCTCCTCACCGAAAAACGACCATGCACCGTCATTGCCTGGAGCCCCAACAGACATCTTGGTCAAGTTAATGTCAAAACATTGCCATGGACAATTCTGGACTGCCCTGCTTGTGTTGGAGTGAGATCTTGGCATTGGTACGCCCACCTGTTCCTTCTTTTATTTTATTCTCCCTGACAATTTTTGTACAACCAGCACCTTTGCCCATTGACTTTGAACACTTTATCATGCCACCGTGCCACCTCACGTTTGTATCATCTCATTCCTTCTTCCTCTTCTCCCTTGCTCATGCTCACATTCTCAGTAGTGGACCTATGAACTGTGACAGTGGTAACACCAGCATGGCGACAGCAGCAGCAATGGTGTGCCAGCCCACCTGCCTCTGGCCCTCCATGTGTGCGTGTGTTCCTCCACGCATGCCCTCCTGCCTCTGCACCTTACCACCTGCCTCTGCGCCTCACCACCTGCCACTGCACCTCACTGCCTGCCTCCGCACCTCACTGCCTGCCTCCGCGCCTCGCCACCTGCCTCCACACCCCACTGCCTGCCTACGTACCTCACCGCCTGCCTATGCACCTCACCACCTGCCTCCACACCTCACCGCCTGCCTCCGTGCCTCGCCACCTACCTCTACACCCCACTGCCTGCCTATGTGCCTCACTGCCTGCCTATGTGCCTCACCACCTGCCTCCGCACCTCACCGCCTGCCTCCATGCCTTGCCACCTGCCTCCACACCCTGCTGCCTGCCTACGTGCCTCACCGCCTGCCTACACGCCTCACCACCTGCCTCCGCACCTCACTGCCTGCCTCTGCACCTCGCCACCTGTCTCCATGCCCCACTGCCTCCTATGCACCTCACCACCTGCCTATGCACCTCACCGCCTGCCTCCACACCTCACTGCCTGCCTCCGTGCCTCACCTCCTGCCTCAGCACCTGCCTCCATGCCTGCCCATGCCTGCCCGCCTGCCCCCCTCTCTGCCTGATCAACAATGGCAACTGCAACTGTGGTGATGGAAACTGTGACAGCGGTGACACAGCGGGGGAGATGGCAACTGCAACAGCAGCACCTCTAGCATACCATTCGATAGCTTGTAATTGTATATGCATTGCCTTTTGAAAACAAAAGAATTGCTGTGTGATTGAGTGAATGAAACCCATACCTTACCCATGGGGTACGGGTATTGAACTGAACCCGTACCCATACCCATACAAACCCGTACCCGCCTTCATGGTACGTGTATGTACGGGTACGGGTACAGGTCTGATAGAAATACCCACAGGTTACCCGTGTTGAACACTATTGACTGCTGCATCAACACGATCAATACTTTGCTTGGGTGCTTGGTACAGGTCTTAACTTGTCTAAGCAAGCGATATCATTGCTGCATTGAAACTTCCTGAACTCCAGAAGGACAAGTATTGATGTAATTAGGTTTTACTCATGCGAAATTTAATTTTGTCTGGCTTTCATTTTACATCTGTTTTGCATCACCTGCAGGTGTACCCTTGGCCATGGGGGAAGGGTAACCCATACCCATAGTTGCGGGTATGGGTGAGCACAAAACCTGTACCCACGACAACGGGTACAGGTAAGCGCGGGTACGGGTACGGGTCGATGTCCAGACACCCACGGGTCACCTGTGAAGATCACTAATCATATCTTGACCATTTCTCAACCAATTTGGCCGATCTTGGTGTTATTTTGAAGGGATTCACACCATTATCCATATCACAACCCACAGGTTTTATGACACCATGGCAAACCTGTGGGTTTGAAACAAACCTGTAACTTTTCATGGTTAAACTGCACCTGTACTGGTGCGGGTACGGGTTTGACGGGTACAGGTGCAGTGTTGTAAGGTTCCCCTTGGAGCTGCACGCGGAATCGACTCATCGGAGCACCCAGTCACTCAAGCTCAAGGCGACTTGTCAATACAGACAAACAACTCACTCCTTTCCCCACCACTATGCCCTCGCCGCCGTTATCAAAACCGTCTTCACCAACAATCGCCTGCGCAACACGGAACGCCAAGACGTCAACCTCCACTCCGCCCTATTCACTTCCTTTCTGTCCATACCGATCTCTCCGGTACCATTCCCCTTTCCCTCTAGTTCTTGCCATGCTCATCGCCCTTTTGCTGTGTCGCTAGCACACGATCCTCCCTTTCCTCATTGCCCTCTATTCACTCAGCGCCCAACGCGGCTACTATACTTACCTCCGAAGCTGGGCTTGTACAGCCATCGCCTACTGACATCTCAACCTCAACACGCTCATTATTACCTTACTAAGTAGGTATCTCTTGTATTTAAGACCTCTCCGACTTGTGGAGAAGGTCATCGAATCGAATCGTCTATCTGCCTGTCTGTCAATCCTAGTCCCTCTTTTCTGCCTCTTCTCTGTGTCCGTCCATTCCGCGTCCGTCCCGTCCCTACGTTAGCCCCTGTCCTAGCGTCCCCGTCCATCCCGTCTCGTCCCATCTAAGTCAACCACTGCCGCTCTCTCCCCCTCTCTCTTTTCTTGAATCTCACACTCTTTCGTCTACTGGATTTACTCGCATCAACGCAGCACTCTGCACAGTGTGACCAAATGTCACCTGTGGGTTACCCATGTCATGCCTTACCCATGCATCCCACACCTGCACTAGTGTTGCAGCAGCTCTTGAGCCAGAGCTAGCTGAGAGTCCACAGTTGTGGTCACCATTGTTGATCATGCAGACAAGTGGCATGCATGCAGGCATGGAGGTGGCATGTGCACAGTGTGTGTGTGCAGGCAGGTGCAAACGTGTGAGAGTGGGTGTGTGGCATACGGCATGTGGGCGGGTGTGCGTGCATCCTGCGGCGGCGGCAGGTGGCATGCAGCAGGTGTGTGGGCAGGTGGCATGCAAGTGGTGGGCAGGTATCGGGCGGGCATGTGGGCATGCAGAGGCATGCGGACTGTGGGTGGTGGGCGTGCAGGTGTGCATGTGGGCAGGTGTGTGTTGTGCGTGCATGCAGCATATCTGTACGTTGTGGTCACTATTGCTCCTGCTGCGATTGCCATTGTGTCAGGCTGCCACCACTGTTGTGTCATGGCTGCCATTGCTGTCGGACCATGGGCCACCTAGCACTGATGCTGCTGTTGCCATGCCAGTGCTACCACACTGCTGCCACCATCTAAGCCCAAGGTGAAGCACAAAGAATAACATAAATAACATAAAAACAATGTACTAAATGACATACTGTAAGTGCAGAGCTTCATGTCAGTGCACTTCATGAGTCAGGGGAGAGTCAAGTTTGATGAAAGGTTTGTTGGAGTCGAAGTTGAATGGGTTGATACACAAATCCTAAGATCATTATTGTCACCTAAGATGAAAGAGTTGTCTGAGAGGGCCGAGCAAGAGGGAAGAGAAGGAAGAGGAAAAGTCGTTGGGGAGGTCAGCTGCTGTGGAAAAAGAGAGATTAAAGGTAAAATGAAGAACAGGGAGACATACCAAATCCAATATCTACAAGTCTCCAACACGAGCAGGGCAGTCCAGCGATGATGATGACAGGGAGTTGAGGAATCACATCAGGTTTGTGATTCTTGGGGATCTCAGGAATCATCAGGAGTGACTAAGCTGGTATGTGAGGCAGATTGCATTGAAGTCATTGGCCAATGTCAAGGAGGTGACCACACAAGAGTGTCAGTCAAATGGGAGATTGATTCTGGAGGGACTTTTGAGGGGTTGATGGAATGGTCCATGGTGATGTTGGGATGAGGAGCAGAGTCAAGAGTTGAGAGGCAAAATGAACATGAGGCATGGCTGACATGCACTGACAAGAGACAGTGGCCTTACAGTGTCTTATCTATCAAAAAGGGGGAACAGTAGGAAATGCCACAATGGCTTAGTAGTTAGGTCACATGTGTTTGTAGTCCATACCTGAGGAGGTCATGGGTTCAAACCACACTAGACACACAACTTTCTAAATAATATTTATTGGTACAAAACCCACACCTGCGGGTATGGGTTCCACAGTCATGGGTATGGGTAAGGAGTGGGTTGGAATGTATAGACCCTGACCCATACCCACGATACCCTTACCCAGGAACCCAACAGGTTACCTGTACCCATGTCAAACACTACTCAAGTATGAAGACAAACCAGACTATTGGCACCTGTACACCCTCCTCACACAGTGCATACTGCCGCTCAATCAGATGCCATCAACAACATGGACCAAGCCCTTACTTGTCACTGGCCAATAGGGTTGTCATTCGTAGAAAGGCACCAG
Organism: Russula dissimulans; assembly: GCA_022376545.1. NCBI lineage: Eukaryota > Fungi > Basidiomycota > Agaricomycetes > Russulales > Russulaceae > Russula > Russula dissimulans. The sequence goes on from WTXJ01000311.1 coordinate 12,694, forward strand.
GTATGTGATCTCTGATAATTTGTTGGAAGCAAACTCAACAGTACTATAGTTGCTGTTGTCACCATCTCCCAATGTAGGTGGAGACCTGGTGATGTGGGTACCTCTCACATGATCTCAATCCCATCATTCCCATGTATTGCCAACATCTCTTGCCCCTTTATTTTATTGTTATGGCCTCTCCTCCACAGTATTATGCTTCCCTGTGGTCAGTATGGCAAGCTTTATTTTTTTAGAGTCGCACACTGTATCTGAACTTTGTCAGTGCTATATCATGCCATATCAACGCACTGCAACTGTGAGCCTAGCCCATGGCCCCATTGTAGTACCATGCTGTATCTGTGAGAGTGAATGCAGCCCATATTGTAATAGAAAACATAATATGCAATAGATACTGGCCCATCA
>WTXJ01000312.1:0-12878 GCA_022376545.1 Russula dissimulans
CCTAGGATGCAAAGTTCCATACCTGACAAGTAATGCCATGCTGCATGTTGAAGGCCACAAACTGTAATATGACGAGAACTAAAGTTAACCAACGAGTTCCTATGTAGATCTGGCAGTGCAAGGTGTGAACACGCCCTGTTTTAGTGAGGTTGCAAAATACATACAGGAGATGTCCAGGTCAACTTGCGCCTTCCGGTGATGATAGAGTACTCATAGCCTATGCTCCAGATAAATTCCCACCTAGTGTGGGGTAAAACCCACGGAATTAGAAAATTGGTTTGTCAGATAGAAAGAATATGATGGCGTACATGTACAAGCCACCAAGGACATGAAGGAGCTTCACGAGAGTGACTGTTGGATGAGTTTAAGTTACTAGCTTTTCCTGGACAAAGGAGACAAACTGTTTTCCACATATATGAGGGAAAGGTCGTGCCAGTTGGTCATAGATTTAGACAAGCTGTTGTGCAGCAACTAGCACAGCATACAGGCTTAAGCACTCACCTTGGTGTGATAGACACTTAGGCAGTATGAGTGAGGTGTAGAGAGATACGTATTGCACTTCTACATAGGTGCTTTATATACATGTTAGGTGGCTATGTGTCCAATATGGAATAAGGGGTGAGTAAAGGCATCCACAATATTGCTCAAACTAGGATTACCATATATGGACGCTGTGCCGAAGTCCATTGTCTCATAAGGAGACATACTAACTACCGTACGTGGTACAATGCGTGCAACCAGTCCATTTCATCACAAGCAGTCAACACAGTGGGGGCAATGGGTCAGTTGGATATGGGAGCCCGTCAACAATGCGTTGTTTTAAGGCTGGATATCGGCGCTAGCGGTTACTAGTAGATGAAAGTATGCACATGGTGTTCCAATCATTGTCGTTGTTTGTCCTCTTACTAGCACCGCACCGCGAGAATCACAGCACCAGCTTTCGATATCATCCAGTCGGTCTGGTCCATGACCCGAACCTAAGCTTAGGCCAAGATCTCGAGATGTATGTCAGAGGCAGGAGCGCAGGCTCATGAATGTCCCGGGTGTGCCAGTGGGATGAACTTGACTCTGTCACTATTACGTTCTGGCGATGATTAGGGTTAGCCCGGAATGTATGATGTAGTAGAACCATCCGCACATCACCATATGGACTCCATAGCTATACTGGTTATGGATATACCGTGCCCCGGATGTAATATATTTGTCTGATCTGTACCTGTCATTGGCTCATGGAAGGCGACGGTGTAAGACACGTGAGGTTTGGTCTCACGACCTTCGGTTTACACACCCCTTGCGTGGGTGTTTTGTCCCTTGTTCGTAGGTCATTCGCGGGCTTAGTAAAGTGGAAGCCCCTCCGTTCCGTCGGCGTTGTCCTTGCTTGCTTTTCCCCCGTTGCCGTTCCACGTGTTCCTGGCGCCGCTCCAAGATATCAGTGTCCGTGTATCGTCACATCGTATCAGACATTTGTTCATATCCAATGCAGTGTCATTTCATTATGTGGCTCAAGACGTTTGACTTTGTTTTGAATGAACAAGAGACGTTGGCGCGAGGCCCCCCCCCCCTGAAGCAGACATTACAGTCCGTATCACTGTCTGGATTGTATTGGTTTGAGAGATATCATACAAGGCTACAAAGAAGCCTTTTTTGATGGTAGTTGCGAAAGTACGGGAGTCAAATAACATTAAAGCGAGATTCGCAGGCAGAAAGTCGATTAGATTAGACGCTAATTCGAAGAAAACCGGAGAACTCACCAACCCTCGAATCACGAAGTTGACCGGCTTTAGTTCCTCCAATGGTCGACGACCACAGGGTGGCCGGAAAGCTGTCGTGCAGCAATGAATGGAATCATGGCTTCCTCGACAACTTGTAATGACGAGAAGCCCGACACAAAAAGATTGCGTAGAGGGGTAACACCTCAGTTGCCTTTCTCCGGAAAGTTCTTGAAGGCACCGCAAAAACGTTGTGCAATTTCATGGCTAAGATAGAGACTCTTCAGACCAGTGAACGGACCCAGAAGTTCCAAAAATTGAGCGTTCTCTATGTAGTCTTTCCAGTCCAATGATGTAAAACCTCGCTGAGGATATTCTATGAAATCGAGCTCCTCCAAAACGGAGATGAGGGGAAATGATGGACTACAGAACTGGGCGAGAAAAGAAAGCAACCGGTCTAACTCCCTGCATTTGATTTCTAGGTGGAGCTGCCAGAGGTCATCGTCCGCCCTTGTTTTGGGGCAAATCACCAGCTCAATTGAATGATCGAAAATTGACACCGCTGCCTGGTCGAATGTCTTGAACTCCTTTGCGTGGCCGATGAGCCGGTGAAGTTGTGGGACGTCGAGGTCGAGGACCATGAAGAATGTGATATTGAGGGAGTAGAGAAGAGGGGCATCGATTCGGGCCAGAAGGTCCTCCAAATACTCATAAACACCTTTGAAGCCAAGTTGGGTGAGAGCGGGGAGCACAAAGCGTGTGGGCGGAGGGATTGCCGGGTCGGGCCGAGGTGGAGGGGAAAGAAAGCCAAGATGAAGGGTTTCGAGTCTGGTCATCGCCGTCAAGGCAGTGGCCATCGCGTCGGGTGAAATGTACCCAGAATCAGGAATGTCAAAAAGGGCGAGCTTGACGAGGCCATTGGCGGACAAAAGTAGTTTCGGCATTGATGGAAATGGAATCCTTCTCAAGTAGAGCATTCGAAGATGTGGGCCAGGTCCGCCCAAGAATGAATCAGGAAGGACCGGCACCATATCACCCGTCCAAAGTTCCAGCCTGAGATGTGTCAGCTCCGGGAATGGCTTCTGCATCACTGCTACAAATTTTTCCCAGCGCGAATTTGTCGTATTGACGCAGATTTCACAGATGCGGTTGTAGTGCTCCGACTCGAGTGCAGCAACCGTGTTATTCCACAGCTGGTCCGACTCTTGATCTTGGTCAATGGTTGACATTAGTGATACAGGCAGAACTGGCCAGGCATCCAGCACCTCCGACATTGGTCGGTGTCCGCGATACGGGAGCCGTAGGTTGAGGCGACGCGGTGATGCAAACACGACGTATCTCCATCTACGACATACATGAACGAGTGCATGCCACGTATTTCGCAGAGTGAACCATTGCGGCTTGTCAATATATTCATAGAAATTGAATATTTCCACGGGCATCGTCGGGAGCATGTCGATTGTCACCAGGCCTACATAGGAAGGGTCAGCGTTCGTTCAGGACGCTGTAAAAACGGCATACATCGATTTCGTGCTAGACCAGACTCTTTCCGGGGGAGCGCAGAATGACCGTCAATCATGAGATTTTAAATCAATTGGGGTTCAGGACAGGAGAAAACTTATCAGTCAGGATAGGGGCTGACCTGGAGGATCAGATCACGTGCAAGGGAGTTTGGTTGACTGTCAGATCTCAGATCTCAGAGCTTGAGCGTACGGAAGCCAAGGCTACACTAAAATCGCGTCGTTACTCTCCAGACCACTGGTTGTATTTCTGACTACTCTAACTACTTCTCGATGCCGCACGTGAAATCTCTGTTCGGCCTTATCCCATCATCCACACCCACGGTCAATTATTACAACGCACAGGGCTCAAGGAATGTCAGACATTACTTTTCACATCAATGGGATAACCGGGCCCGGAGAAGAAAGTAATGCCGCGACCGCTCTTAACCTGTCCACGAAGTTTGGGTCCCAAGGCAGCGAGAGGTGGTCGGCATCCTGAGCGACAATTGTCCAGTGTGTCTGGCCAAGTCCTTTCCGTTGTTATTTTTGCGCGCCTCTCCAACCAAAAGGAGAACCTTGTACTCCCCGTTTGCTCTTCTCAAGATCGCCGTGCCTATGGCGCTTCTGCCTTTGTAGTCCACTTTGCAAGAGACCTTGGCGCTTCTGAGGCTCGCCGGTATCACATATTTGTTCGTGAACGAGTGTACCCCACGCCTCCATGGCTGCAAGAGAGATTGGCCCGGATCTACCCGAAGAATGCATTTTCATTTTCTCCCAGGACACGTGACCTGCAGCTAAACCTACCCCGCCCGATTAATCGACTCGAGGTCTTCCGCGGATACCGGTGGAGAATAAAACATCCTGTCCAATTGGGGACCCAAGCGACTCCTTCACACAATGGATGACGATTCGGGTCGGAGGTTGACCTGGCGCTGCATGCTCCCCCTTGAAAGTGGCGATAAATCTCGTTGCTCTGGGAGGATGAACATGCAGTGCTGCTCGGGCAGGTGCTTGTGGGGTCCCCGAGCGGGGCGCTGCTCATGTAGCTGCTTAAAGGTTTGTCACGGAGTTTTCTCAGTCCATTTACTCTACTTGGACGTCTTCGCAGAACGCATCCTAGACTCTCACGCTAGTGGGGCTGGCCACTCCCGCACCCTGCTGCCGATACCTGCGTTTCCTCAAATTCCGTCCCCTAATCTCAGTCCCCGGCCTGCTGCAGTGTTCCAAGTACATGGAATGGCACCAGAATGTCACTAGTTGCTATGTGTCATGACCGTCATTAATATCTCCAAACGCATTCATGGCATACGGCATGAAGGACTGGTCCGGACGACCTCGTGTCAGTTGGTCTCTTTCTCAGACACAAGGCCTTCCACACCGAGCCCTCGTGGCTGTGATAACTCCCGGAAAATAGCCAGGTTCATCAAGTGCGGTCACCGCTTCCTTTCATTAAGGGGTCGAGTAACTGCCAGTGGAAAGTGAGGGCGATTCTGACAACGTGCTCTGGTCTGGTCGCCGCGTCTCTATTTTCCACGTGCCATAGATGAAACATGAAACATTCGAGCTTGCTGACGGCGCAAATCCAGGGGGGCAAATGACGCCGATCCTACTACTGAGGGCTAGATCCTACGATCAGAATTATTTGTACTTTGTGCAATTTACGTGTCACTCCTAAATAGACTGGTCATCACCGGCCTTCTGTCTTGCACACCCGGAGACTTTTTCTTGGATTGGCTATCAAATATTCAGAAGCCACGGCAGCCCCTTTTGGCTTCCTCTCCGAACTATAATAGTGCACACACTTTGGTCGACTGCTCGCTTTCCAAGTCAGAGAAAACTAGATCCTCGATGTCAGGCCCTCAAGAATACTCCAATACTCACCTTGGGTGGTCACACTTCGGAGAAACGTCTATTGCTCCACCAATACCAATCCATTACTCCACCTCCCTGAAAAGCAAGCCCCATCCGTGGCAAGGAGCCGTACAAAGCTACATACCCTTTGGAAGCGGCACCATAAACAACCTCGCTGGGTCTGTCGACGCCCAGCCATTACCGTGAGCCGCTCTTGATACTCTTTAATCCGTTCTGATATACGGAGCTGTCACGTTAACAGCGCAACGGACATCATGTCCCACGCTGGAGGTGTGCTCTCGGGCATCCTCGAGAGGATTTTAGGTGACGGCATTGTCCACGCTGATTCCGAGATCGTGAGTCTCACTCATCAAAGGACCATGCGGTCCCGGCCGATCGAAGGTGACGGTCACATCCGAGACTTCGAGAGACGATGTCTGAGTCGTTGCGCTCTCAAGCCGTTACATTTGAATATTTCTTTGTCAATTCCTGTGTCCCGTGTCGGTAGGGAGCTTATGTAGCAGAACGTGCATGTGAGATGCACAGTAAATGTCGGAAGGGCAAGTTACAGGCCACGCCCGATACCCCGGGCCAGATCCGAGTTAGCCTCACGTCGCACCGTTCTGAGTCCACGAATTCCAATCTGCCTACCCCACGTCTCGCTTGCGCGGATCAAATACTAAACCCATTTCGCGTGTCTTGGCTAGTTTTCAGTAGGAGGGTGCGGGAATGCCGGATGTTGGAATCATGGCCGGCCAGGGACGCCCGTGCGTGCCCGATGCCGCGCCTGCGTCGCCGCCGCATGTTGGATGCCCCTGCCTCCCCTCCCAAGTCATCCTCGGGTTCACAATCGTCACACCAGAGTCCAGTATCCGACCTGGCCCTAGCTCGCCTCTTCAAGCAAGAAAAATACCAGACACCGAATCGAATCAAAAAAGGATAATTCTGAATGTAGCGCTGCTGGACAACTAGGTAGAAGCGGAGGAGGGCCTTGACACCGATTCAACCTACTGCATCGCCATCGTTTGCTGTAGTACGTAGGAGAGCAGTGACTCGGATAGATAGAAAAAAAACGACACAGGATACCGTGCGCGATTCATGGCTTGAGCAGCCAAGGGCCAATATGCAATGTGTCCGTCCCATCAAACAGCGAGGCAATCCAAACGACAATTTGTGATCCCGGAGGTTTGATCCTTGTGCCGATCGAAAGCACACCATTACTGTATGGCAAACCCACGGCCAGTGGGATACATGTAGAACGCACGAGAGTAGGATCAACTGAAGTGACGCCGACGCTGACGTGGACGCGGCCCAATAATCTCTGTCTTCCGACCCACGGTCAGGCTCCAGCTCCCGCAAACCGCCCACCCTTCGTCGAATCCTGAAGACCATCGATTGAGATCCGAATAGCTTGTGGTGGCACTGTAACCCAATACCAATTACGCGCGACCTGGCGGTGGTTCGTGGTGTCCCATGTGGAGAGAGAATGACTTTTTTTCAGAATTTTGGTGCGACAGTCGGGCTTCCTCGTCTCGTATTTCATATTCACGTTGCGGCAGCGTGGCAAGGAAAGGTCGAGCCCGACGCGTGTTTAAGAACGACCTCACTTTCCCGGCTGTGCTATCAGATCGATTGATTGTCCCTATATCCATCCCTTAGCCTCGTTTTTCTCAAATTTCTCTCCGCCAGTGGCGACCTCCATTGTCTACGATCGTAGCTGGTAGGTAGCGGTAGCAGTTGAGTAAGATGTGCTCGACGGATGGGGATATATGGTGCGTAACCGCGACAAGCATTCAGAGCAGCCGATAATGCCCAGTATATAGGCAGAGCAAGGTGAAAACAAGCAGGCTAGACAACGAGGTAAAACATTCCAGCAAAACCAAAATAAGTACGAAAGCCGTCCATGGCACCACAAGTGCAAATTCTCCCGCAATAGGGCCAGCGAACAGAGAAGAGAAAGAAAACAAGAAACAAACTGAAGATATAGACAAAAGGTATCCGTGCAAATGTTCAGAACTTCGACCTGCGCTCATGGAGGCCGCTCTGCTGCCTTCTCTTTTTCTTTGAGGATCCAGGGTACATCTCTTTGATGACATCCGCGAATCGCTTCCCGATGTCCTCGTCGTTTTTCAGGCAATACATCAGCCTCTCATTGAACTCTCTGAGCACCCTCTCAGTCTCCTGACGCTTGGTCTCAGCTTTGGCCGGACTGACATCGTAGCACTCCGGGGGCCGCGTCTTGCGGTGTCGCTCCAACGATTCAGGCCGTGCGAAGAAGTCGCCGCAGTGCTCGCAAAAGGAGATGCTAGCCGGATGCGTTTCTGCGGCGTTGCAGTGGCGCGTAAAACGTTCGAAGTTGCCGAATCCCACGTTTGGGCAGAGCCGGCACTTGATCACGTGGATGGTCCCGCGTGCCCAGTCGTCCGAGTTCGCTTCGAGGAGGGCCCTTTGCCTTGTGTCGAGGCTCCTCGGGATGTAGAAGAAAGTGCTGCCCTCCGCCTCGCTTGGCTGGCTTGCCTCCATGTAGTAGACCGTGTTGTCCTGCTGCGGCACCGCACTGTGTACGTGGTGCCCTGTCGCGCCTTCCACTCTCCCCTCAATCCAAGGCTGCTCTCCCTGCACAATCGCCCCCGTCGACGCCTGCTGGACACTTGGTTCCTGCTGGGATCGATCGGAAACTCCCTGTGCATTCTGAGTCGCGAGCCTCTCCGCTCCGCGTCTCGTAGCCTTGGATTTCCGTTTTATTTTGGTAGGGGTCCTAGCGGCAGGCTTGTCTGCCTCCAAGACCCCCGTTGTAGTGGCCATCTTGGCCTTGCCCTTCTTACGCGGGTTTGGTCGATGGCCGTGATTGAGGTCCTGGTTACCCTCGCCGAGGGTATCATTAACTCCTCGACGACGCTTTCCCAGGACTCTTTGCGGCAGTGTTGTGATCTCTGGGACAGGTGCCACCGCAGCACCATGATGGGGCACAATAAGTCCCGCTGCCCCCCACCCCGCTGGGATACTGCAGAAGACCAGTATTATCACCCAAAAGTAGGGCCGAATAAGACGAGGACACGTACTATGGTTCCACAACAGGGCCTAGGAATTCAAAGTTCTCACTATATTCGGGCGCGACTGGCGCCCCAATACTCCCGTCTACGGGCGTATAGCCAAATGACGCGGAAGTGAGTAGACCGGGATCGAAGATCCAGGCCAACTCGGCCGGAGAAACTGTGATGGGCGTGTTAGGCCCACATGAGACTGGAAGCTGCTAACATGTCAAGGTAAGCATAACCCTTGCAATCGCGTGACTCGCACTCACGTCTTGTGTCCCAGCCGCCGTTTCTGTGGGCGACTGGGAGAGTGCAGGCCATGGTGCATCGCCGAGTGACGATGAAACAGAGTCTACTCCCGTGAGTGCTTCGTGGTATGTGAAGACGCATCCAAACCAGATAAAAGAAATACGACTTACGTGGGGCGAGGGTGGACCAGGGATCAAGGAAGTCCTGTTGCGCAACAAGATAAGTTGATGTCCTCTGTCGACGATCAGGAGTCATGTACTCACGAAATTTATACCAGTATAGTCGAAGGAGACTTCCGAGTAGCTGTATGGAGGATTGAATGCTACATCATTGGTGGGTTGGCGGTCAGCAGGAATGGCGCCACCCTGGGCCAGGTTTTGGAGCGTATCGGCAGAGTTCCAGTTGAGATCCTGTAAGAGCCAAACGTGAGCAACCTGTCGTATCCCCGGATAAGATCGTGTTCACCGTGAAAGAATAGCTCAGATCGGACTGTGATACGGGTTGCGCATGGCCCGCGATGTCGGACCCTATAGTCAAGTCCTCTGTCTGTGGTGGAGCATAAGACCAGAAGTCGAGGTCGCTGGGAAGAGCACTGTGGTGAGGATCCATGGATGTGGGGGGCTATTGCGGTTGTGACTGGCACTCGTGGAATACTGATGAGGAAAACCAACTTGTGGAAAGCGATGCGCGAGACCTTTTTAACGACGGACGGGCACCCCCCCCAGAGCGGCTCGCTTAGATTTTGCGTCTACTCTTACCAGCAGGATCGGTCGCGCACACGGAATGCATTCAGACCCAGGCGCTCTCTCTTTGATGTTGACAATGCGTTTCGCCAACTGTGGATTGCCGTGTGTTCCCAGCGTTTGCGTCAAGCTCAACATTCCTTTAAGGTTTAGCTGAGAGAAAACGCGTGCTCTGTGGGTCTTGTTCCTTGAATGGGACTATTGTGCTGATTTCATTGGATTCGTGAATGGGAGACGAATCCACCGCAATCTCTGGTGAGGAACAAAAGGACCAGGTGTGTCTTTGGGCCATATCGCGTGTGCCACTCCGCCCACTTCGCTTAACTTAACAGTGATTATGATTGTAAATGTGAATAACCAATAGACCACAGTTAAATTATCACCGCAAATAGCCATTGGCACATAGTACTATCGGGTGCACAGATAAGATCCAACGAGACGAGAACCTGAACGCGAGGGCAAGTAACGTTGCGATGGGTTAGGCCTTGCTCAGGAAAGGGCCCAAAACGTCAGCTTGCATTGGTGGTACATCATGCAGCCAGCATCGCACGCTTACATGTACCCGTCCGACTCGGTAGGCGTCTCAGCCATCATGATGCGCACGGCTTCGCTAAGTGACCGGTTCAGTGTACAACGACCGCTGTCACACTTCTCGAATCTACAAAGTCTCAAACTCACATCATAGCGTGCCGGTACACATGGCAACCGGGCCAGGAAAGAGACCCTGAACCCCGCAACACGAGAGGACAGTCGTTGGCAGTTAAGTTTTTTGTGCCGGCTCCCGCTGCACGTCATCATGACATGACCAGTGCCAGAGCTGCCGCGTCTCTGGTCGTCCAGGAAAGTCTGGCCGATCTTCAAAGGTGGTTGGAGTTGGCGACTGAACCGTCTATGGGATCCATTGCGACGAGGATCTCCGGTGCTGCGCTGTGTCCTGTGTCCTACTGTATCCACATGGTGGGACTGGTGTCATCTGCGGGCCGGGCGAGCACGCGCGCCTGCCCCCCCTCGGATAAGCGAGGGCCGGAGCCGACGTTTCTGTCAGGGGTTACAATACAGTACGCCTTCGGCCGCCGTGATGTGCCTCGCTCCTCTCGCGCGCTTGACATAGCTTTCGCAAAATGTCCGACTGCGGCGTCCAGACCACTCGTCCGATTACCTCTCACTCTCTCGCACACGGCGTGCACCAACATGCCATGGTCGGACATCACGCCACCACCACCCACGCCGTCGCGGGCGCTGCGGTACTGGCAGCTGGCCACCTAACCCGCAACATGTGCTCCGCGACTCCGAGCAGGAACTGGGCCAATGTATCCAGACACGTGACATGGAGTTGATTCGATCACGTGCATCACGGTGCTGTGGGCCCGGGGTACGGTCCCGCCTGTTCCTAAATCGTCCCCTATAATCATGACGGCCTCTCTGCTACCACGGGCAAACATCTCAAAAAAGAAAGGGATCTTGAGACTTCCAGCCTCATTTATCAAACACCAAGTGAGCTGTGGCGAGATATGGATGGTTGCAGCATAAGCGCATATGCAATGGCGTCCGAGTCTTCGTGGATGCCGTTGAGGTGCCAAGCTGCTGCCGCAACAGCAAGTCCCGCACAAGATGCAATCACGCTGCACCACGAGCTTACACGTGACAACGCGCGAGCAATCTTCAACGTCGAGGTCCGCCTCGATATCAGAAGAAGAGACCTTGCCGTTATCACAGCAGGAGCAGGAGTAAGTAACCGGGTCCGGTACTCCGCCGGCGCAGCACGCGCCGCACCAAATCGCTTGTCATCACCAGTATGAGTATAGAGGCCGCTCCTGACTCGGAAACGCCGCCGCCGGAGCGCGCCAAGTACGGGAAACAGCAGAAGGTAGCTGCCACTGCTTCTCCTGCTTTATCTATTGTTACGAAGGCGAATAAGACCTGGGCAGGGTCGGAGGATGACGTCGTAGCTACGGGTTCGTCGTCGCCCATCTCCGCGTCACTAAAGAGAGCACGAGTGCGCCTTGGAAACGGTAAATCTTTTTTTAAATTCTTCCTTCCCTGCCCTGCTGCTCCTATGCTGTTATTAACTTGTGCTGATCGATCGGTGCAGATGATTCAATGGCTACGGTGATGGACGATCTAGGCGTCGCGTCGTCCGCGTCGTGGGAATCGTCTGATGATGACCCTCATCTCGGGTAGGTCACCCCACATCACATTGTCTCTCCAGCACCCCGCCGCTTGTCATCCCGTTTCTTTGCTGTACACGATAGGGCATGACCCATGCATGTTCCTCCTCACCTTTGGTTTTATTTTAAAGAGAAATAAAGTACTACATTTATATGCAAACCACATCAGAAGGGCGTCACATTTGAATTAGAAACGGCAAAAAAAAATAGGGACAGAAACGGAAAGAAAGACAATATCATACCCAATATGAAACAGGCGACAACATACCAGTACAGTACCCCGAGCGCTTTCCACATGGCCCCCTGTTTTCCTTTATGAGATATCTCCCGATGACGGACCCGGAGACTTTTTGAACTGAATTTGTGTCCCAAATTGCTGCTCTTTGTCTCCAATTGGCCCCACCGGAGAGGGGTTCATCGCAGCATTGTTGACTAGCCCTATGTACATCCGAGAAGCACAGACAGCCATGGTGACGACTAAAGGTACGTATCACAATCAGTAACATGGCCGTTGCCTCCGAACACTGGCGATGCGTTGACTTACCCTCCGGTAACAAGAACATCTGCGACGTTTGGATAATGGTTAGACATTTACATGCGCTCTTTTCCAATGGATCAAACGTACCCGATCCATGACATCTTTCGATCCAAATCTCCATGAGTACACAGTGACAACGTCGGAATGGATAAAAGTGGCACATACCGTTGAGATGCAAAAAGACGAAAATCTGGAGGCCAGCCATTTGGTACATGGATAAATCAGTCAAAGGTTCAACGACAGGTCAACGCACTAGGGGGGGAAGCGCCGCGAGATTGAAAATAACTATCCATGCCAAGCCCTAACAGTGAGTCATGAGATCGAATTAACTCACATCGTCCGCAAGGTGATAAAGGGCTTGCCTGCGTGTATAGGAGCCACCAGATCCCACCCCGCCCGCGAATGTGGGACCAACGCAGGACACCAGCGACCATGAGTGCAAGGGTTGAAAAATCTGTGATAAATGTGCAGAGCACAAGGATATCGACATGCGAACCCCGATTAAACCTGCAATAACCCTCGCCATACTCCCCGCGAAATGCGGACATGCCTAGAAACGCATTTTAGTAGGGCCACATCTAGGGAAGTGAGGGAATAAATACAAACTATACAGATAGATAGTAGCATTTGTAAGCCATAAAGTGAAGCCGATGGCAATGATAACTTTGTTTTGTTCCCAGAGTGCAACGCTGACAGCGCCACGTTACGAAGACTCGGAGTTATAGTGACACGACAAGGTTTACTCACGCACGTAATATCACCAAAGTCGATGCAGACAGGAGCGAGAGTGTCCCAAATACCTGCATCGCCGATTAGAACCAAGAAGACTTGCCCAAGGACTATAATATTTCACAAAATTTAAAGTGATCATAGTCTAAAAATAGTTTAGCCTTCTTTCCCAACTGGGGGGTCCTAGGAATGCAAAGTTCCATACCTGACAGTTAATGCCATGCCGCGCATTGAAGGCAACAAGGACTATTATAACGAGAATTAAGGTTAACCACGAGTTCCTATGTAGAGCTGGCAGTTCAAGGAGTGAACACATCCTGTCTTGGAGAGGTTGCAAAATACCGACCGGAGATG
>WTXJ01000313.1:0-12590 GCA_022376545.1 Russula dissimulans
GGTTAAGAGAAACAAGTCTCCAATATGAGGAACCTGAGGAATCAGAAGGACAGAGAAAGATGGTGACAATAACACAAGCACAAGCAAACATCATGGTTGCGGGAGGACCAGTGAGCATAGGAGCGGCAGCCGGAGGGCCTCCAGGAGGACAACCCATAGGAGGGCCAGCAGGAGGACAGCTAGGGGGACAACCCCCAGGAGGGCCACCAGAAGGACCACCAGGAGGGCTGCTAGCAGGAGGACCGCCGGCAGGAGGACCGCCAGCAGGAGGACCGCCGGCAGGAGGACTGCCGCAGGAGGACCGCCGGCAGGAGGACCCCGGCAGGAGGACCGCCGCAGGAGGACCGCCGCAGGAGGACCGCCGGCAGGAGGACCGCCGCAGGAGGACCGCCGGCAGGAGGACCGCCGGCAGGAGGACCGCCGCAGGAGGACCGCCGCAGGAGGACCGCCGGCAGGAGGACCGCCGGCAGGAGGACCCGGCAGGAGGACGCCGCAGGAGGACCGCCGCAGGAGGACCGCCGCAGGAGGACCGCCGGCAGGAGGACCGCCGGCAGGAGGACCAGGCAGGAATGCCACTACCAGTAGGACAGGCAGCCCCTGCCCCGGAGGAAATGGGCTTTACAAGGACACCCTCCACCAAGGTTTGAAGGAAAAAGAGAGCTAACCAAAGAATGGCTTTATGCCTTCATGCTCTGGTACTGGATCAACTGACAAAAGGAGAGCATGGCAAACCTGTATCTAGGGTCACTCTGGCCCTCTCATACATGGGAGGGGAAAATGTCAAAGCATGGACCAGGGCTCAAATAGTAGCCATGAACGATTGAGTCAATGGGGGAATGCCTACCACAGATGAGCAACATTGGACTCTCTTCTACAATGACTTTCAAACACCTGGAAGGACGATACCCTCCAAGAAAATTCCCTATTAAAACTGTCGCAACTCAGCATGGGAAAAGAGGTCCAAATAAAACTACATAGCCACCTTTAATGCCCTGACCACCGAACTAGGATGGGCAAGGAACCACCATGGAACGGTGAGAGCGTTCAGAGCAGGCCTACTTTCCTGGATCCCAGTAAGGATCTACGACCGAGATCCCTTTCCCATGAGGATGACTTGGATGGATGGCAAGAAGCAGCCAGAAGGGAGGTCAGTTGATACAAATTGAAGAAGCAAGAAGCTGGGGGAACCTTTGGAAAAGGAGGTCTCACCGTCCAAGAGAACCAGCTACAGAACTTCTTAAGTTCAACCAAGGAAGAAAGGGAGAAAGCCAGACACACGCCATGGAAGTAGACACCACCGAAATCAAGAAGACAGGGGGCTTCAAAAGGTTGTCCCCTGAGAGCGAAAAAGCTACAAAGCGAAGGGCGATGCTTCAAATGCAAAAGGCAAGGGCACATGGCTAGGGCCTGCCCTGGTAAAGGGCAAAGTCAAGGCCCTAAACCGCCAAACTCGAAATTCCAAAAGAAACCATCGGCAAGGATAACCGAACAGCTGATGAAGAAGTGACTAGCGAAGAAGAAGAAGATGCTTGATCCACCTCAGGATCGACCAAAGTCAACAAAGAACCAAGCCTAATGGCCCAGATAAACAAACTGGGAACCGAAGACAAAGAAGCAATCTTCGCTAGGCTCATTAATGAGGTTTTTAACCACTCCTAGGTCGAAGGCCTGGCTTAGGAGTATTAGCAGCAGCAGTCCAGAACGAAACATGTACATAAAATGGATCACCTCTATGAACATCCCATTTTCATTCACAACTGCGCATGCGAAGGCCAAGAAAAAGCCCTGTTGGACAGTGGAGCAACGGAAAACTTTATTGACAAGGAAACCTGGAAGAGGATGGGTGTTGGAAAATGCCACTAGTCAAACCAATCAAAGTGTACAACGTTGATGGGACAGAGAATAGTCAAGGGGAAATGACTCATTTCTGTCGACTCAGAATCATCTACAATGGCGCTGAAGACCTACAAAACTTCTATATCACGAACTTAGGGAAGGATCGACTCATTCTTGGATACCCCTTCCTACATCACTTTAACCCTAAAGTAAACTGGCACAAGGGACCCTAGAAGGGGGGCAGTGCAATCCAAAGCGCCATCTTCAAACACCTGGACAAATTGGTGACTCACTGGCAAACAAAAGCTTTGAAAGAGCTTGGAAAACCAAGGAAGGAGATGCCATTTATGTCAGGAAGATGACTCTATCCCAAGAAATGGAGAAAGGGTACCAAAAGAAAGGAACCGGAGGTCCCTCCATACCCAAGGAATATCAGAAGTACAGCAAGGTGTTCTCCAAGAAGACGCAAGAAAGTTCCCCCCTGATCGAAACCCAAATGCCACGGTAGAACTTCTGCCAGGAGCCCCATCAATTAAATTGCAAAGTGTATCCTCTGACTCGACAAGAAACAGAGACACTAAAAAAGTTCCTATCAGAAGAGCTGGACAAAGGGTTTATTGAAGAAGCGGCATCGCCTTACACCTCCCCGGTGTTCTTTATCAACAAAAAGGGAAGCGATGAAAAACGATTGATCATTGACTACCAAGATTGAATGAATGGACCAAGAGAGACAATGGTCCCCTCCAACGCATCACCTCCTATTGCAGCAGATGGAAGGAAAGGAAATCTTTTCAAAATTTGACATTCGCTGGGGGTACAACAATATCCCTATTCAAACCGAAGATAGGTTCAAAGGAGTGTTCAAAACGCCACTAGGAAGTACCAACCTAGGTACTATACTTTGGAATGAAGAACGCCCCAGCCCAATGGACTAGGCTCATGCTCCGCCATTTCAAACCATGGTACATAAATGGTATAATTACAAGGACACTACCAGGAGGAAGTTACATGGATGACTTCTCAATCGAAGCAAGAACACCCCAAAAGGGGAGAAGGGCACAAAGAATGTACCCATGACCTACTAGCCCTGATGGAAAAAGGGGGTTTCACCTTAGACCAGCGAAGTGCCATGGGAGGAAAGAAGGCTAGAATTTCTCGAGTCATCATAGAAAATGGGCGCATGAGAATCGACCCAGCAAAAAGGAAGGAATTAGTCAATGGCCTAGAACCCTAGTGGCCAACTGGACGTCCAGAGAACAATGGGGACACTTCAGTACCATCGACAGTTCATACCTGGATTTTCCCACATCGCTCACCAATATTTGCTACCTTGAAAAAGGGACCCCCTTCATATGGACCAAAGAAGCCGAGATCGCTCTAGACACTCTCATCAAAAAAATCGAGTCAGACCCACAGCTAGATCAACCAAATATGGAAAAACCATTTGAACTCGAAATAGATGCTTCAAACTATGCAACTGGGGGTACTCATCCAAAGAGACGAAAAGGGAAGGAAGGTTCATGTGGGGTACCACTCTGAAGCGCTGAAAAGCAGAAAGGAACTATGACGTCTATGATCGAGAATTCCTAGCCCTTATCAGGGCCTTCAAGTTCTGGAGACACTTTCTAGAAGGGACAGTCATAAAATCAAAGTTTTCACCGATCATGCAAATTTGGCAAAACATCGGGAAGCCCAGAAACTTTCCGGAAGATCCCGATATATCTCCTTCTTATCAAGGTTCGACTATGAATTCCATCATGTCCCAGGGAAGCAAAACGGGTTAGCAGATGCCCTATCAAGAAGGACGGATCATGCACCCCCCGAAGGGACAGAGCCAGTGGCAGTTCCATTACCAGAACACCTCTTCGTGCGGCTAATTGGGACAGCCACATTGGACCAAACAATCAGACGACAACAGAAGGATAGAGAACATCGAAAGATTAGAAGATTGGAAAGAGCAATATCCACTTAGCGAAAGAGAAAGATGTCTATGGAACGGAACGCCTTATGGTAACGGAACAGCCTTAGTGGTAGTGAAGAGCCTCCTTGGGGTATATGTTACGATCCACTGGAACGGACCCCACCTTTTTTTCCTCACATGACTCCTTTGACCCTGTGACAGACTAGACTCGTGACCGGACTTGACTCATATCGATCGATACTCGAAGTACCTCATTTCATATCTATCACCACTTTGCTTACTCTCCGACATTTACCACACAATTGATACACCACTCAGTACCTCGTTTCACTTAAATCTTTCCGCAGTTATTATGTTCACAGACTCATCCTCAGCTCTGCTTCAGACTCGTACCAGTCCCCTTTACTATATGCACGGACCAGGCCTCTTTACTATAAAAGACCTCTATGATAGACAGTTAGGCCTTAAGCCTGACTTAGTTGAACCTGTATCAACAAAGCAGTAGTCTTCAGGGATAACACCCAGTTGAACCCTCTTCTCTCTACCTAAGTCCGTGTTGTGACTTAGCGTGAACCGACCCCTTCAGACTACTTGAAGACCTATACCTTTGCGAAGGTACGATGAACGACTGACAGTGACACCGACCCCAGCTGTGTGGGATACTAGACGGAGCACCCACTAGTAGTCGACTTAGACCGTGGACACACCACATTTACTTGCATCATCAGATAGAGCAGCACACGGACGTGCGTCAGGCTCTCGAACAAGTCTTGGACCGCTATCCAAGCACAAACCCGCTGAGTAGGGAGACCAGCCCCCAAACATAGAGTGTGCTTAAGCACCCGAACCCGAAACCACCAACGTCTGGCCTTTACGCACCGCAGGGCGTAACAGTATACCACGATGGAACAACTGCTGGACATCCTGGGCAAGCCAAAACCTACCAGGCCCTCTGGAGGGATTATTGGTGGCCAAAAATGAGGGAGTTTGTAGTCCAATACATTCAAGGATGTGCAATCTGTCAAGAAAATAAGCCCATCACTCGAAGAAACAACCCAGGCCTCTACCCAATTCCCCCTGAAGAGAACGCCCAGCCTTTTGAAACAATCACAATGGATCTCATCATGAAGTTACCCAAATCAAATGGGTATGACTCAATCCTTACCATAACCGACCACGATTGTACCAAAGGCGTAATCCTCATACCATGCTTGGAAAGCATGACAGCCAAAGAATTGGCAATGGAATACAAGCAAAAGGTGTTCCCTTTTGTGGGAATACCTTCGAAAATCATTTCGGACAGAGATACAAGATTCACCAGTCACTTCGCAAAGGAAGTGTGTGCTCAATTAAGAATAAAGCAAAATATCAGTACGGCCTACCACCCACAGACCGATGGACAATTGGAAAAAATGAACCAACATGTGGAAACAATGATGAGAATCTTCTGTAACTACCAACAGATGGATTGGGCCAAATATCTTCCCATGATCCAATACATGATCAATGCTCAAGTATCTGAAACAACAAAAAGACGCCATTTGAACTTTGGATGGGGTACATTCCCAGAGCCCACCAACCGGAGCGACCCAGCCACATGCCAAGAGTGGAATGGCATGAAACCAGATTCAAAGAAGCGAGAGAGAATGCCCAGGAAGCAATGAAAAGGGTGCAAAGCTTATGGACCAAAGAGACGAAATTCAGGGGCTATCAAAAGGATGATCAAGTATGGTTAGAGGTGAAACATCTACAGACTACTCACCCCACCACCAAACTAAGGCCAAAAAGATACGGCCCTTTCAGAGTCACAGAAGCTATCAGCCCGGTAACTTACAGGCTGGAGCTACCAGCGCAATGGAGGATCCATAACGTGTTTCATGCGAGTCTATTAACACCATATAGAGAAACAGAGGCACATGGTGCAAACTATCTAAGACCACCACCAAAAATCACAGAAGGACAGGAAGAATGGGAAGTAGAAAAAATACTAGACTCAAGGCGAAGAGGAAAGAACAAACAATTGCAATACCTTCTCAAATGGAAAGGATTCCCGGAAGCAGAGAATACCTGGGAATATGAAGAAGATATTTTGGTGGAAGAACTAATTAAAGAATACCTGAGAGAAAGACGGATGGCTATAAGGACCATGAAGGTACAAAAAGATGACCAGGAAATGGCTCCAGATGCCCATCAACCCCTCCTTTCCCTCACCAAGGCGTTTTCACAGCTCTCCATGTCCAATCTGCCTCACCAGTCCCTGACACCCTCGCACATCTCTGTGTCTTCTGATACAGAGTCGCCTCGACCAGTCCCTCCGCCGAAGAGAGGAATGGGAGCTCTACCAAGCCCGCAAGCAGGCCCAAGCCAGCAAGAAGCAAAGTGTCACCGGCACGCGAGAACAGATGGGTTGGCGTCCGTTGGACCGCGGTAAGTTCTTGAACCGGCTATGCCCCATTGTATGCCTATGTACCACTCCCCATCATTTCTGATCCGTACAAGTGAGATTGTACCTAGCCAGGGCTTGATGCCCTAACCTACTGTTAGCTGTCTTGATACCGCTGCGCCTCTGATTGATCGTAGTTACTGTCCGTATAAGGCTTTATGGGAATAGCCTCCCCACCGTAGTATTTATAGCGTTGTACCTAGTTACTTGAAGACTCTAACTTGAGTCTTCTGTCTCAATACCAGGTCATTCTCGCTACAAGTCGAAGTTGGGCGTACTTCGTCGCCCTTGGTTCGACTTATCGCTCCACTCCCGGAAGACGCACGGGTATATGCTAGCCTTCCTCATCGTAATCTTCGCCCTATTCCTCATATTCACCATTGGACTATCGAGTCCACTGTAGTAGCGGTGACACAAAGAGCCCGAGCCCGAGCCTCACAGATGCCACTTTCCTCCAGTTACCCCTGGGTTCAAAGGAGACCTCGAAGCAGGGCTACAGTCCCACACCTGGGGAGGGGGCGAAGGGGGAGCAGAGCTTCCAGGCTTCCCACCAGCAGCCAGTGTGTTGACTCAGTCCCCAACCTCTGAAAAAACTGGCAAGGAATCTAGCGACCATCCCAGACCTCCCTGGCTCCTGTACAATGGAGGGCCGACACGTACCACTGTCCTCACCAGAGATTACCAGTGGGAGAACGCCAAGTATCAGTGGTTCACCATCATCGATGGGGAGCCACTTGTCTACAGTACCATGGGGCAAGGCCAATTGGAGTATGGAGAGCCTTTGTACGCTGCCCCTTGCGAGCGCACCTTCCTATGGACGATTGACGAGATGCAACTCGACATCCTCACCCCTTCCTCCTTCTTCCACTGAACTTACCTCCGAGGGGCTGAACTCCTTGGAGATTTCGGAGTGCTCGCCAAGATCTACTGCCTCCAGCAGACCACCACATCCAAGTGATACCTTGACAAGGAGCGGGACCACCTCAACAAGCTCCAGGACGAGCTCACCAGCGGGTGGTTGGCATTGGATATTGCCAGAAGACAGGTGGAATCTGACATCAAGAATGCCAAGGACTGCCTTGCTAAGGCCAAGGTACGGTCTCGCATTCAAGAGGCTTACGGCCTTGAGTGACCAGACAGCCTCATGGGAGAGGGAGAAGGAGGAGATTGGATGGAGGAGGTGGGATTGGGAAAGAAGAAACAAGGGGTACGAAACCCCTTGAAGATATATGGGAGGGGCAACAGCAAGTGCGCCTACTGCCCTTTCAGCACTCACACCACAGATGAGTGCGAGGACCCCCACTCCCAGTGCACCACTCAGAGGGGGTGCCAAGTTCCCACAGAACACCCCTTCTACCTAACCCTTGAGCACTGTCCAGCCTCAGAGTTATGGGATGGACACCGTTTCCAGAAGGAGCCCCCCATCGAAGAGGCCAGCAACCAGTGGTACCAAAATAAGAAGCAGTTGATGGATGACATCGCCACCATATCCGCTACAGGGGGCTTGACCTCTCGACACCCCTCCGCTGGGTCGACTCCCACCTCAAAAACCATTTTCCTCACCCCTGAGCAAAAGGAAGACCTCAATCGAGGGGCAGCAGAGCTGCGAATGACTGGAGGCCTTCCAAAGATAGGGGAGTCAGATCCAGTTTGGAGGACGAGGAAGAAGGAGAGACAGAAGGCGGCCAGGGCAGCTAACAAGCAGAAGAAGCGTGAGGCGCTTCGCATGACAGCCCAAACCACAGATGCAGGGCCGTCCAAGTGGAGCAAGAAGTCTAAGGCCCCAAACAGCAACGCGCTAGACTTGGGATTTGGACCAGGAATGGGCTTCGGGGTTTCCCGTGCATGACTAGAGTGACCAGGTGAATGGGGGTAGAGTTCCATAGGGTTCCAGCGTAACAGGGGTAGGGTTCCAATAATATATTTTTTCTCAATTTTTTTGTCAGCTGTGTGATGTGCCACGTGATGCGCATTAGTCAGGCTGTTTTTTTTTGAGAAACATGTGATAACAAATCGAAAAAACCTAATATTATGAACCTATTTGAGTAGGTACATCTCACTGAAAGCTTGGGGATTCCTTATAACGGCTCAGCAATTTGATCATGCCATTCTTTTGGAATCGAAAAACCGGCTGACTCAAATATTTTTCTAATTTTGGGTATTTTTGTCAGTTTGTTATCACATGTTTCTAAAAAGAGCCACCGCGACACTAATGGGCATCACGTGGCACATCACATGGCTGACAAAAAAATCAAGAGAAAAAATGTTATTGGAACCCTACCCCTGTTATGCTGGAACCCTATGGAACCCTACCCCCATTCACCTGGTTACTCTAGTCACGCACGGGAAACCCCGAAGCCCGTTCCTGGTCCAAATCCCAAGTCTAGCATGTTGCTGTTTGGGGCCTAACAGCCCCATGTCTAACACTGCAGTCGTCCCTTTAGCTTTGGGGAATGTCTTCTCCGCTGATGGGTACCCTATGACTTACCACTATTTGGCCGCAGTCTGCAAGGTCAAGAGGATCAACACCAAGAGGGCTAGGGAAATTTACCCAAACCTATACATCGGCAAGGTCCTTGAGGAGTTTTGAGCACTCCGAATCCAGGAGCTGTGGCGAGAGTGAGAACATCGACAAGAGATGGGAGACGACCTCCCAACCACAGAAGACTACAATGATGACATGGACCTCTACAACTGGGAGGCCGAAGATCAAGAAGACTAAAGGGCATGGAAGCCCTGACCTTAAAGGGAAGGTGATGTTATGGAACATCCTCTCCTTCTGGCTTACTGTATCCGCTTTCCCATGTTTCTTGGTATGGCCCTCTGTCAAGAATCGCTGACGCTCGACTCTTGATAGAGTTCGCAGTAGCATCTCACCTGTTCAGGAGTGCTGATTGATATAGCTCAATTACTAAGCTTTGAAATTCCTTGGAGGTTATCCAAGGGGAGCGAGAGTTGTTTAGACGATGAGAAGGGTCACTCCGATAGGTGAGATGATAGTCAGCAAGACCAGTGTTTGATTAAGTCGAACTTGGCTCGACTCTACAACAGGAGAAGGGTTTAAATACAAGTCTGCTACTTAGGGATTTGTAAGTAACAAGTACGATCAATAAGCAGTCTTCTCAGGCCTGTCAGCTCCTCCTAAGTATCAGTAAGCTATCAGTAAGCTATGATATCATAGAGTGCGTTTTTGGACTTTTGGAACAATAACATGGGAACAGTCAGTCATCCAATCAGTAAGCATATCAGTATCAGAGCACAATAAGTCCCACAGAATGTCAGGACAAAGGTACCGCACATCAGAACAATAGTGAGTCTAGGCATGCCACTTGCATCCAGACTTCTTGCAGAAGGCCCAGTGCATACAGGCGTGTTTGGGGATGGGAATGGGTGTGGATCGAGAGGAGGGGGGATGAGTTCCGGGACCAGGAGATGCAGCTTGCCCTGTAGATCGAGGTAAGTCCATAACACCCTCTGTGTTCCTGTTCTTGATGCCTTGGTACATGTTACTAGCCCTATGCTGCCTCGCTTACTTCATGATTGAAGAATCTGTATGATACAAAGTATGACTCGACCCTGGTACTGATGACTGATGACTTACTAATCATCTTATAAACCTGACAAAAGCCCATAAAGAGTTCGTTGTGCTCTGGTACTTACTTGACTTGTTGTGACTCAGAAACTGATGACTATTTACTATTAGGATTGGTACTGTTACGATCCGCTGGAACGGACCCCATTTTTCTCTCTTTTCTCTTCTTCTCACGTGACCGATGACCCCATGACAGACTAGACTTGTGACTCATACCGATTGACTCATATATTGCACAGCACGATTGATACTCAAGTACCTCGTTTCATAGCTATCACCCCTTCGCTAAAAACTTACGATTGATGTACTTGACACCTCGTTTCATTCCTCAGACTCGTCTTCAGCGTTCCCCAGACTCGTCTTGTAGCTCCCTTACTTCACGCACGGACCACGCCTCGTTACTATAAAAGACCCCTACGATAGACAGTTAGGCCTTAAGCCTGACTTAGTTGAACCTGTATCAACAAGCAGTAGTCTTCAGGGATAATACCCAGTTGAACCCCCTTCTCTCTGTACCTAAGTCCACGTTGTGACTTAGCGTGAACCCGATCCCTTCAGACTACTTGAAGACCTACTACCTCTGCGCGGGTACGACGAACGACTGACCGTGACACCGACCCCCGGCTGTGTGGGATACTAGACGGAGCACCCGCTAGTAGTCGAATTAGACCGTGGACACACCGCATTTACTTGCATTGTCAGATAGAGCAGCACCAGTGTGCGTCAGGCTCTCAGACCAAGTCTTGGACCGCTATCCAAGCCTGAACCGCTGAGTAGGGAGACCAGCCCCTGAACGTAGAGCGTGCTTAAGCACCCGAACACCGAACTGCCAACGTCTGGCCTTTACGCACCGCAGGGCGTAACAGGTACGAACGCTTAGGAAGCGTTGCTTGGTTTTACTAAGTGCTTAGTACGCACTTACGAAGAACTGATAGCTACTGTACTTGTATAACTTGTATTTAAGCAGTAGTTGATGCATAGAAGCCGAGCCAAGCTCGACTTAATCAACATTCTATTCTACATACCTCTCTCAGTCCCCTCAAGCTTCAGAGTGGTCCTATTTTATCCAATCAACTCAAGTTCCCTCTGGTATAATACCCAGAGAACTTTGAAGCTTAGTGATTGTGCTATAACAATCAACGCTCTGTGAGAGTTGGGACTTACAAGAAACTCTATCAGGAGTCTTAGGTATGAGATTCTTGACATGGGGACAGTCAATTTTGACCCCCCACTGGCAGCAGGTGTAAGGGGAGGCCCACCGCTGGGCTCAAAAAGGCCATTCAGAGCACCTGCTACACTTTTAGACTGTCCCGTTCATGTCCAGGGTTTATGTTACTCTTTTCATACGATTACTTTTCTCCTTTCTTCCTAGCCTCATTTACTCTACTACAATGCTATCAATGTTTCCAGCAACCAAACAGCAACCTCGCACATGCCTGTGTCAGCCAACATTTCATACCCAGTGCTGACGACTATTCCATAGAAGTGGTCATAGACCCTCTTCATATTGCATAACCTGCCCTCCAACCCTATGCATTATGCATCATGCATTTTGGTTGCATTTATAGTGGGAACGACAATGGGAGACACCAATATCTATGCATTATCAAATTTATGCAGTATTACCATCAGCAAAACATCCATTAGCTTGTTTACTTGTCAACTTGTACAAGTAGACAAGTATACAAGTGGAACAAGCTGTAGTACCCGCTTTTCACATTTCAGTCATTTGTACAGCTTTTTGTCCTATTTGTTGTACTTGTCAACTTGTGACCATAAGTTGGTAAATGCACTTGTGGCCAATTCTAGGTTACTTGTAAGCTTGTTGGCTTTTCCACTTGTACAAGTTTGTGGCAGGTTTCCTGATGACTAGAGAAGTTATGAGCTAAACAAACATGACGAGCGACTCACCATGAGGCCGATTAGCTAATCAGTTGCCTAATCGGGCAGAGGCAGTGGCTGAGAGGACGAAGTTAAGATCCATCAGTACTTTTGCAAGATCTGAAATACTGAGATTTTCATTCAGTTGCTTTCAGTCATTTCAGTCAGTCAGGGCTTCAGATTAATTTCTAAGTGCTACAAAAATTACCTTCAGTCATCTCAGTCATTTCAGTCACTCAGTAAAATTTTTAATTTTTTGGATCTCAAGGTCTAGCTACATACAACAGGTTTTTCTCATCCTATACTAACTAATATCTTAATGGTGTGCCACAGAGGCAGGGAGGCATCCCACGCAGGCAGACATGCAGGTGTGTGGGCTGCTGCTGCTGTCGCAGTTGCCATCGCCACCACTGCTGTTGTGGTCACCATTGTGTTATGGACCACCTCAATCTACAAGATATGTCAGTTGCAGCCGGCCCTAGGACTCCCCTTGGAAGATCCCACGATGATGAAGAAGACTCCCACATTGAAAAGAAGGCAGGGAGGACCAGTAGACCACGAGGAGGTAGGACTAAAAGTCCTGACGATGAGTCCATGGGACTCTGGGAGGAGGAGACCTCCTCCGGCGATCCCGCGCCCAAGACAAGTGAAGACGAGAGGAGATCCGTCTGTGGACTCCTCGGGACCTCAGGGAGGGACCACCTAGAGGGGATGCGACTACCCTAAGAAGAGCTCTGTCAGGTCTAGGCTTGCCTCGCTCTTGGATCGGAGGCTCTGTCAAGTCTGGGCTCGCCTAGCTCTTGAACCGAACAGGAAGGTGGGCCTCAGGCAGCCCACAATGTACCCATGACCTCGGCATCAGCACCTGGAGGTGAAAAGGCCATTGGCCAAGGAGAACAATATTCACACGTTATTGT